>JARHVA010004428.1:357500-957500 GCA_037957365.1 Torreya grandis | reverse complement strand
GAGTGGTAGCCATTAGTTCTATAGAAACCTATCAAAGAGGTTGGTAGAGAGAGGAGATAATGAGGAGGGGGATAAACCCCAAAAGTTGGATATAATGTTACATAATGAAAGGTGTGGTAGTATGATATGGTGAGTAGGCCCCTAGAGTAGAAGCATAAGAAGGAGAGCTTGGGTAGTAGGTAATTGGGATAGAGATTTGATAACATCCTAAAATATCAGATAAAGTACTTGAAAAGGCTCTAATTCACAATGACCCTAAGGATGGAGGTGATGATGATGCCTTAATGAGCTCAACTAATGAATATGACCCTGATTTCAAAAAGAGGGGTCCAAGTAAGCTTAAAATAGACTTTTATTTTTCCATTTTAAAGCTTCTTTTGTTACTTCACTATACGTATAACCTACATGAATGTATGATTTTGATGTTTGAATCTTAAGCCAAGTGGGGTAATATAATCTAAGACACCTAACTTGACCTATTTATTGAGATGATAGGATTGATAAGGTATGAGCTAATTATGGACTTGAGGTTATCTATGATCATGTGTAAGAATTCAAATGTTATTCCCCCACATATCATGTGGAATAAGAGTTGGTAAATTTTGATCATAATATTATAGAGTTATAGTGTGAGGTTAAAATAATGGGTTATTTGATTGCGATGAGAGTTGGATGTGTATCGTCTATTAGGAATACATGAGGTGGAGAGGACTTCTATGATGGCACCAATAACTTAAATCATAGACACTAGAGTAGGATCCCTCAACATTTAATGTTAGGAGGGTCCCACCAGAGATAAAGTTAGATCCCACTACACTTAACATTATAGGTCTCATACGAGATGAATTAGGATTTTGGGTCATTTTACCTTGAGGGCCTCACATATAGGATAGTTAACATTAACTTCTAGAGGATCTACTTAGGTTTCTAGAGTTATGAAACAATTTTTTATAGATTTTAACCACACTTAGCCTCACAGTGTGGCAAAAATGTATGGCACTCAATGTATTACTCACACACACACACACACACACACACACACACACACACACACACACACACACACACACACACACACACACACACACACACACACACACACACACACACAAACACACACACACACACACACACACACACACACACACACACACGACTGTCAATAATACATTAAATTCTATATATATGACCCATTCAGTTTGAGTTTTCTCTTTCCATCTATTGGATTTTATAATGTTTAATTTTTTGCTTATGAACTATAGATGGATAGAAATATGTGAACTACTATTTATTTAAGTGTGATAAATGATATGTAAGTGCTTATATTTATTAGTGTTTAGTATATTATATGTAAATGTGCAATGTAATGGTTTATGAAATAAAAGTTCACTAAGAATTATTTTTTAGATAACCATCAAGATGTTTATTTCACATGCTAGTGATAACTTAATTCATAGTAAAAAATAAAAAATTAAATTATTGAAATGTCATAAAAATTAAAATATTATTATTAGACCATACTAGTTATAGGACCAATCTAATTATTTTAAAGCTTAGGAAAAAAATAGTTTTGTATGCTTCATCTAGACTTAGATCAATAGATGGCCAACTATGGCATAAGTGGTAAGAGGGAGGGTTATATTTTTAACATGGTATTAAAAAATATATATTTAATTATTTCATAATTAAACACTTTTGCATTACATTACTTTTATGTTTAATGTGACCTCATATGTTTAACCCCATGTGATTAGGAAGAATCAAGGGCTCATCACTAAAGGCTACACATAGGTGACTAAGGGTAAATCCTCCCAATTCTAAAGCCACAAAATAGTAAAATGTGAGGGGATAATTTCCAAAGGTCAAAAATGGTAAAGATATGTGAAATTATTTACTCATGTTTCTTGACTTAACTAGGCTAGGCTTGTCTTTGCATTGTGTATTTATTATCCTTATTTTTTTTAAAGGAATACTCTTATTCCCAGACCTTGGTCCCTTTAAACTATAAATATGTAAGGGCTAATCACTTTATATCAATGAAGGTGAATAAAATAACCTAGGTGAAGTATGTTACTTATTATATTAGAGAGAACCAAAGAGGGGAATATTTCATGAAGAAGCTTCTACACTAGGTCGTAGACTATAGTACATAAGAGGTTAGGAAATTCCATGGTTAAAAAGGGTATATAGTATTATTAAGGACAAACATTTATCTTCTTCGCAATACTAGTCTAAAAATAATCTTTACAAAAGGGTTAAAATGGAAATAATTAAGCCTTATGTGATAACGTAGCAAACAAAAATGTAGTGGTAAGAACATAGTATGATAAAAATGTAGAATGACAAAAATGTCATGAGGATAAAACATAGCAAGGAAAAAATGTAGTGGTATTGGTAATGTTGAGAAGATCATAATTGGAATATTTTAGTGATTATCACATTGTTTATTTATTTCCTTATTCATTTTGGTGATAGTATTTAACATTTCATGGTGGAAATTAATGCACCAAATTTACAAGCAAAATAACAGAGGAAAATGTGATTTCATGAGTTTGGACCTTTAGTTGAAAGTTGTGTCATCTTCTATGTGAGTGTATCCTTTACTATGTTTTGTTCTTGAGATATTTTGTCCTCACTACATTATTTCCTTGCTACAATTTATCCTCACTACATTTTTTTTCGCTACTTTTTCTATGGATGCTAATAATTAAGGTGAAATCTAAAATGATATGTTTTGTTTTTTTTTTCTAAATGAACTTGTATTTATGTATTTATACTATCAAAATAACAAAAAAGTAAAAATAACATAACTAATAATGAATGTTTTAATAATGAAATGAGGGTAGTGTGGGATGTGATATTTATATGTAATATCATTTAATGTGTAAATAATATAATAATTCATCAGAATCTCTACCCTCTAAAGTGCATAAGTGAAAATATCCATTTTTTAAATCCTTAATCACTAGATACAAATCTAACTAGTTGAGCCTAAATTCCAACCTTCACATTTCTTATTATTGATTGTTATAACTAAGTAGTATACCTAAATAGGGAGTTTTATAACCTTTTATTATATTTTTGGCACATACAAGTTGTGTAAGCATCATAATTTTGGGTAGCTTTAAGATAATTTTTGTCTAAGCTTTATAAATGAGTAAGACACACTTCTCTATATTCTTCTTATTCTAAGAGGTACTAGAGAGAAACATACAGGCTTGAAATTTATACTTCTAATGGAAATATTACCTCAACATTGAATACTAAATAATAGTGGGTTTCCCTCATGGGCATGAAAATATTCATCATGTATGCTAGCCAAACAGGGTATAGATCAAGGTTCTAATCCCAATTAGTGTAATTTATGGTATTTAATACTATGGAATTAAATATTTTATCATTATCCTTGGATTCAATATTATCCTGATGATAATACATGCAGACCATAGGGTAGGGTGGGATTTTTTGCATATTTATTGTACCTCTATGTTTTTAAATGAGGACCCATTATCTAAGATGATGACATGTGGGACCCCAAACCTAAAAATTGTCAAATTTATGATGAATTTATAAATAAGGCATCAAGTTAACAAGGTTAATTTCATGTCTTCTACCCATTTGGTGAAATATTTTATGGCTATGATGATGAAATGATGGTCGTCAAAAGATGTGAATGAGAGTTTATTGATTAAATCTAGCCCCTAAGTCAATAATGGCCAAGTTATGGTGATAGGTTGGAGGGATTGAGAGATTATGTATATTTCATGGGATAGTTCTTGATATTTTTGTATCTTTTTACATACTCTATAGTGGCATGGTTAATTGTGGACCAAAAGTAGCCCATTCTATGGTTTTTCTTATAAGTTACATGACCACAAAAATGAAACCCAAAAACACCATTTTAGAAATTAAAAACATATATTAGTACACTTATTGATCTAAACATATAATAATAATTTCATCAAAATATCTTTAATACAAAATCATGACAAAAAGATGACATATCTAGCTACAATAAATCAAAGGCACCACCTCTAGTAGAGTTGTAATGTTGAGGATATCTGTGGTTAATAAGGTAGTTTATGATGTATAAGCACCATGGGTAATAATAATCATGGTTTTTATATGTAATAAAATATCTTCTTAGGAAAGTCATTGTCAAATACATCATTTATATCCAAAGGTCAATTGACCAACTAGTTAACAATGATTTTTATTTTAAAATATATATGGCTGATTTAGGTTATTTTTAATTTGCATAATAATATGATAAAATTACCATCATTTTTTGATAAATATGGATAGGTTATAAAGGTATGAAAGGCCTGATATTTTAGGATGAATCCATTCTCTTGATTAAGAATATAATGTCTCAATTATTTTGTGTCACACACTATGGCCAAGCATTCCTTCTCGACTTAATTATATCAAATTTAATAGTCAAGAAATACTTGGATAATAAACCAAATATATATTTATCTTCCATCATCATTTTCTTGGTCCAACATTTAGGCAATGCATACCATAATTTCCCTTATATAAAGAATAAGTGTTTAATTAAACATAGATTTTATGAGAGTAGGTGGAGCCTTGAGAAACCATTTGAAAGGATCAAGCATATATTTTTAGTCTTGGGTCAAATTTAACCCACTCTCTTTTTAAATCATGTTGTTTATGGGATGAAGTAAGTACATAAGATCGAGGATGAACCTTTGAATTTCCTCTATTTTTAATAGGAATGATCTTTTCTTATATTCATTAATGGGGGGTTAAATTTTAATAATGGAATGGATTTTAGCAATATTAATATCAATCCCTTGTTTAAAAATTATGTAACCAAAAATATTTCCACCGGTGATGCCAAAGACACATTTATTTGGATTGACAGTGACACCATATTATATGAGGTGAGTGAGAATGATGTATAAGACTTTAGAATCATCAACTCTTTTTATATATTTTCCCAAAAATTCATATAATTAAACCCCCATGATTTTATGAATGAGGTCATAGAAATGTGCATCATGACCCTCTAATACATTATTCCAACATTTTTAATGATGAAAGTATGAAAATATAACAAAATAGTCCCCATGTCATGGTGAAGGGGATCTTACTTTTATCATATTCATAAATTTAAATTTGATTATAGTCAAAATAATACAACCATGAGAGATAAAAAAATTGAAGACAACTATGGAATATATAATAATATTGATAGATGAAGGTGAGAAATCATATTTTGGATGTGCCTTGTTAATATTTGTAAATTCCATTCATATCTTTATCTTACCATTATTTTTAGTGATGGGGTTGATGTTGGAAAACCACATCATGCATTCCAAAAGATTTATGGATCCTAATTTTAGTATTTTAATGTCATACTCCTTCACATGAGTGTGATTTTTGTATTTAAAGGCCTCAATTTATGATTGATGAGGTGGGCATCCTATGTGGTCATTAGTTTGTGAACTACTAATTCTAGATCAATGATTGGAATATCTTATTAAGGAAAGGTGAAGGCTTTTCCAAGTCCCATGAATATATTTTTATGGTCCTATATCTCTTCAAGAGAGAGAGAAATAATGTCTAAGCTTGAGGATCTTGGGTTGTTCTTTTTTGATGAGGTTGATGTATATAGTGTCCTAAATTAGAGATGCATTCTCCTCTTCAAAATATTTAAGGGTATTTGGAAGATATATGGGTTTCTCATATGATTATAATACATAATAATATTATTCATAATATTTATAATCCATGATTTCAAAGTATTCATCATAATATCCATACCCAAGGTAGGATGAATGATGAGGAATGAGATTAAATCTTTTTTTATGATGTGTTTTATAGAGGTCATCACATGATCACAAAAATATTTAATTTCCTCATACTTATCAACAAATTCCATGGAAATATATTCATTTCCCTTTTCCATATGAATGAGTATTTTATTTCTTGGATCCTTTAAGACAAGCAGCTTGGGTCTCATAGACATAACAAACTCATGTTCTTGTATCCCTTGATGAGGACATAATCATGATTAGGAGGAGGTTATTTAATTTTTGAGATGATTTCTATTCCTATGTATTATCTCTATATAAATTAAATCAAAATATTTATCAATTTTACATAAATTTTTTTTATAAATATGAAGATGTTCGACCCTTGTTTGATACACTTTAGCAAATTGATTGGAAAATAATGGTGAATGTCATAAAACTAAGGTTATAAAAATATATTCTCATAAATTAAAATATATGAAAATAAGACCTCATACTCACCCCCATTATTGGTGAATTTTAATTCTAGCCTAAACCCAAATGAAAATATTCTTCCTTGAGGTGAGGTGAAAACTACTCTTACCCCAACACCCAAACAAAATTTTCATTCATCATAATTAAGTATCCATTAATTATTCAAAGGAAGAGGATTTTAATTCTCTTATGGGGGCATTTATTCCTCTTATTTTTTACCATATATATGTCTAATATTTTTTCTATTTCATTAAAAATTCTAAACCAATAGGTTTTTGTAGATCATAAGTACTAACCTTATGTGTTTCAAATGGAAGGATGATAAGTTTATTCTTATCTAAGATTTTAATAATATCATCTATTGATTTTATCAAGATATATACCACCATTATGTGCTTCTCCTCTATTTATATTATTTTCTCTATGGTTTGAACCACTCATTCACATATCTCCATGCCTAATGAGGTTTTGGGACTTCTGGGGTTTTCACTTGGTACCCATTTAGTTATTGTAATGGGTTCTTTTTCTTTAATATAAGGTGGATGTTTGTTCACTTCATTTATAGGAATACGATAATTCATTTCAATGCCTAAATTCATCTAAATATTGGACTGGCATAATTTAAATGGTTTTGGATCACCATGAGTGTTGAAAACCTTACCAAGATATAAAAAACTCACTTCTTGAAACAATGTTGAAGGGATGGCCTTCATTATATGAACCCAAAACCTTTCAAAAATCATGTTATATACGGTATCCTTATCTATGACATAAAATTATTTGAGTGTGGTTTTTGATACCAAATTTATAGTTACCATGGTAACAATAGATGAATACTTGAGAATGTCATATTTTTATAAGGTTTTTTTGGTGGACAAATAATTAGTTTCAGCATAACCTAATTTTTGAATAAAATAAAAGGGGATTATATTAACCATAACTCCATCATAAACCATTACAATTTTTACATAATTATATTAAATATATACTTTAAATCATAAATTTATATATCATCTATTGACCATGTTGTCATCATAATGTATTCATCTTATCTCAAATAAATACCCCATGTAATTAGAGTTTTATTCAGGTGGATACATATCTAGATCCATGTGATTGATTTAAAATTCAAAAGGTGGGGTGATGATTGATATATCACCAATACCTAGGGTTTCATGGAGTGTTAAGTGATGGGAAATAGATTTTTTGAGTAATTACATGAATGATATATGAAAAAAAAAATTGTGAGATCAATCACAAGATCATAAGTTCCAACATGTTAGGGATTTACTCAATTTTCAACCTATAGAGTATTGGTCCTAGGGATATTTTATTATTGTTATTCTTGTGTGTGGGTGATTATGTTCACTTATTCATTATCATCTAATTATACCAATCCAATTAATCTAGTTTTTTACTAAGGACTAAGGCAAGGTGTGGCATTGGTATATTCAATGGTCAATGATTTTATATTAAAACTTATAGATAGTATGGGTTATTTTTTACAACCATTTTATGGTTTTTTTTGGTTTTTTGGTAGGTTTGATGCTTTGTAAAGGGGTTTTGGTATAGATATAGATTGGAATTTTGAGGCTCTATAAGATTTCCATTGATCTTTAGGGATTCTTTGAATGAATTTATTATACTTAAAATTGTGAGTGTCATGACCAATTATTATATGAAGTGAAAAATATTCATTAGTATCTTAATCCATCAACTTTTTATTTTTATTACGTTAATTGAATCCTTGATTAAATTGTTGACATAGGTAATTATTCTGGTAAGGATGGTTTTATCTAAAATCATTACCTTGATAATATACAATTAAGTTTCAATTTTCTCCTTGGTAATAGTTTTCTCATAGTGGTGATGGATGATTAATGTTTGTGGAATGTATAGTATGTGTGGGGTCAAGGTTTTTCTAATCTCTCTCTATTTTTTATTATATTATTAGTGTTGATGTTCTAGCCTTGGTTGGTATTCTTAACAATATTATTCTTAGTTTGATCAATAATAAAATCTATGGTGGTATTATGATTGTAATTTAATCTATCCCTAAATTACATTATTAATTTGGTTATTAATATTATATCCCTTAATTTTCTAGATGGGGGTGAAAATCATTCCATTTGGCACATGGGTTCTACTACAACTATATATTGCCACTCATTATATTATTAGATCATTCTCTAGTGATTCATCATATGAATAATAAGGGAATTTATAAACATCTTACTTACTTTTATGGTTTAAGGAACAAACAAAGATGTAATTTATCTCTCTCTAATCCATGTTGGGGGAACTGGCATGTAATATTTGTCACCAACCATAATAAATTTGGTACTAGACTAATTAGTCTCTTGTTTAATAATTATTGAATTTTAGTGTGAAATATATTATTCATATCAAAGGAAATAATAAATTTGGATATGATTTGTTTGAATGAGTGAATATAGGACCCAAAAATATGGTAATACCAAACTAGGGTGATCCCTTCAAAAAATTTGGGAAAATATTTTGTTACCACTTCTTCCCAAGGTAGTATTTATTTTATTGACATGGAATAAGCTTTAATATGGGAATTACGGTCTCCTTATCCCTTGAAATATGTATATGAGTAAAAGAACACCTCAAATGATGTGGATGATGTGATCCTTAAGGTATTTGGTGTAGGTTCCCATTTCAGCAAAGTGTGTCAAAGAATTGTTGAGATAAATTGGGGGAGGAAGTGTTGGGTAAGCATTTAGATTTAAGTTACCAAGGGTGAATATCACTGCTTAAACTATCAGAGGAGAATAATATAGAAAGAAAATTTCCTGCTACATAGATTTAGGAAATATATGATAATATAGTGATAAATAAATGATATGAGGCATGTCATTTGTCATATGGTTATGCATATAATAGGGAAGAAAGGAATCAACTAACATGTAAGTGGGTGGGGTGTATGAGGGTGATATAATATCTGATATGTAATTATGATATGTCAATAAAGGAATTAAATAATCATAAGGTGAAGGCACATTATAGGTACCACTATTAGAGGCATTGTAAATCTATAAATATCCTAGATTTTAATAAGGTGTGAGAGTGATCAATAAGGGATTATGATGATTTTGAATTGGTTGATGCATAGCTAATAAAGGTTGAATAAAAAGAGGAATGGTTTTAGTTGTTAACATTTATGTCAATTCCTTGATTTAAAGGAGTTATTTGAGATGAAATATGCCCATTATTTAGGTATCAAATGTGTCCCACCAAGGTGGAGATGATATCATTCACATTAGGATTAGTAGTTGGTTTAGATACCTCTCTTATTGGAGGTTCAGAAGGAAGAGGATGGTAACTTATAATTAATTTATTACATTTTTTTATCTAAGAAGAATCACCCTAGATTTTTTAGTAGGCATCAAATTGAAAATACGTGAGTTATAAGGGAGAGGTAACCACAAGCTACCTAGTTTTTCCTTTATTATTTGAATCCTCTCATTGTATTGATCAAACATCACCATTTTTTATAAATTAGGAATTTGCATCCTGATGTGAGGTCCTATTAAAATATGTGGGTACAAACCATGCCCATCAATCAATGTCATGTTATTTAAGTCTAGATAAATACTATGAGCCTCAAAAGAGTCTCAGTATTTTCTCTCTACATGATATTTGGTGTGAGGGATGAAATAGTAATCACTATATGATGGAGGTGAGTTATCAAATCTTTGTTTTGGTATTCAAATTATACCAAATAGATAATTAAGGCTCATATTAAGCTTTGATGGTGTTTATAAAATCATCTAGCCCTAAGGGCCTATTGAAATCCTCACTAGACATATTCAGGGGGTCTATGGAAACCCATATAATAAATGGAAGAGGATAAAGTTAAATTAAAGACAATAAAACAAAATTAAATACACAAAATAAAATATATTTCACATCAAGTTCATTATATTTTTATGCACATATTGTGATGGGTTAACCTTGTTCACTTGACTTTCTAGGGTCAAGTTGAGATAAACAAAAAATAATGATGTAGTGATGTGTCTAATGGTCTAATTGATCAAGTTGATTAGGTTTGGCTTATTGAATGTGATGAGATTTTGGATTTGGATAAGCTATCATAGTAATATTATGGACTATGTGTCTATATGGGTGAGATTTTATGTAGCAATATTGTTTGGTTACTTCAAAGTGTTTATTAGTATCAAATTGTATACGTGTGAGGGGTATATAATAGATTTATCCCAAGATAATTAGATAAAATAAATATTGACTGATGTTGTTTTTTATAAATGGGCATAAATATGGTTGGATGAATCTCATGATTTGATCAATTGGATCGAGTGTTCTAATCCCCAAATTATCATCCACAAAGAGAATGAAATTAGACAGGGCTAGAACTAAGGATAAAATGATCTAATAATATTATGAGGTTTATTTCTTTACATGATATTAATTTAATCTCACTATCTATTTATGACTTATAAAAATGTTCGGTTAGGGCCTCTAAGTGACTAATGATCAATTTTGACAATGGTATTGAGATAAATACTTCCAATCAAAGCTCAAAGTTTGTCACTTTGATTTTTTTAATGTTTATGCATGAAAATTATGAATTGATGGAAAATATAATGCTAAAAATAAATACAATACTAATCATTTTTTTTGAAAATAAAGTGTGAAACTAAAAGTGTAATTGATCAAATTTCTTCTATATTTTTTTAGTTTAATATTTGCAATTCAAAACAAAAATTGAAACTATCTAAATTGTTTTCCTCTTTTAGTTTTTTCAGTCTCAAATATATGAAACTCTGATAATGAAACTAGTTATATGCTTTTATATTTAATTTCAATATACAAATGTGTGTTGAAAATGAAGAGATGAAATCGAACAACTTAGCTAATTTATTTTTTCTTTTTATGAATGAATAATGTGGTGATAAAATTAAAATAAATCAAGGGGGGTTGTATTTTTTATTTCATATATCTTATGAAAAATATAAAATAAAGAAAACACTTATGTTAAATTATAGAGAAGGAAATGAGGGGCATAATTTATCTATGAAAAAGAAGAAATATAAATTTCCTCTAATAAAATGTAAAATAGCATGTAAGCTTTTACACAGATAAATTATTAAACACAAAATATTAAATGACTATTTATTTCAAGAGTCTAATGAGTAGAATAATAATGGAAGAGATATTATTTATATTTATTTTACATAAGAAGTACAAAAGCAACTATCTCAAATGGAAATTATGGATGCATAGAAATAATGATAATTGAAAGGAATGTAGACATGAAAAGGGTAATAGAGAAAAATTGATTCCTTATGGAAAACCTTTGATTTAATAACAAAATTTTAATTAGCACAAAACTAATCTAATAAAACTGAAATAAAATAAAAAACAAATCAAACCCCCTAACCTTTCAAATGTTTATTGAATACTGGAAGTGTGTTTTCTAAAGTTGTATTTATCTAGATCCTTGGGTTACAACCTCCTTATATTTTCTCAATATTTAAAAAAGAATTATCTTGAGCAAGAGGGATGTGGGATGAACAAATTGAAAGAAATGAATGGGGAAAATTGTAGAAGTGTGGTAGTTGGCTTCATTAAAATTTATAGAAGGCAAAATCTTGATTATTGATTATTGATCTATGATAATTTATATTTATCTAATGCATGTTATTCAATGAAATAATATTCCGATCTAAGTGTAAAATATAGCAAGTTTTTGCATGTTTTAAAAAGTGGTAGAGTGTTAGATTATATTTTTTTAAATATTTCCAGTCTAAGTATCATTCTACATAATCTTGTTTTTATAAAATGGAGTAACTAGGATAATTGCTAGTTCAATAGAACAGAATGGTAGTTCACTAAGAATGAATTGAATTTGTCTAATATTATTTTAGAGGTTAAATGGTTTGAGAAAAATATAATTTGGTGAATCAAAATAGAAATAAATGGAAAATAAAAAAATGTAAAACATTTCAAAACATGTGTTCTAGAATATTCATGGATACCCTCAATGTTAGTGGGTGAATGCAAGAACCTAGTTGCTTCAACAAGTATATTTGTTACATGGAAAAAATTATGGTTTATTATTATTTCATAATTATTATATGTTATTCCATTATTAATTTAATTTTGTATTATTAAAATTATAAGTAAATCGAACATGGGTTGGAATGTATGTGTGCTAAAGATGGATTTATAAGATTAAATATGATAATGGCTTATAGGCTATATATTCTTTCAGATTGTAATAGAATGGGTTTTATTTTAGCATAATTGATATTCTATGGTAGTGTTCCTTTTATTTCATTGATAAATATTGTAAAATATCTTTACACTTAGATTATATGTATAGATAATTATAATTATTCTTTTTATCAATATGAAGAATTATGATGTACAATTAAATTGGATATTGAATCTACTTTCCCTATGTATTATTATGTTATTTATGTAATTATGAGTATAATAGTACATATTAAGTTTAATTCATTCCTTTGAATCTTTATTAGTATCTAACTATTTCTATTAGATATGAAAGTGCATTCTTAGGAGTTAGATACCTATGATTTCAATATAGATATTAAAACCCCATATTTGGATATAGGTTATTGTATGTTATCTCTTATATTGTAGGGTTATCCCTATAATTATCATGTTCTAGTGAAACCCAGGAACCACTACTAACAATGGTGTGGTGATAATGGATCTCATCAGCCAAGGAGACGTTGTAATGGCTACCTAGTCAAAAAGGGGTAGAAATTTGGTTAAAACAAAAGATTAATAATTTTTTTAAAGAATAAGCATAAAATATATGGTGTACTATGAAATAAATCATACAAGAATATATATGTGGTGAGACATAGATATTTTGGTATGAATTGACTTAGCTACCAGCTATGTGGTTGGCTAGATTAGAATTTCATTATTTTTGATTTAGAGATATCAATGATATTACATGGATTGAAGAGAAGATAGATTAGTTACATAATATTTAAACTATTTTAATGCATGCAATCAATCACTAGGTAACTTATACCATTGATAGATACTCCATGAAGTTTACAGTACAGGGGTATATAGCTTTTGAGATGTTAAAAGATCTATTTTTTAGGGGTAATTTTTTATAGTGAATTTTACAGTGACTTCATTTATTGATCAAGATGTTGGTTGTATAGAAAGTAATGTTTATTATTCATTTTAGTATGGAGTATTCACTCGAGTGTCATGTGGATGGGTGTGACTAAAATGTGAATGGAAAAGAGATGAGAAGGTAAAATTTGAACTTGAATTCAAAATGGAGAACCCAGAGGAAAAGAATTGAAAGAAGAATTGAGAATTAGAAAGAGATATGTGACAACAAAAAAGATGGAATAAATAGAGGGAGATCTAAGAAGATACAAGTAGGAGTAGTAGTACCATATAATACTAGAGTTAGAGTAGAGGAAAAGGATGAGATATAGGTAATGAGAGGAGTAAGGAGCATGATTAGATTGAAGAGGGAGGGAAATATAAAGTGATGAATAATGAAGGAGAGAATAGGAGGGTAAAGTAGTGTATAATTAGACCAAGTAGTTAGAATCCCATAGGCTTACAAAGTAATATTCCTTAAAATAGAAGAAATATTTCTATATAATCACAAACATATTATAGGTTCAAGTTTTGATAAATTCATCTTTAAAAATACCAATCATTCACTATGGGAGCAAACATCCCCTGAGCCTATTTGTTTTAAAATTTTAGAAGTCATTATACTTATTTGGAAGAAAAATATTGGCAATGCCCTATTGCATAAGAAATCTATAGGAGAATTAGTAAAATATAGGAGGAATCACATCAAGAAGTTACTCATAGTTTTTGTAAAAATTAGGAGAACATAAAAGCATTATTATTGATAAAGATAGATCCCCTAATATTTGTGAAAGATAAAGAGTTCAAAAACCAAATTAACATATTAGAATAAGAGGAGGATGAAGAAGACACATATGACACTAATTCATCATCAACATAAATAGTAGAAACATGAAAAATGATACCACCATAGAAATAATCATCAAGTTTTCAAAATTTATAGATGCCAATTACATAAAAATCAATTGTGATATCAGTGGGAAATATCAATATGATAGCCCAGTTAGGGGCTTTGATTTATCTAGCTTAATATAATGGATTTATAGAAGTAGAATAGTACTTGATCACCTATTCAATGAAGGGGTAGGCTAAAGGGATTACTTATGAAGCAACAATGAAGTGTGATTTAATTAGATCTTTAAATATTTTTGCAATTTAATTCATTTTCCATAAGGATACTAATGCAACAATGCTACAAGAGGTAAAGAACATGTTAATTTTAGAGTTTGAGATTAAGAAATGTTCTAGCCAAACTATTCAAGATTTAAAGGAAATTTGATAGGGATCAGAAGAGTATATCAAAGACTATGATCATAGGTTTTCTGACATTATGAACAAAATAGAGTTTGTCATAGAAGATAAATATAAAACAACATGGTTTGTATAAGGATTGAGGATAAGAATATGGTTTACCATTGCACAAACCTAGTTCAAATCTAAGGTATATGTATGAGTAGTTGTGATAAGGGTCAAACAAATGGAATACTATGGTGGTGGTACACCTTAAAATTCATTATTGTAAATTAATTTGCAAACATTCTTGAAAAAGTTGGATCAATTTAAAGGAAAATGAGATAAGCCTAAATTAGGCTTATGGTATATAGAGTACAACCAAGAAGGACACCATAAGAATGAGTGTCCTAGAATCAAAAAAAATTGTGAAGTTTTTAGAGTGGTAGGGCATGCAACCTCTCATTTAAATCTCCTCTAATAGTATGTGAAACATTTACAGCCCTTGTATTGTATTTTCTATAAATCTCATAATCATGATGATAAAATTTATAGATCTTTTAAATATCTCAAAAAATATATTACAAAGAGTATTTTTGTAGTCACTACACGTAAATTAAATATTACAATCTAGATAGTTCCCAATATATAATTTATCATGATAGGATGAACGTAGCTGAGTGTGCCTTGGGTACCAAAGCCTCCACTGTATCAACTACAAAATATAATAAACTAGGCAGCACCTTCTCATACATGGACACCTCTAGCCACACAATATCAACATTCTACCTCTTAGAATAATATGATTCCCTAAGTAAAATAGACAAGTTAGGAATGATCACTTCTATAGTATTGATATGGTGAATATTATGGCCTCCAATAAAAATAAGGTTGGAATTCTTTTTAAGCTTCTAGAAAATTTGAGCCTCAAAAATCAAGTGGATAAGGATTCTAAAATTATCAATAGGGGTTTAGAGGAGGTAGAGGAGGATATCAAGGCAAGGCATAAGGATGAAAGAGAACTAATACTCAAATGGGTCCAATATAGTTTTATTTATATGTAGAATTTAACCATATATAAAGAAATTACACTATGAACCCACAATGATAATATTATTCTGCTTATCATAAGACTTTAGAATATCATGACACATAGGATTGTATATTCTTTGAGAGATAACACATGATTAAAGTCATGCATAATGTCAATATGGTTAACACTTAACCCTAAGAATATGTTGTCTTGTAATCTATTACACACCATCAAAATGTAGAAAAAGGATTAACACCATGGATATGTTAAAGGATTACAGGATAAGGAAAGATCAACTAGATAAGTACATTGAACATGTTATTAAAAATTTATTAATGCATGAAGTTACATATATTTTGAAAATAATTCAACATCAAGAGATTATAGAAGATGGTGTTGTGGCTACTAATGCATAGATATATGGATACATAGTATGCATTATAAGGCACGATGGTGTTATCAATACTTTGACAAACCTCATGAATTTACTCATTACCCTAAAAAATGAAGACATTTCATAGACCATCACCAGCCTACTACATAATCTCCTTGAATGTGCATAAAAAGGTTAACAATACATTAATCAAATGATTTGGTATGTTAAGACTAAAAAACCTTGGGATATTAATTCTAGAATGGATATTGAGGTCTTAAGGTATGAAATACCCAATGTAGTATTTGATTTTGGCAGAACTATCAATATGATTCCTAGATCTACATGGGTTATTATTGGGTGATCTACATTGAGTTATAGCCTTGTCACACTAATCCTTGTGGACTATGGATGATTTGAACCTATCATTCACCTATAATATGTGGAAATCAAGGTTGTAAAACTAAGTTTATGTCATGATTTAAAATTCATCGATATGAAGATAGACAAAACTCAATAGCTTAGGTTAATATGTAAAATTTGGGCATATGATGGTCAAGGTGACCATCAAAAAAGTCATGAACAAGTTAGAGGCCCACTATGGAGACAAGATTATATTAATTCCTTTAAACAAGGATGGGAATAAGCCTTATTATGTTCCTAAATATTCATGTTCACCATATGTTAGTAAAAACACTAGTTAGATAAAAGTCAATGTGGAGGATAATTAGTGGGGCATATAAGCTAATGATTGTAGTTTTATTTACAATTAGTTTAGTCCTCAAAAACTCTCTCTAGATATAGAATAATTATCTCATAAACTTGTGCTAAATTATATAGATATTCTAGAGACTAAAGTGGAGGATGTGAGATCTATGACCATAAGAACCCCTACTCAATCAAATATATAATCCTTGTATAAATTGGGTCATATAGATAGAGATTTCATAGAACCCACATCATAAGTAATTCTACCATGGGATATAGATTCATCAATTATTGGATAATTAGATACACATGTTTTCAATTGGTCTAATGGATATCATGAGCTACGTCCTCTATGATTGGTTTATGCCATGGAGTGTCAAATAACTTAATACTATACCACTAAGGACATTAAACAATTTATCCTATAATTCTAACAACATGTACTAGATATTACTCAAAGGGTGAGTGATCTTAATTATGATTTGAAGGGAATTGCTAAAAATTGGTTCTCAGTTCCCCATGATGAGAAGTGGACTTGGGATGAAACATGAAAAATATTATTTGCAAGATTTTAGTTGCTAGATAAGACTAGCCTATGTCCTTAAAAGAGACTATCCATAACTTTATATCTATCAATTATTTGAAACTTGGAGGTTATAATATGTGGCTCTAAAATATTGGGTACATGTTTTTATAAATACATTACGTATTCTCCCAAAAACTTAGTACATTTATAAATAATGTAGATGGGAGACAAAGCATTAGTATCAAGTTTAAAGTTATTCTATTTAGATATTCATCTCTGATGATGAGAACCATTTGACAAACATAAAATTGAAAAAAATAAAAAAAATCTATATGATGGATAGGTTGGAGACCTAGATATTAGAGTTAAATCTTCTTCTCAAGAAAGTGTAGTATGAAATCTAAACAATGCCTTACAAACATACAAACTATAAAATGGGAAAGAACCAATCCTTTTCAATAATTTAATATGATACAAGATCAAGATGAGTGATGTCTAATATAGATGATGATGATGATGATGATGATGATGAGGGATGATGATGATGATGATGATGATGATGATGATGATGATGATGATGATGATGATGATGATGATGAGGGCATGGCCTTAGCCAATTTATTTAATCTAGAATGTGAAAAAAACACTTCCAATACCTATCAAAGATCGATAAGAGGAAGAAAAGATGGGACAATTAAATATAATAGAATGAGAATATCATTGGATATTGTGTGACTCAACCCCCATATAAGAATTAAATATTTATCATGAACCACTAAAGGAATATTTGGTAAATATAGGAATAAATACCATTTGTTAGGATCTTAGAGTATAATTGATTACTTTTGTATAAGCAACTAAACACGGAATTGAAACCAAAAGTAATACGTAACTAGAAATCAAAAATAGCAAATAATAGGAGATACAAGAGACAACCAATCTATATTAAACTCTTATATAAGGAAATATAATGAATAAATCTCTCTCTCCTCACACCTCTCAAATGTACAGTAATTTTCCCTCAAGATTTCTCTCTCTCTCTCTCTCAATCAATTACAATCAACTCAATTACTGAATTATTCTACATGCTATGAGGATCTAACCCTACCATATAGTATAATACAACACTAGGGTTTCATGAGCCATGCATTCATCACCCTTAGATCCACCTCTAAATCAAAGGCTCTAATCTATTCTTCTAAAAATAGAAAAGCTGGAAATGCACAGAAGTCAGTGTTGGTCTGAAGATGACCGATGTTGGTCGACCCCTAACCGATGTTGATCGGCCCCTAACTGATGTTGGTTGGTTCTGACTAATGTCAATTACTGTGTAAGCCTAACAACCTCAACATTAGCTCATTAGTGAAGATTTTAGCTGCACAACTCAACAATCTCCCACTTGGAGATAAACAGCTGCACTTGTACCTGTACAATAACATCCTTTAAACATCTTTGGCTTGTTTTTCCCTCTTCAAGTTCAATCTTGAAGACCAACAAAATTTGAATGAATATTTAACTTCTCCTTTATTACCAACTTTGTTAACATATCAGTAGGGTTATTATATGTATGGATCTTTTCTAGCTTCAACTGTCCATCCTCCAATACCTATCTAATGAAGTGGTACCTCAGCTGTATATGTTTGGTTCTTAAATGAAAGGCTGAATTCTTTGCCAAATGAATTGCACTTTGACTATCACTATACAATCTACAACTCTTTTACTCCTTTCCTAACTCTTCCATGAACCGAGTCATCTAAATAATTTCCTTGCTAGCCTCTGTGACTGCAATGTATTATGCCTCTGTAGTAGACAAGGCAACAACCTTCTACTACTTTGAAATCTAGCTAACCACCATTCCACCAATAGTGAACACATATCCTGTGGTGCTTCTCCTACCATCCAAGTCATCGACCATATTTGAATCTACATTCCCATGTAGAGAAGTGTTTGACCCTACATAGCATAAATGCCTACTATTGGTCCCTCTTAGATATCTGAGAATCCACTGAACTGCTTTCCAGTGTTCCTTTCCTAGATTGGCAATAAACTTGCTGACAACTCCCACTATTTGGGAAATATCTGGTCTAGTACATACCATTACATATATCAAGCTCCCAACTATTGAAACATATAGAACTCTACTCATGTACTCAACCTCATCATGTCATTTAGGACACTATTCTTTGCTCAACTTGAAGTGTCCAGCCATAGGTGTGCTTATTGGTTTTACATCCTACATATTGGACCTCTCCAACACCTTATTCACATAATCCTCTTGAGACAAAATCAAACTATGATTTTTTCTATCTCTCTTAATACTCATGCCAAGGATTTTATTTATTGTTACTAAATCCTTCATGGCAAATGTGTGAGCTAATATTACCTTAAGCTCAATAATTTCTTGCATGTGTGAACCTGCAACAAGCATATCATTTACATACAGTAACAGGATAAAATAACTACCATTATCCAATCTATTAAAATAAACAAAATGGTTAGAATGACATTTACTAAATCCATGCTCTGTCATAAACCTGTCAAACCTCAAATACCATTGTCTTGGAGCTTGCTTAAGACCACATAAGCTTTTCTTCAACCTGCACACAAGTTTCTCCTTACCTTTGACCTCAAAACCTTTTGGTTGATCCATATATATCTCTTCATCCAAATCTCCATGAAGAAATGTTGTCTTAACATCAAGCTACTCAAGATGTAAATCCTCAATAACAACTAAAGACAATACAGTCCGAATAGAAGTCATCTTTACTACAGGAGAAAAAATTTCACCAAAATCAATACCTAGTTTCTGTGCAAATCCCTTTACTACCAACCTGGCCTTATGTCTCATTTGTCCATTCTCTCCTTCCTTTAACCTGTATACCCATTTGTTTTTTAGTGCTTTCTTTTTTGATGGCAACTCAACCAAATCCCACATATGGTTCTCTTCCAAGGAATCAATTTCCTCATTCATGCCATGCTCCCACCGTTTCCTAGATTCTACCTACATTGCCTTATCAAAACTTTCTAGTTATCCACCATCAATGAGAAACAGGTAGTATAAAGAAGGGGATAATGAATTGGAGGTTTACTTATCCTTTCAGACCTCCTTATGGGCATTTGAGACTCATTTATAACTTGCTATCTGCCCAAAGTTTCTTCTGAAAGTGACTGATCCCAATCATCTCTGACCGATGCTGGTCTACACCTGACTGATGTCGATTCCTCTTGATTGACACTAATTTCCACCTGACCAACATCGGTTTCCACTTGACTGATGTCAGTCTCCACCTGACCAACATCGGTTTCCACTTCTGTGTTTTTTTGTGAGTGATGATTTTTACCTGCGAGCTCATTTTGGATCATAACCTCTTCCAAATCAAGATTGCCCTGCTCAAAATTATTTAGCCTCTTGAGCTGATCACTGTACATTACTTTCTCATTGAAAACTACATCATGGCTTCTAATAATTTTGTTAGTTTCTAAATTCCACAACCGAAATCTGAAATCTCTAAAACCATAACCAATGAAAGTGCACCGCATAGATTTAGCATCCAACTTCTTTCTATTTTCTTTATCAATGTGCACAAAAGCTTCAGAACCAAAAACTCTAAGAAATGAAAGATCTACCTTTTTACCTATCCAAGCCTCTTCTAGAATTCCACCATCCAGTGCAGTAGAAGGTCCTCTGTTAATCAGATAAACCATAGTATCTATAGCTTCTGCCCAAAATTGTAAGGGCAAACCAACATGCAACCTCATACTTCATGCACACTCCATTATTATTCTATTCATCCTTTCAACAACTCCATTATGTTGAGGTGTCCTTGGAACCATCCTTTCCCTATGTATTCCACTCATAGAATAGTAACTATTGAATTTATTGCTACTGTACTCACCACCATAGTTAGACCTAAGGCACTTCAATCTCAAACCTATTTCATTCTCAACCAAAGCCTTCCATTTCTTAAATGTGTCAAAAACATCATAATTCCTCTTTATGCAATAAACTCATATGTTTCTTGTAGCATCATTAATGAAAGAAACATAATACTATGATCCTCCAATAGAAGCTACCTGAGTTGGTCCCCACATGTCTGTGTGAACAAGCTCCAACTTGTGCTTCTTCTTTGTTGACCCAGTTTTGAGAAACCTCACTTTCTTCTATTTCCCAAAAATAAAATGCTCACAAAAATCTAGATCTATGCTTTTCAAATCTGAAAGCTTACCCTTTGACTTAAGAACATTCATTCCCTTCTCACTCATGTGACCAAGCCTACAGTGCCACAACTTTGCATCTACATCTGAAGTAGATAAAATAGAAGGAGAATAATCAGTAATACAAGTAGATAGATAAAGTGTACCTACTCTCTTACCTTTTGCTAATACAAGTGCACCCTTGGAAACTTTCCAAGATTCGGCTGTGAGAGTTACTGTGCAACCTTCATCACCCAAATTTCTTGTAGAAATCAAATTCCTCTTCAGGATGGGTACATGCATGATATCCTTCAACACCCATGTGTTGCCATTCTACAATTTTAGCTGCACTTTTTCTTTGCCAACAATTTTACAAGGCTCATCATCCCCTAAATAAACTTTTCCAAAATCTCCATGGACATAATCATTGAAAAACTCTCTATTTGGGGTTGTATGGAAAGAGGCACCAGAATCTAAAACCCATGATTCTACTTTATTATCCAAAGAAAATATAAGAGCATCATGTGCAAAAATACCTACAACTTTTGCTTCTTTATTACCTTCATGCTGATTTTCTTTGTTATCCTTCAACCAACAATCTTTCTTTGCATGCCCTTTCTTTCCACAATTCCAGTAGATTATTCTTCCATTTTTGGATTTGGATCTACTTCCCATCTTTGACCTTGATTTCCCTTGCTTGCCCTTCTCTCTTTGCCTTCCTCTACTTTCAACACTTAAAGCATTACATGTTGTTTCCCCTATGCTTTTATTGTGAATTTATTCATTCAAGATTACACTAACATCATCAAATTTCAAGATATTTGAAGCAGATGTAGTATTACTAACTGCCATTACCAAACTATGCCATCTTTTAGGTAAAGAGCATAAGATTAAGAGAGCCTTAATTTCATCATCAAAAACTATTTTGATTGAATTTAAATAATTTACTATTGTATGGAAATCATTAAGATGACTAGATAAAGATCCACCTTCTTGTATTTGAAAATTAAATAATTACTTCATAAGATATACTTTATTCAAAGATGAGGATTTTTCATATAAATTTGCCAAAGTATCCATTAACTCTACTGTTGTCTTTGTCTGTGATAAGTTGGAAAATAGAGAAGGTGCCAGGCTCAACCTTATAGATCCAAGAGCCTTTCTATCAAGAATATTTCATTATTCATCTTCCATACCTATGGGATTCCTTGAAACCCCACCCAATGGTAAATATAGATATTTCTGATATAGATAATCTTCAATCTGCATCCTCCATAATTGTTAATTCTTGCCATTAAATTTCTCCATTCTTAGTTTACTTTCTTCTTCCATTGCTTTACTCCCACTCAATTACAAACCCTTGTGAGTGAATTTTGTAATCAACAAACACTAACACGAGCTAATACTAGTTGTTAGGATATTAGAGTATAATTGATTACTTTTATATAAGCAACTAAACACAGAATTGAAACCAGAAGTAATAAGTAACTAGAAATCAAAAATAGCAAATAATAGGAGATACAAGACAACCAAATTGTATTAAAATCTTCTAGAAGGAAATACAATGAAGAAATCTCTCTCTCTTCACACCTCTTATATGTACAATAATTTTCCCTCAAGAGTTCTCTCTCTCAATCAATTACAATCAACTCAATTACTGAATTGTTCTACATGCTATGAGGATCTAACCCTACTATATAGTATAGTACAACACTAGGGTTTCATGAGCCATGCATTCACCACCCTTAGATCCACCTCTAGATCAAAGGCTCTAATCTGTTGTTTTAAAAATAGAAAAGTTGGAAATGAACAAAAGTCAGTGTCGGTCTGAAGATGGTTGATGCTGGTTGACCCCTAACCGATGTCAGTTGGTTCTGACCGATGTCAGTTACTGTGTAAGCCTAGCAACCTCAACATTAGCTCATTAGTGAATATTTTAGCTCCACAACTCAACACCATTCCTAAGTGATGTAGATTTTAAGAGACTATCAAGATATGTTTTATACAAAGTTATCGAAGGATAAAGGAGTGGATATTTCCTTAGGATAAATGCAATTTGAGATAAAGGAGTGTGTCAGTCATATTAATAAAATATCATATTAGGTGGTAGAGTTAGACCACATGCAAGAAGCTAGTATTCTATGGAGAAAGTTGACTAGGTTATCCCCAAGGTTATAGAACCCAAAAATACTGATGAAATATAAATTTGTGGTGACTATCACATTTTTAATGATGCATGTGTGAATGACCCATTTCCTATCCCACTAATGAAGTTTTATAAGCATTCGTAGGACATGAATTATAATCCTTCACAGATGGATTTAGTGGATATCATGAAATCCCAATCACACAAAAATATAGAGACAAGACTACTTTTAAAATAGATTGGGGTTAATTCACATATAAGGTAGTGTCATTTTTTTTAAATAACACACCTATGGTTTTAAGAATTTCATCCATGACTTTTGATAGTTTTATTTGGATGATTAGGAAGTATTTTCATTGTTTAGAAGTCATTTATCTAAACTAAAATTGATGTTGGAGAGATGTAAAGTGTTGCACATAGTGCTCAATCTAAATAAATGTTTGTTTTTTACATCATTTAGGGTTCTAGTAGTTCATGTAGTTTACAACAAGGGTATTCTATTAGATTAAGCTAAGATTGAAATAATTATGGGAATGACAACTCTTAAAATTTTGATAAAGGTGATATCTTTTCTTGGTCATATAGGGTATTATAGGAATACATCAAGTAGTACATAGATATATCTACCCTTTTAGAGAAGTTGTTGAGGAAAGGAACACATTTATTATGGATAGATACATTCCAAGAAACATTCATCAACCTAAAACAAAGACTGGTGACTTTGCTAATTTTAATTTTCACAAACTAGATTAAGCCATTCCATGTGCATGTGGATGCATTAAGACTCACAGTTAGAGCCATATTAACACAACTAGGTGAAGGTGGTTTGTATCATCCAATCTATTTTACAATCATAAAATTATCTGTTACTAAAAGTAATTATACTACAACTAAGTGAGAGGCCTAAAAATAGTATATGTATTAAAAAAGTTACACCATTATTTTTTTTCCACACCACTTGATTTATTCACCAATCATCAGGCTCTATTATACCTAGTCAACAAACCCTTATTGGGAGGATACATATCTTAGCAATTAATGCTCTTCCAAGGTTTCCAATTTAGGATCAACATCAAACCAATATGAGATAATGTGGATCTAAACCATTTGAGTTGATTTAGAAATGGCGAAGAATTATAAGAATTCTAGGTTGATTTTTTTGATGCACACTTATTCTTAGTATCTACAATTCTAGAATAATTAGAGGAAATCACAAAAAAATTATAATAGTGGACATTTATAGAGCTCTATACAAAAAAATATAAGAAACTATTAGTTATCATGGCCCTTCAATACAATATTATTGATGTTATTCTTTACCATTTAGGAAAGGATGAGGTGCTACACAGAGATACTCTATAACATGAATGACCTTAGATACTAGAAGAGGCACATCAACAAATAACTGTAGGCCACTTTATAGGAGATGACACTACAAGAAACATTTTACATAGTGGGTTATGGTGGACCTAATTATTTCAATATTCTCATAGAGTTACACAACATTGTGATGTGTGTCAATGGATGATTGAACCAAACTAGAGAGATGAAATGCCTATATATCCTATGCTTATACAATAACCTTTCAAACAATGTAAAATAGATTTTTAGGGCCTATCATTCCACCTAGTAAGAATATACATGCAAGGTACATAATCACTGTGACATAATACTTTACCAAATGGGTATAGGTTGTGGTGATGACTAATTTAGGTGCAAAATCACCATAAATTTCCTATACGAGAACATCATTACCAGATTTCATTGCCCAATCAGATTGGTAAGTGATATATGTACACATTTTTTGAATAAAATAATAAAAAATATCATAGATGAATTCTTAATATCACACCAAAAAAGTATAAAGTATCATCCCTAGGAAAATGGTCAAGCTAAGGTTGTGAATAATATCATGGGTAAGATGTTCACTAAGGTCTACAATATTCAGTGAGATGATTGGGAAGATATAATTCCTATATTTATCTTGGCATATTTTACACACTATAAATATGTGAGCAAGTTCATCCCATTTCAGTTGGTGAATATTTTAGAAGTAGTTATGCCCATGGAATATGTTATACCTTGTCTACGAATAATAGTCATTATGTGCATGGGTGATCAATAATATTTAAAAAAACAACTATTAGAGCTCAACCACATGTAAAAGGATATATGATTGGAATACTAGACATAGAAGATAAATAAGCAAAATTAGAAAGCTTGGCATGATAATAATCTATGTACGAAGGAGTTACATGTAGATCAATAAATTTCATTGTATGATAGTCAATTTAGGGCCTTCCCTAGGAAACTCCAAATTAGATGGAAGGTTTATATAGCACTCATGAGTTAAAATATCTAGGGAACATAATTTTAAAGTATTTATAATACACCATTCTACCTATAAGGGTAAATGGTAGTAAGATAAATCCCTATCATTGGTAAATTATATGGTAAAGCATCATCAGGTGCTAAATACACCATCATAGATTAGGATTTGATTAGTTATGTTGTGTGGGTTGGGATTGGTTATTTCAAGTTGGGTGAGTAGATTGGAAGTGTGTATGATAGTTTTAAAATATTGAACTTGAGATCATAGTAAGAGGGATTTATTAATAGCATGAAATGGTTGGATACAAGTTCAATCAAATGAAATGAATTGAGCATGTTATAATTTAAGTCCAAGAAAGACATGATAGGTGGGATATTAATCAAATAATTACTAACTATTGTTTAAGGGGGATTAATGGAAAAGATAAGGGGAGAGGTAAACATTAGGAAAATAGTAATCATGTACAATGGGTGATCGGATAGGTGACTAGTCACATAACTCATTTAGTAGATCATAAAAGGGATGTCAACTCAACAAAAGGCATGCCAACCTAGCAATATAATATCTTTTTATTTAAATGACATTGAGAGTGAGATCAAGGATAAAACAACATATTATAAGAATTGGGATCTAAAAGGGTGCATGAAGAGTTATAAATTGAATATAGAGTTATTCATGTCATGATTCTAAAATTGGCAATCGTTGAGCACATAAGAATTGCTAATTGCTATTGACTTTTCATGTTTTGAAATTTTTAAGACAAATAAGATGGTTGCCTATGACCCTTCTTAGATGAGGTGAGGACTCAATATCTCTCAAAAAGATATCAAGATAGGAACTAATGTATGATAAATAAATTTTATGGACCCATATGTATATTCATCTATCAAGCTAGCCAAAGAATGAATCTTTACCATGTAATCATTCTTAGAGCACAAAAATTAACAATTACACCAATCTAATAAATCAATCACACATATGTCGATAGGTTTATTTTATTACCTAAATTTGGATAATTAGGATATATTGTGTATTTGTTTCTCAGTTATTATATTCAAGGGAATATTTATCTTTCCACTGACATCACCATCTACATTAATGAAATTGTTATAGTATGTGGAACTAGACCATTGGCCCAAGTAAGGCCTCTATATCCTTACAAATCACAAAACCTACATAGTATACATAAAATCCATGATACATATGTAATAGGTCATCGAAGGATCCCATTTGAAGACATCAATGATGAGTTATTTCATATTATTTGATAATATATCACCACCCAGTTATAGTAAATGATAAAGGCTACAAAATAAAAAACCAAAGGGGTTATTAATATTACTCATTAGATGGTTAACCTAAATGAATAATTTAATTGGCTAGATTTTTTGGTATTGGAAGTAATCAAAAATATTTGAAAAATTACGTCTTCTCTTAAACAAACTTTTTAGTACCTATTCCTGATTTTGTTGTTGATTTTCACATAGTGGAAGTTTCCCATGGGCACGTCCACCCAAATGTTGATTACTAGCCTAATTTATCATTCCAACTTCTTACCTAAAGGTGATAAGGGAGTAATTATTTCACACATCATTTAAATTTTAACCTATGGTAGTATGAACTTGTAGATTTGGTTATCAATAATACATGCATCCCTTCACATGTAATGAAGTATTTTAGGAAATATTTAATGGTGACCAAACTTATATATGGAATTTTCATATAATTTTATGATTTTCCTAAATCCCCAAGTGTGCCTGTATAATTTTTTATCAACATGGACAATGCATAGCGTGAGGTTAAGAACCAGAAGTAATTATCCACACATAAAGAAACCCCTTTATAAATAACACCACCAAGAGTCCCACTTATTTCTACTACCAAAATTCAAATGGTTACACCCCAAAGTCATGGGAAACACAAGGCTCCCATAGAGTGTAGGCCACCCTCTCCACCTCAATGCAAGACATGGTCCATAAGACTTGACTGGATGATCCCCATGTTCCATGAACCATAGCACAATGTCACTAGTCTGATATCCAAATGGAAGAGTAAGAGGTCAACCGAAAATGATGGATAATATGGATAGATACTTATACAAGAAGGAAGAAGAGAATGAATTCTTATAGAAAGCTGATATACATTATTTAAATTTAGAATCGGGTGATGTAATAATTGTGGATTCAATTACCACCTTGTCCTCCTATCATTGTTGGCATCATTAGTGAGGAGGAACAATTATAAAAAATACAAGAGGAATTGTCCACTAAAGGATGTTTTAGCATTTTTTCATGACCTCATTCATTCTATCCTTGGCCTAAAATTCCTTCAAGATCCCTCATATGAAAGAAGTAGATGTTACAATGTTGCTACCAAAAGGCATCAAAATAAGAAGATATCACACTGCAAACCACATCTATGTATGAGGAATAAGTACCTATTATTTTTTATATAGATTATCCACCAACACATGTTGCATTTTTAAAATGGTTTAAATAGGTCATTCTTCTATATAACTAGTATAAATAATAGGTGATGAGGGCCATTATATAAGAATTTGACATTTATTCCTCCACTTCATAGTCTGATGATCATATTATGTATACAATAAAAGTTGATTTTAATCTGTGTATACATAGGAAGAGTAATAAACTATGCATGAAATATCAACAAGGGTAAATTAGAGATGCACTAGGTAGGAGGATAAACAACACACTAAGGTTGAGGCTAAGATAAAAGTTGAAGAAGCTTAAAATGTTCAGTAATCATATAAAGTGAAATCCCAAGAGGAATTATCCAAGCTACTTATAGATCCAATAACATCGAAAGAAACTACCCAATAAAAGCCAAAAGAAGATTTGGTATCTCTAGTTGTGACTCAATAGAAGGAGGAGGTTAATCATAAGGAAGATGCTATGGTGAAATAAAATGCTAAAAAAAAGAATCCAAGGTGAAGAAATAATAAGAAGATGAAGAAAATAATTAGAAACAAACTAAGGAGGCAATGACATAATCTAGAACTATATCTGAGGCCCAACACCTTGCACATGCATCATAGTCTGAGGCTACACAACCTTCAATGTAGGACATGCAGAACCCCATAGGTTAGATAATGGATGCATTAGAAAAACCTATCATAATAGCACCCCTAGATATAATGTTTGTGGAGGCTCCACATGAGAATGAGATGGATTCAGATTCTTAAGTGCAAGGTACATCAACGAGACTTTAGAGTCTTATGACTTTAGATGTCCCTATGTTGTCCACCTGATGGACTATTTTTTCTTTTGACTTGATCCTATTCAACACAATATAGCTATTAACTTCCTAAATACTTTGGATATGGTTACACCAATGATTAAATCATCTTTGTATGTTTCACAACTTTATCTATCCAAGTAGGTATAAGGGGTATTTACATTCTAGGAAGCCATAACATATATTTTGGTCTCTTTATAGAAGAGGGTTGCATAATTGGGTACTAAAAATACTAAAATTTTCCATAAAATCACCAATATGCATGCTCTCATTAAATATGCATGCCCCTCCCTTTACAATCAAGTTGTTTGTGATAGCTCTCTATCTTCTTCTAAGAAATTTTTATTGTTGGTTATGTAGCTTACCTAGGATTGGCAAAACATTCAACATTTGTCCAATCTTAACTCATAAGTATAGTCCATTAAATCATAAATATGAGTCCTATACGAGCTCTTTGAGGCATATCATTTGGATATTATAGTTTTCCTAGGCTAAGATACATATTTTTCCCATCAAATGCTCAATTATAAATAATAATTGGATACAATGTGGAATGGTGAATAACCTAATTTTATCACTATTTCTACCTCTAAGCTCACTTCACAAGATCAATCTTCTAATACCATAGGACTATATGCATCCTTACAAGCTTATATTTAAGCTCAAGACTTAGTTATATAATATTTTCGAATGTGGTAAAACCAATTCCTAAAAACACTTTTACATTTCAACACCAAGTTGGTTGAAAACCTACAGAAATAACCTCTTGGTGTAGATTGTCTATTAAAAGCTTGATAAGGTAGTAGACTATATTACTACTTAGTTAAATACCCATGAGGATGGCTAATTAGTGTGCACCAAGGTGAAATGTATCCATCACCTTGTGTGATCTACAATTTTTGTGAATCAAACCTAACATTTCAGCCTCCATGCTTTTGTGGTGTTATCTCAAGACAAGATAATAGTTTAAGTCTAGAAAATTTTTATCAAGTGAATACAAGAACCTAACTAATTTTTAAAGTGTATTTTACACATGGATACCATTATGGTTTCATAATATTGCATAATTTTATATGTTTTTTCATGATTAATCTAATTTTGTAGAGTTAAAATTATAAGGAAACCAAATATGGGTTGACATGTATGTGTGCTAAAGATGGGTTTAGAAAGTTACACTTGATAACTTCTTATAGGCTATATATTCTTTCAAGTTATAATAAAATAGGCTTGATTTCAACATAATTGATATTTTATGGTAGCATTCTTTTTATCACATTGAGAAAGACTATAAAATATCTTTTCACTTAAATTATATTCATAAATAATTATGATAATTGCTTTCATCAATATGTAGAATTATGATGTAGACTTAAATTGAATATTGAATTTGCTTTCCATGTGTATTATTCTATTAATTATGGTATTTTGAGTATAAGAGTGCATATTATGTTTAATTCATTCCTTTGAAGCTTTGTTAGTATCCAACTAGATACGTTAGTTATGAAAGTGTATTCTTAGGATTTAGATACCTATGATTTCAATCTAGATATGAAAAACCCCGATTTGGTGATAATTTCATGTAAGTTCTCCCTTAGATCACATGGATATCCCTATAATTATCATGTTATGTTGAAACCCAATAACAATTTATAAACTCAAAAGTGGTGGCAAACCCACCAATATATATAGGAAATGATGGTGAAACCATTGGGGAAATTAACATAACAAGTGGGGTAATTTGAATAACTATTGGGCAAAATTTTAGAACTATTAGGGTGGTTACACAAACTTTTTTGGTGGTTTTGAAACCAATAGGGAGTTTTTTTATACCACATAAGACTTCCATATTTGAAATATCTAAGTCCTTTTTTGAAAATATGACACTTAGGGGAGGCTTAGAATTTTAAAAATGGTCAAGTGAATAAAAATGGGACTTAACATAGTATTTTTATTTGGATTCCCTTGAATCATAATCATATTTTTATTAAATTTTGCACTCTGAAACATTTAGACATGAAAAAGTGTCACAAGCTCAAAACCCATATAAATATATGCACATAATGTCATGATCATGACACACAAAATAATCAATACATGACATGAACATGGATTATAGGATACTCAAATAAGAATTTCATGATAATAAATAGTATTTTCACTCATATCAACATGAAAGATATCACACATCACTCATCATAAAATTCAATAGTCATTGATATTCATAAATATAAGAGTCGCATCTACGAGAACATAATGAACACACTTTTGATGTCTCTAAATGTACCATAGAGTTTATTAGTGTTCAAATAACACTAATCATTTTATAATTACAAGAATATAGATCATGATTAGTAACTTGTGGCAACTTGATGTCACCTATGTTGAAATAGCAGTAGAGATATGTATAAGTGTTCCATAAAATTTATAATAAGTAATGGTTGGGAGACATCATGGTTTTTTCCTTATTAATTATAGAGTATTTATGTTAAATTAGTGAATTATGATTCAAACTTAAGCTACAAATTAATCTAGATGTATATTTATAATGAAATTTAAACTAAAGTGATCTGGTGTAAAAATGGAGCAAAGAGAAGGGTAAGGCAGAAAAGAAAACGACTGATTACCTATCTTAGTCTCAAATATTATGATAAATCATCAATTGCAACTAAGTATGCATTAAAAAAAATATATAATACAAAATAGCGTAAGCTCAAATCTCATTATATACTAGGAAAATCTTGAAGGATAATGTAAATAATCACAAGTAAGAACCATGTTTAATTTTAAATATTTACTACTATAATCAAATAGTATTTTCACATCTAAATATAGAGAAAAATGAAGTGAATAAAATCTAAGATCCTTCAACTAATCTATCATATGCAAAAATTAGAAACCCTGTGATTAGAAAATACAACCCAAAATTCAAGGAAGCTATTCAAATATAAGACAAAACTAGCAATTAAGAGAAAAAATATGTTAGTAATTGATATATCAAATATGGAAAATCTTTTCATAACTCCTTGATTATATTAATTGCTCTGAGTGTATAAAATTTTCTCAAAATTCTCTATCTAAATTTCACAATAGGAATCATCCTTCTAAGGTCCTTGAACACATGGTTCCCTTGGATCAACTATGGTTGGAGGATGGTGTCAAGGTCATGTTTGTTGTTGCTTATGTGGTAATGATCTAGACATTTAATGAAATTTTTATAAATGCCTTAGATCACTAGCTGTTGGTATTTAAAACTCCTTATTTTCTTTACTCTTTTGGATTAAAATCTTGGATTGGCATGAGATATTGATTGTGATCTGGGCTCTTGGTTTTTAATTAGCTCTTTGGTTCTAGTGCCCTATGGTTATGCCACTTGGCACCTCTATGGGCCTTCTAATTTCCTTTAAAAATTTATTAGTGCTTTCATACTATTGAATCATGGAGTGTGATGAAGCACAAACTGTTAGATCATTCATTAGTTCTACCTCAAATGTACTTTTGCCATGCATCAAGCCTATGGGCTCTCCAAACTCCATTTAAAATTCCATGGGGTCTTTGAGTCATTATATCATCCTCCCATGATGAAGCATGAGTCGTTGATCTATAAAAATGTCCAAGCTTTAAGTAGGCACATTATTAAGGTGGGACTTAGGTTTAAACCTCTTAGGCTAAGGTTTATTTCATGTTTATTAAACAAGAAATAAACCTTGGGCTAAAGTATTTATTCCTAAGTTTTATGGATTTATACAAAGGATACCATGGGTAAATATTTTAGGCCAAAGTTTATGATATGTTAGATAAACACAATGTACACTTTGAGCTAAAAATATTTATGTCAAGCTTATATAATATGTTCAACGGGGTCAAAATGATGTAATGGTCTAATGTCAAATAGGGTTTTATTACATTAACAAACACACTAAAACCTTTGTTAGAAACACTTGGTCTAAGTTATACGTAACAAAGACTCTTTTAAAATAAGACTTAGTATAAGTCTATAGTTTAAGGATCATGATATTTGAAAAAAATGCAATGGATAACTTAGTATAAACTTGGACTAAGTTTATTTTGCATATACTTAGACCGTAAGACCATTTCCATATTTTCAAATTGAATATTTATAGTGTTTGAGCATCTTTTGAGGGCTTCCATTAGTATACATGGCAATTCACAAGATTTATAGAAATATTTTGGAGTGTATTTTGATCTTGAGTAGAATAATTCATTAACTTAAATCTGATGACCTTATGGATATAAAATATGTCCTTATAAACATCAAATGATGATCACGTGAATGCCAATTTTAAGCTAGTGAAAGTTTTAATTTTATGGGCTTAAAGTTGATGGTCGTATGAACATAAAATACATCCTTGCATATGTTATTTTATGGTTGCATAAACATCAATTTTAATCTCATCAACTTCTTATGACCCAATGCAAAAGTGTCGCTTGGCACCTCTATGGGGATTCTTAGGATCTTAATGTACTTTTTTGGATCAAGGTCCTAAGAGTGAGTGAGAGCCATAGGATCATGATCTAGGAGCTTACTCATGATTGGTTATATATTTCAAGAAAGACCCATTTAATTTTAATCCTAGAATGTAAGGATGTTTCATGTCGATCATATAGGCTTTCCATAATCCTTTAACCTTTCAACTATAACTCAATCCATCTGATCAAGTCTTCACGATGAAGCAAGAACCATTGGATGAAGGCTAAGGGTGAAACTTTATCTAGGCCTTCACGTCATTGGATCTTTTTCCCATGATGAAGTGTAGATTGTTAGATCTTATAAGATGAATGTTATGTAAATCTAAGATTGGGCCTTTATCACTCTGTTGGATCAAATATCATGATAAATCAAGGGTCATTGGATCTTACAAGGTGCAAGGAAGTTAATTTAGGACCCGCAGTGATATAAAAGACTTAGGCTAAGGTCTCATTCATATTAATAAATACAATGGAGCCTTAGGATTAAAACTTTAGGGTAAGTTACGAATTAAAGGGACTAGTCTAGGAAATATTAAAAGGGACCCTATAAAACCAACATTAGACCTAGTTATAAATATAAAGAACTTAAAGGGGGAAAATAATAAAGGGGACTAAGAATTTTTAGGCTAAGTATTAGTCATGCTAAAAAACATGACTAAGATTAAGATATGAAAATTATGTTTAAGGCCAAAGTGGGTTTTAAAAGGTTCCCACCAATTTAGTTCCCACCAGTATTTAAATTTGATTCGAGGGTTTTGCCAGGGTTTTAGAACATGAATTTCTAAGGAAGAACACCATGGAACCTATAATTAAAGACAACAGATCATTTACTAGTAATGTTAGGTAGATTAAAGCAAAACATAACTAAGTAATTTTGCTTTTGATAAAGTGGATGATCTTCAAATTCTACAAATGATCTTAACATGCCATGTTTTCATGTTTATTCTTTAGGGTTTCTTAAGGGTCCCAATCTTCAAAAATGGGGGGATGTTAGCCTCAATAAATGGTGACTCATGGTAGAAACATAGAAATATGTTAGAACATAGAGACTTTGACTTAAAAATAATAATTAGGTCATCCAATCCACTTGATTAATATCATTATCTAGATTAGATTATGGTTGAAACAAACCTTGCACTTTCATACTTAGGTTCAAATATCAAGACATAGCCATATTTTGTGTGTGATTTGATTCCACTTACTATTTATTAAATGGTTCAAGAAAAAACCTCCAAGTTTCATGCCCTTAATCATTAACACTGACTTGGAACATGTTTAGATATTCATTAAGAACCATGCTTTTATCTTAAGGAAGGCTTGGGCATTGCTCTACTACCATCTAGGCATCCATAGCCCTAAAAAAGATACCTTTGGATCTACTCAAGGCCTTGATCCACTACTAGTTAGGAATCTATAGCCCTAGTGAAGATTACCAAAATCACATATGCTTATAAAGCTTTTGATTTTGAATTTAATCCTTATTTTTTGTATTTTATTTAGATCTTTATGCTTTCATCAAGGTTGGGAACCAGAATAGCCATGTTTTAGGATTTAGTCAAGTGTTTGAATTTTAGAGAATCACCTATGGTTGCAACCCTTACACCAGGAAAGGGTGTTGATTAAGTTCTAGTTATACAATGATAGTTTGAGCTCTCACTCTACAAGTGAAAATCTTCTTTAAAAAAAATTTAGGTTAAGACAATGCTCAAGTTATTATGGAATGATTGGCTTCTTACATTGGTCTTTACCAATTTCTTTAAATTATAGCATTAGGCTTGCATCCTACAACCATGGCCATCATATGTATGAGGTACACACCTACATTTATGAATTTTAGGAGTTTACAAACAAGCTACCTAACTTTGAGCTTAAAACTATCCAAAAAGACTTATTAGAATCAAGGAACAATGCAACTATAGAAAAAACACAACAAAAAGAAGGAAAAAAGAAATAAAAATAAAGAAAATAATTATATACATGCTTATACACAAACAAGGGATAAGAAATAAATAACTTGAAAGAAACTAGCTAGCCTACCTACACTAAATTTAATCATCTTATAGTTTACTCCATAAAGAACTCAAGAGGAGCAGTATAAAAGTAGTGCTTGAGGTATTATCCATTGGTGGGAAGTATGAACTCTAATCCTTGTATATCTTTGAGCTTGAAGATGTTGTTTCCCAATATTTATACAATCTAATATGGGCCTATCCACAAAGGTGTGAGTTTTCCATGTTTTCCCTTAGGCTTAGATGCATTGTCCCAAAGGAATGCTAGGTCCCCTTATTTGAACACCTTAATCTTTGATATTTTATCAAACCATATTTTCACTATGGTGTGATGCTTACTAAAATTATCAATGGTCTTATCCCTTGCATCTTCCATCTAAATTATGTCTAGAAATCTTGAGTTCACTCATTCTTGACCCTCTTCCATATATTTCTACATGAATTTATATATGGACAACTTAAGAGTGATAGGGAAGATTGGTTCTTGGCCATACACCAATAAAAAATGTGATGATTTTAAGGCTTGTTTAATCTTGATCCTATTATCCCATAATGCATACTTGATCAACTTGTGCATTGTTATAGGTTTGTCTTTAGTAGATTTCTTGATTGATTTCATCAAATTTTTATTGGTAGACTTAAAAAATCCATTCCCTTAGGGATAATGGTTGGATGAAAAAATTAGATAGATGCCATTATCATAAGCCCATTTAGTCATCTCCATAGATGAAAATGTAGACCCATTGTCACACACTAGAGAGACTGGAGTTCTAAATCTAGTACAAATGTTTTCCTCCATGAATTTGATCACTTCTTTCATTCTACATTGATTAGTGGCTACAAATTTAGCCTAACTTATACAATAATCTATGGAAATTAGGATGAATTTTTGAACTTAAGATGAATTTGGGTTGATTACTCCTATAAAGTCCAAACCTCATTATGCAATGGTTTATCAACCATGACTAGTTGTAGAGGCACTGCTACCTTAGGCTCCTTGGTGCTAAAAATCTAGCAAGAGTGGCATTCCCTCACATGTTTGTGAGAATATTTTAAGATAGTTGGCTAATAGTAGCTAGCTCTAAGAATCTTATGTGTAGTATTCTTCCCTGATGGGTTTCCATTTCCAAACTTTTCATGGAAGATACTCATGATTTGTGCAACTTCCTCTTTTGAAACACATCTAAGGTAGACTCCTTCAAATTTATCCTATATAAGACTCCATTATTATTAGATAATGAATAAATTTGAGCCTTAGAGCCCTATTTTACTCCCTTGTTAGTCCTATAGGATAGGTACCATTAATTAGCAAATAAATAATAGAATCATACCATTCACTAGATTAAAAGTTCTACTAATCAACATTCATAATACTTAACTTAGGGATAGTATTATCAATCATTTGGATCAAACCTTGGTACCTTACCATTTTTTCTATTTTCATTTCTATGTCATACTCCTGCAAAATTGACATCCACTTACCTATGTGTTCTCTGAGCTCATTCTAGCGTGACAAGGTCAAGTAAAATAGCATGCACCTTATTTTTAAGGATTCAATGCCTAAATTTATTTAATACTACATATGCTTTCTTACCAATCAATAAATACTTTAATTCAACATTCTTAAAATTAGTGCTCATAAAATCTATTAGGTGATCACATGCCTCAACTTTTTGAGTCAATACAGCAACCATGGTATGATTAGAGGCAAATGAATAGAGGTAAGAGTCCTTTGAAAATTCAAGACTTATCAAGATTATATCTTGGCTAATGGCCTCCTAAATGTCATTAAATGCCTTTGTAGATTATTTATTCCATGATACTTTTGCATCCTTCTTCATCATGTCAAATAATGTCTTGATAATCTCTGTAAATCCAAAAATGAATTTCCTTACAAAGTTTATATTTCCAAAATATGACTTTAACTCTTTCCTACTATTTGGGGGCTCTATTTTGGATATAGCATCTACCCTTTCAAGATCTATATAGATTCCATCCTTGGTTATAACATGTCCCAATAATTTACCTTCAATAACATAGAAAATACTTTTCTTAGGGTTTAAGGAAATCCCATACCTTCTGCATCTTTCAAACATTTATTACAAATTCATGAAGTGATCTTCATTATTTTTAGAAAAAAAATATTAGATCATCCATATATATAATAATACACTTACCAATCAAGCCCTAGAAGGCATGGTCCATATCTATTTGAAATGTATCTCCTACATTAATTAGCCCAAAGGTCATCCTTTTGTAAGAAAAATTTCTCCACTTGATTGTGAAGGATATTTTCATCCTATCTTCTTTGTCAACCAACACCTGGTTTTAACTTAAAAATCCATGAAGAAAATACATCATAGCTAAACCTAAAATAGCTTGAATAACCTAGTCAAGAGAAGGGAGAGGATAGTTGTACTTTTTTGATGCTTTAGTTAATTTCATGAATTCAATACAAAGCCTAATCTCACAATTCTTATTCCTAACTAGCACCAAATTAGCCACCCATGTATAATTATTGATGGGGAAGACTATCCTAGCATCTAGCAGTCTCTGAACCTCTTTAAAAATCATTGACTCTAAGATAGGGTTTGTAAGCCTCTATTTTTGCCTAAATGGTTTAAAATTTTATCTAAGAGGGATGGTGTGGGTGATGACCTTAGGATCATATATCTTCAAGTCATCATTGGACCATGTTATGACATCCTTGTATTGGGTAAGGAACTCTTTATATTTCTTATTCTCAATGTTTGTGTAGGCTTTTCCAATGTTTACTAGTTGAGGTTGATCTTAGAGACTGAGATTAATAGTATGTAGTCTTTCCCACTTTGGGAACCTTTGAAACCTCAACCAATTTGTCCTAATCAAATAGTCTCTCTAAAGAAATCATCCCCTTAGAGATCTTTTTATCATTCAACTAAATGACTTTACCATCAAACTTGTCCTCTTTAGATGTATTTTCATTAGTCTCATCAATAATATGAGCATCAAATGCTCTAAAATTGGTCATGAAATCTAATATATGTTGATCATCATTAAAAACTTAAAAATGGTTAAAATTATTAGGGGATAGGTTCACATTGAATACTAATGCAAAAAATATTTTCAAAATTGACCTAGGCCTTTCAAACTATATTGAGTTTTCATTTTAAAAAAATGAGAATGGAGGTGTGTTGAGTACAAAAACTGGGGAATCATAGGGGAATACTCCTAAATATTTAAGAACATAGAATTCTTAGTTAATAACCATAAATAAAACATGAATCACACCACAAAATAATAATAAAATTAGAAACATGAAATAGACTCCAAATACTTCAAGAAATATACTATCCTTGCTCATAACTTGGATATGAATTGACTTTATTTTACCCTTGTTTTGAGAATTTTACAAAAGACTTGGAATAAATTGTAGGTTTTATTGTAGTTTCTTTAAATCATATTAAAACTAAGAAAGCTCAGGCATTGTTATACTACCATTTGTGTGTCCATAGCCTGACAGAGATACGTTTAATCCCTCCCATATTCTCATTTTATAAACTTTCATGATACATGATAGATTCATCTTATTTCATAACGTGAGTCTTTGATCACCTTTATATTTTATTTTGGTTTATTGATCACTTTTAAGGATGAATTGGCCCTTTTTTTAATAACACAAATTGAATAAGGATGGAAGGAACCAATGTGAGTTGGTATATGTGAACTTATTTTACTACAGTGTCCCTACTAGTTATATTTGTATCAATGGTTATTACCTTTAAAAAGTATTAATGTGAAAAGTGTGTTCGATCCAAGGAAATGAGAAAAACATATAAATTTTATGGGGTAATGAGAGTAGATTTTACATACATTATATAAGTATTCATTTGTGATATAACCATGGTTAATTTTTTATTGCATGCCTAAATTATAAAAATCTCAGACACAAAGGTCTAAACCCTAAAAATAAACTAGTTTTTGTGCTCCAATTTGTGTTCTTCCCACCCATGTTATTTCTTTTGAAACCTCCCTCATTGACTCAACATATAAATTCAAGAATGTATGAGAATCTATTGAATTGTATATTAACTTGGTTATACTATAGGAATTTAATCATATTGTCATAAAATAAAGACATTTATACTATAAAATAAGGAACTAAACTAAAGGAAAGCAAAATGCTAAAAATAGAAAAGGCTAATCTAAAAAACTTGAAACTACTGTAGTAAAAGCAAATGATAGAAAATAATAAATGTAACTATTAAATCAATAACTATAATCTACTCTTACCTCTACCATTACACTTGTTACTTAAGAACATATCTAGATGGTACATCCATGAAAAAGTTCTTCAAAAGCTACCCATTTACTGGATATGTCAATTCATTACCTTAGAGGTCCCTTAAATGGAAAACATTATTATCTAAGGTCTATGATATATGATAAGGTATGATCCATAAGGGGTTAAAATTTTCATGTTGTCCTTCCTTTTCATGAGCTTTATCCCATAGAAACACTGGATCAAATATTCTGAATGCCTTGAACTTTGATCTTTTGTCGAGTTGTACTCTTTTGTCAAAGTCCTAATGTTTACTAAAATTATGCAAGGATTCAGTCCTTAAATATTCCATTTCTATTATATCTAATAATTGGGACTCCACTTTTATCACTTGGTTCAATGTAATTTTGTATGAACTGATATGTTGGTAATTTGAGCATAATTAGGAATATTGGTTGTCATCCATATACTAGCAGGTAAGGTGAAACTTTGAGGGCCTACTTATATATTATTTGATCCACTCATAACACATATTTTAGTTTATGATTTCACCCTCTAGAATTATCTAAAACTAACTTTTCTATGGAATCAATCAAGTTCTTAATTTTTTATTCAACTAGCCCATTTCCCTATGGGTATTGATTAAAAGAGGACCTAATGGTGATTTAGTTATCATGGGCCCATTCAATGAAATCAACTAATTAGAATGGTATCCCAATTTCATAAACTAAGTAAATGGAGATACCAAACCTATTTATGGGTTTTTCTCAAGAAAACTAATTACATCATATGCTTTGGAATGTTTTGTAACCACTAATTCAAACCATATAGTGTAGTAATTTATGGCTATGAGTATAAATTTATGGATGGCTAAAGAATTAAAGTTGATGATAGTGATGAAATCCAAGACCCACTAAGAAAATGGACTTCATATAATTAAAAGTTATAATGGCATTACTGTCTGAACTTATCTCTTCACCAAATCTTGGCATTCATGGCATGTTAACACATGAGCGTGTGTGTCCTTAAAGACTATTGGCCAATAGTAGCCCATTCTAAGAATCTTATGTTCTATGGTTTTTTCATACATATGACCATTGTTTATATTCTACTATAGGTTCTTAAATATTTATTGAGTTTCTTCTCATGATACGTATCTCAATTTGATGCCTTCATAATTTATTCTAGAGAATCACTTTTTTGATCATGTAGTGAGAAGCTTTGAGCCTCAAGGTTCTCTTTTTTATCTATTGAGTTATGGGAGACAAGTACTTTTGGGTAAATATTTAATGATATCAACATATCAATATCCTATAGATAAACAAGTCTCACAAAAATCATCAATGGTGATGTGTGGTTCAGGCTTAGTAATAAGTTGAATGATGCCTTATCCTCTAATAATTTTGGTAGTTTTGATTTATATGTCAAGCTCTTGTAAATTTTCCATGCATTTACTTGTGTGTTCTGTCAATTATTTCTATCCAAATGTGAGATTGACATCAAGGTTCGACATAATAATAATAGTCGTATTCCTCAAGATGTAATTCTAGAATTTATATTTTTCTTTGACAAGAGAAAATATTTACTTATCTAGTATCAAGTACTTGAGCTTTATTGCTTGTTATCAACTAGATTTTTCACCTATTTGTGTGTAATATAATATGAGTATCATGAGTTGTAGTAAGTATGAAATATAATGACACAATGGGATCACCTCCAAGCTATGGTACCTTATCAAATTGAGGTGAAAATTTAGAGAAGTCTAACATCAAACTATAGTGTTTATGATGATCTTGTTCCTAACTAAAGTTTCAACTTATGAGGAAAAGAGTTTTATAATGAGTTTTAAAACTATAAAATGATGATGCACCAAAGGTTACTAGTGAAAATTATTTTTTTCTCTGATAAAACACAATTGAACATTTAATATGCTAAAATTTATTGAAGCACAATCTTATACAAATATGAAACCAAAGGTAATATTGGGAATTTATCAGATAAGGAACAAAGTTATTTATTTTTCATCAACAATATTTTAAAAGGGTAGAAATAATACCACAGATAAATCTATATGACTAAGATAAAACTTATATAATTCACAAATGTAATAAAGATCTATACATTCACAAAGATAACACGAGACAAGGATGACAAAACTTTAGTCTATTAGCATTCTCTAGGTTACAACACGTAGATAAATAGATCAAAGGCATAAAATTTTATGTAACAATAAAAATATACATGGTATATATAAGAAACCCATATTTATACAAAAAATCACTTTGTTGAGAGAGAGGAAGTAAAAAAATGCTTATGCTCAGTTTTGAAGAAAGAAATCAGGGAATCTACATACAAATTTCATCCTTCCTAGTTTGAAATGGCATCTTTGGTGGAGTAGAACGAAAATAATTATGAAATGGTTTGGTGATTTATCAAATGTTTAAAGAGGATAAAAATCCATTGGAGGCTTTCAATTAAACCATTTCTCCTTGATTTTTGTTGAAGAAATCTCTCCCAAGAAATGGGGTGCTAAAATAAACCATGACTTAGTCAAAATTAAATGCTTTTTAATATTTGGATATTTTTAAACTAAACTTTTAAAACCTAAATTGAAATTTATAGTTGAGACTTTTACAATTTTTAAGCCATTAAACCTGATAAAAAGGAAAGTGCAAATTACAATGTGATTTTATACAACTAAATCCATTCAACTTGTCAAATGGAAAAGTGTGAAATACAAGTTGCACTTTTTCAACTAAATCTCAACATAAAGATAATTAAAAATTACAAGTAGCTATTTTCAACTTAATTTTAAGAGTTGTCAAAATGATAGTTTCAATTTGTAACTTCTAGATTTACAATGTATCTTACCAAAATTATAGTTTACAGAATGTGTTTTTCAAATAATCAAATAATCAATCTACAACAATGATTTATGAGGATTCTGTATCCTTTTTTGCTTGTATCTTCTTGATATAAACATTAAATCTATTGAATATCTCTTGAAGGTGCTTTTCATCAAGACCAATTATGTAAAGAATTTTTATTTCATATTTTATTGTTGCTTCAGATAGTTCTCTAGAAGTAAATTTATAGACTTGGATATATTTTCCAATTTTATCAAGTGTATTATGATACTTTATGAACCAATGGATGGAATTCAAGTTGAAAGTTGTATCATGTGTTGATTCTTTCTTAATTACCCCTTTGAACTTATATTGGAGCTTGTGAACATGAAGAGGTTTATCTTGGTAATCCATTACATCACATGAAAATTTAGAAAGTGAATCCTCAATATAATATATTGCATCTATGGCCTTCTCAATACTTTCACTGAGTATTCTGATTCTAAATTTAGCTACCTCTCTAGATCGTCATGCTTTAAATATTTTTTATTATCTTATATAACATGAGGGTATCACTCTCTATCAGGTCAATGGCCTATAATTTGGGAAGTAGAGGTTCATCCTTTCAACCTATTCTTCATATTTACTTATCTCTACCTTTTGATATGAACGATCATCCTTCAAGGTCTTATTTTAGTCCAAGACCTGTTCTATCACTAGTCCAATACCTATTCTATCACTTTGTTCCCTTTTGTGATTAGTTCCTTAGCCTATTCTTTTGTATCTCTTCCCATGGTATCAATATTTTTCATTACCTCAAATATTTATTTGTCAAGGAACTAAGAGAGCATTGAGTTGGCTAGGAAAAATCAAGTAGATTTGATGGGTCTCTAAGCTTTCTTAAGGAAACTATCAATTACTAAACTTTGTTTTTAATCTCATCTTTAGTGACCTTGTCATTGTCCATTTTTTTAAAGAGATAACTTATGTTGGTCTGGACAACATGTTTTAGTCCTCTTATTGGACTATCAAGGTGTACCTTAGATATCTAATAATCCCCCACCATAAAATCTTAATTTTATTTTTTAGATGGGGGAGCTATTATCTCCACATATTTTTTCCCTGTTGCATCATATGAGATTATGGATATGGTATTGGGACCTCTCTTAGATCATTTGGATGCTTCAAGTAGACAAAAATCCAAGAATCTAGGAGATATCATCTATTTCCTTTTCTTTGCCATTGATTGTGCTAGCTAATTTAGATTAGGTATGAGTGAGTCATGGGTTTTTTTAATGGACACTATTACCTATGATTATAGAACTGAATTTGTGACACTAGTGGTTACCATGATAAGTGTTGTATATGACACTAATATTGCCATTGAGTCCTTGGATAATGATTTGGTTATCTCTTCCCCATTAGTGGGTTGAGTAGCAACAAATATGTTAGTGGGTATTATTATCAATAATACTCATACATTTGTGAAGGTATTTTTAGGCCTTCACATTGTGATAAAACATGGAAATAATCCTAGGCTATGGGTGGCCTAATCAGTAGATTGAATCTCTAGATTCTAAGGGCTAGCTCCCTTTGGTGTATCAATTAGGATCTCTAATCTATGCTACATACTACTAAAGAAAAAGGGGAGAAGGAAAAGGAAAGAAAACTAAAATAAAATCCTATCTAATGATGGTGATACATCTAAACTTTTATTAATCCACATAATTTGAGCTTCTAAAAACACTGATCAAATAATAAACAAACTAAATTTTTAACCCCAATTGACCCTTACATATCAGTATTTCATGAAAAGGTTCTATCTTGTGATCAAATCTTGAGGGAAATGATAGAATAAGCCAAATTCAAGGCACTAACCAACCACTTATATCCATTGTAACTTCAGCCAAAAGATATTAAATATAGAACATAACCTATATAATCTAATCAGCTAGTAACTAGGTAAGAATCCAGACTTGACAAGGAAAAAAATTATATCACATGCAAATCACTGACATAAATACACTATACCAGCACCTTGGAGTCTAAAAACTATCCTTCTATTAATCTAAAAATGTTACACAACACAAATTTTTGGTAGAGTATGGTCTTGCCAAAAAGAGGATACAAATCAAGCCTAAAAATCCAACTTATATAGAAAAAGATACAACATCCAAGAGATTGGTGCTGAAAATAGAAGAGGAGGTCAACTCTTACATTAACCAAGTCCAACTTGTGCTATCACAGCCTTCAAATAATATTCTTTTTGTCTTCTATCTTGCATGAAAATATTTTTAGCATTGAAAATGATGGAGAACCTAAGTTTGAGTCAAAATTTTCATCATGCATAATGTTATGCAAATCTCCAAATATAGAACTCCTCTTGAACTACCTAAAATAAGAGAACAATCTCCTTTACATGAAATCAATGCCAAAACTAAATGTAGAACTCCACTTGAACTATTGGAAATGTTGAAAGCCTTCAATAAGATAAACAAGAGCACATGCATTAAATTCCATGTTGGTATAGAATGGATAAGGTGGACCCAAGTTTGATAAGTCAAACTCTTGCATGGAAAGCCACACCATAACTTCAAAGGAATATGCCTCTTGATTTATCTTAAAGTTGAGTTGGATCATTGAATGCAATAGTGACTAGGAGATACACATTGCTTCAAAAAATAGTCAATTGAAGCTTGAACCAATCAACTATATATAGATTTTGTCTGCATAGAAGAGGACCTTGATGAGTGAGAGGTGCATTTAGATTAAATTCCTTATCTTTGTTATGGTAATTTTTTGGTCTAACACTTTCGAGCTCTTTGCTTCTATGCATGTATTTTTTTAGCATTTATTTGTCTATGGTTATTTATTTTTTTTACTTATTTTGACCTTCATTTTTGTCCATTTCCTTCGGACAAAAATTCTAATGGAATGCTATGTTAGTATTTTCTTTGAACCATTCCTTCAAACAAAAAGTCCAAATGAATTCTATGTCTTTAGGATCTTCCTCTCAGATAATTCCTTTAGAGAAAATGTCTGAAGGAATTATGTCTTTGAGCTTTTGTCAATGCCCTATTAATATCCTTTGAATAAAAATTATGAAGGAATTAATTTTTTTCTCTCTCAGAGCATTTTTTTATGAACCTTTCCTTCAATGTTTTCTCAGGAATGTGAAATGGACCCTCAACTAAAAGAAAATGACCTTCAGGCTTTTGAAATGTGCCCTTCAAAATTTTCTTTAATGTTTTACTCGGCCTTTTATTTCCTTCAAAATTTTCAATTCCTTTGGACAAAAATTCCAAAGGAATTTTTTTCTCAAAACCTTTCCAAATGGCCCTTCAGGATTTTTGACAAGGACTTTCTCAAAGGGAAAGAGACCCTTCAGGATTTCTATATGTCCTTTTAGAAAAAAGAAAATGGTCTTTTGAAAAAGTTGACATGCCCTTCAGATTTCTAAAGTCTCCCTTTAGCTTTTACCAAAGTACCCCTCAGGTAATGAAAACTAGCCTTCGATAAAATGAAAGTTTCCTTTAGGAAACTGTGTGATGATACTTCAAAATAGTTGTTTCAGACAAAATTTTTAAAATAATTCTGATACTTAGACAAAACCTAAAGTCTTCCTTATGTGAAATCCTGAAGTATTTCTTGTGCTTGAGAAAACCTAAAGTATTCTGAGTCTCCCTTTAGAACTGCTCTGAGTAAAATCAAATTGGCAATGACATGAAAATATTTGAATGATAAGGGTGGAAATTTGACCAGTAGGGTCAAAATTGTCAACATTTTGGTAAATCAATTGGGAAGCATGCCTATTATGCTTGAGAACCAAACCATATACATGAAATTTGAACTCATAAAATAATGTCAATCTAGTCCATGACTATAAGTACAACCTTTTATTTAAATAAAATAACTTTCATCCTCCAAAATAAGAAGGGAAACACACAAAGCAGGAAAAACTAACTAAAAAGAAAATGTGTAAATAAGCACTTATTTAGAATAAAGTAGAATGAAACTATTGTGCTTAAACAACACTTGGAGGAAAATGAACAAACTAACTATGTACATAGAGTTTTGATTTTTAGTAGTAATGTTTTAAATGTATCCCATCAACTAGGATTGGAAGCTCCTCACCATCCATCTTTACAAGTTGAAAGACATTGTGAAATTTGCAACTAGAGATTGTGTATGGGCCACTCTAAAGGGAATTAGACTTTATGTGCCTTCCTAGTTTAACTCTATTCTCATCTCACTTGAGGACTAAATCTACTTCTTCAAAACTTCATGAAGAATCTCCTTTGTCAAAATCTCTTTCATATGTGCTTGATGAATCTCCATGGCTAGCATGGACTGATTTATTATCTCTTCCAGCTCCATAAGTTCAACATACCTAATATCCATAGGATCATTCTCTAATAACTCAAGCTGATGCATTAGTTCAAAAGAAGGATACTCGAGAGAAATGGGTAACCTTACTTCCTTACCATATACCAGCTTGTATGGAGAATTGGATACTGATATTTTATATGTGATCCTATTAGCCCATAGAGCTAAATTTAACATGAGATGCCATGATCTCTGATTATCTTCAATAGTCCCTATCATCTTCAATAGATTATTATTTATAGATTTAGTAAGGTCATTTCCTTATGGATAATAGTTTGATGAAGTACTAGGATAAATTCCATGTTGGATAGCCCATTGACTTATCCTAGTTCCCAAAAAATCCATTACATTATCAAAAATAATTATTCAAGGAACTCCAAAGCTAGTAAGCAAACCTTCATAGAAATCTAGAACATTGATTTCATTTGCTTATTTCACTGCCACTACTTCTATCCAATGTGTAAAGTAATCTATAGTAGTTAGAATCCATTTATGTCCAAAACTTGAAGGAGTATTTATGAGACCAATAAATTCCAATCCCCATTGGACAAAGGGCTGATCTACTACAGTTGGTTGAAGAGGTAAAGCTACAAGTTTCACTTTTCCTATAAACATAGCACACTGTTTGCACTTCCTAACCCATGCATGACAATCACCAAATATACTATGCCAATATTACCCACCTCTCATGATCTTAAGGGCTATAGTTCTTTCTAAAAAATGTCCTCCACCATGTCCATCATGAAATTCTTCAAGCAATCTCTAAGTTTGGCTTGGCTCAATACATCTTAGCAACATGCCATTGATGTCTTTATTGAACAAAAAACTATCAAAAAGAAAAAATGGAATTGATTTCAACCTTAAATATCTTATTTTTGAGGCACTTAGATGAGAGGGATAGATACCATCTTAGAGATAGCTTACCAAGTCATAAAACTAGCTAGAAGATGAGGTAAGACTAGTTGTAACCTCTTCATCATTTGACATCAAAATAACCTCATTAGTCTCTTGCAAGTCTTGAGCTAGATGCTTACAAAGTCCTTTACCTCTAATTAGATTTTTCACCTTAATTTTCACATCATACTCCATTATCTTGGTTATCCAACTAGTTCTCTTCTCATTTATATCTTTATTCAAAAGGAACTCCTTGATGCTTGGATGAGGAACCATTACATGTATCTTATTGTTAGATAATAGGTATCTAAATTCTTTAAGAGATATTATAACTAAAATTACATGTTTTTCAACAAAAAGAGTACCTTGTTTCGTATTCTTCTAAGCATTGACTAAAGAAAGCTATTGGCTACTCTAAAACCTCATGATTTTGCTACATAAGAATGCCTAAAATGGTGTCCATGTTAGCATATGTATACAAAATAAAATATTTTGTGAAATATAGATTTATAAATGTAGGAGCACTAGCTATGTCATTCTTAATATCTTTAAAAATCTTTACTCCTTATTTAAACTAGTTGAAGCTTTGATTCTTATTTAGCATGGCTGTAAGTGGCTTAGCTAAAATGGCAAAATCTAAAATATATCTCCTCATGAAGTTGATTTTCCCAAAGAATATTTCCATATATTTTTTGGATTTAGGCAAGGAGAGTGCAAGAATGGAGTCTACCCTTTCATAATCTATGCTTAAACCATACTTTGAAACCACATGGCCAAGGAGATTACCTTCATGAACTGAGAAGACACACTTTTTGGGATTTAAAGATATCCCAAATTGTCTATAGTTTTCAAACACTTGCTTGAGATGAACCATATGATCACTTGTATTCTTTGAAAACACTATTATATCATCCAAATAAACAAGTACAAACTTATTAAGAAGGCCTTTGAATGCCATGTCCATGGCTCTCTAAAAGGTTTCTCTAGTATTACATAAATTGAATGGCATCTTTCTATGTGCAAATGTTCCCCACTTGGTTATGAATGTTATCTTAAATTGGTCCTCTTCCTTGACCAAAATCTAATTATAGCCACTATATCCATCCAACAAAGAAAACCTCTCTGAACCTACAACCAACTATAAATTTTTTTCCATTAATGGCAATGGATAGTGATCTTTAAGTGAAGCCTTGTTCAAATCATGGAAGTCAATGCACAATCTAATCTCACCATTCTTCATCTGTACCAAAAAAATATTTACCACTCAAGTTAAGTGCTTGATTAGAAATATAATATCTAACTCTATGAGCTTATGAAGCTTAGCTCTCATCAAAGGCTCAAGCTTAGGATTGATGGGCCTTTGTCTTTATCTCATCAATTTAGTTTCAACCTCTAACTCATTGGTATGTTGAGCTAGACTTGGGTCAAATCCCTTGATATAACCATATTTCCATGCAAATACATCAACAAAAATTGAACGTAACTCAATGAAATCCTCCTTTTGTAAAGGATTATGTACCTTACTCAGCTTTAAATTTTTACCAAATGTAATCTCTACATTGGCATAGTGTTATTCCTTTGTTGACAAGGATGACTTTTCCTTCCTTAACTCATCATCACCATTGAAAATGTTCTCAAGTGTGGCCAATCCCTTGAGAAAATTATTTGTTTTTAGTTGCATAATCTTATCACCATACTAATGCAAGTGCTTTGATTGGTTTATTGAATAAAACTCAACCTCCTCTTGCAAGAATCTCATAATCTGATTGTCATCTTTGAACACTTGCCAATTATCATGATTATCTGGAACAAAAGGCCTTACAACCACCTTTATATGTAACTAAATTTTCTCACTTTTTATATTAGTTGGGATACTAAATTGTGATCCAATGGCATCCAACCTATCTACATGTTTATTCTCACCTCTTGGTATTTCCTAAATGTTAAAAGCTTAAAAATCTTCAAGTAAGTCCCATATTGTATGCTTGTAATATTTAAGCAAAAAACATTTACATACATTTAAACCTCTTACTTGGTGAACTATAATTTCACTATCACCAAACATTGGTAAGGTGTTAACTTTCATCTTCCTAGCCCATTATAAATGAGGAACTAGTGCTTCATACTCAACAACATTGTTTGAACAACCAAATTAAAATTTAATAGAAGAGAAATACCTTTGATTTTTTGGAGAAACCAACATCATTCTAGCTCTAGTACCATGTTTATTCCTTTATCCTTCAAAGTAAAATTACCACAAACCTTCATTAGCTTCATCATCCTTGACCATGATTGGAATTGGTACATCATTCTCATGAAGGCAATACAAACCAAGTCCTTATTAATAAAATTATAAGGATCATGCTCATGCAAAGTGGAATCCCACTCATCAAGAAACAAATCTATAACTCCATCCAAAGGTGATCCATTTTTTATTTCACTATTTTATATCACATCATTTGAAATGATATAGTTAGTGTTCATAACACTTGGCATGCATGGCTCTATATGGAAACATGCAATAGATTATGAATGAATTGTTACCTTGGTACCATACCTGGTTATGAACAATAATAATTCCAATCAGCTGATAATTATCCCCTAATATTTAAGGTGAAGTCCCTTGAAAGGCACATATCAAATTGAGGCAAGTCTACTACAATAACATCCTACTAAATAGTAACATTAGGACAAACATGTAATGTAAATTTCAAATCTTTGATGATACATACCATCTTTGTTGGTGACCCATCCAATTTCAATACCCCCTTAGTGTTTGTCTCATAAATAAGGTTGAGCTTGTCTACAATGTATTTAGGCATGATTGTACTACTAGTTCAAGTATCTACCATACAATTATGAACCAAGGTATCTCCTACTATCAAATAAAGGTATAAAGGAGGAGTTTTATTTGATTTTACCTCAATTTTTTTCACCTTTTCCATCTTATTTACTTGTTTTATTTGCTTCTTAGTTGGCTAATCCAAATTAGTTAATATAACACCTTCTTTCTCAAACAGTTTTGGAGACAATTTAAGAGATGAAAGCTCTTGGATGAGCATATCCTTTTGTCCTAGAATGGAAAGAGAATCCAACATGCTAATGATAAAGTTAGACTTCTTCATATGATCTATTATACTGAATTGAGATCCACTAAACTTTAGTGTCATTTGTGGCATAGTGATGTTCTATGATACCAAGGATTGGTTTTGAGCATTATTGAGATTTGAGGACTGCTAACCTAAATCATGCATTGATTTGTTTTGAGGTGGGGTGGGAATAATAGCCTTTGAAGTGGAAGGAGTAGTAGGATTAAAGGTATCATATGGCTTAGCTAGATTTATAGCTCCTTGTGTTTGATAAGGTGGTCTATTCTCTCTAAAACCTTGATAAAGAGGAATTTGATCTTTGAAGTACTGATAAGTGGTCTAATTTTGTTGTTGATAGGGCCTATTAGCCTAAATGTTTTACTTTTTGAGATGCACTATTTCATTACCAAAGGATTGTAACAAGCTTTTCAACTCTTTTATCTCACTAGCTTGACAAGTAGGGGTTGTAATTTAAGCTTGAGGTGATGGAATAGCAGATAAAGATGGAATTTGAGAAATTTGAAGAGCTGATACTTGATTCAATTCTAGGAATATAGGAATTAGAGGCCTCAGAGAAATCTTACCAACTTGTATCAAACTATTTTTTCCCCTTATTGTAACCTCATAAGCATCTAGCAAGGTAGTACCATCCATTGACTATATCATCACACTAATGTCATAATTAAGGGATTTAAAATAGTATAAAAATGCATATTCAGGGGATGGCCTTATCAACACAAGTATTCTAGTCCATGTCTTTTGGAATTAGAGTTTAAAATTAGACATGAACTCATAAAGAGGTATGTTTATGGTGGTTAATTGCTCAATTAAATATGGGTGATCAGATTTATCCTCAAATTGATTAAGGCTACACCCAATTCATCCCAGGTAGAAATGGAATTTAGTGGGAGGTTTCTATACCACTGCAATGCTTTTTTCTTTAAAATAAGAAGTAAGCAATCTAATAGCAACATTATGGACTGAACAGAGATTAGCCACATCTTGGATATGCTCAAATGGGGTTATTTGATTTTTTATTAAGAATAATGGGATACTCTTGAGGGAAGATATAGGAATGTCATCAAACTATGCTAAATTCAGTGGGTTACCTCTATTGAATGGAACAAACACCTAATTTTTTATGGCCATTTGGGTAGTGGGGATTGTAGTGCTTAGAACAATAGGATGACTAGGAGAAAACTATCTATTTTGAGGATATGGATTTTACCTCCTAAACCTTGATCTCTTATATGATATAAATTCAAAAGGAATACATTTACTTTCTGACCTTGTGGTAACCTTTGGCATGAATTGCCTGAATGATGTTATGAGCTCTATAACTAGATATTGATGATGATGGATATCTTCTACTATAAAACTTCTTTCGATATGAAAATAATTTATTTGAATTCCCACCAGGCATGCCAAAAACTATTGTAAATTAGACTCACACCCTTATGAAGGTAATTTTAGGCCTTCACAGTTTTTTAAAACATGGAAATAATCCTAAGTTGTGGATGGCCTAACCAGTGGATTGAATCTCTAGATTCTAAGGGTTAGCTCCCTTTGGTGTATTAATTAGGATCTCTACTCTATGCTACAAACTACTAGGGAAAAAGGAGAGAAATAAAAGGAAATAAAAATAAGAAAATCATATCTAATGATGGCAATACACCTAAACTTTGATTGATCTACATAATTTGAGATTCTAAAAACATTGATTAGATAATAAAAAAACTAAATTTTAACCCCAATTGACCCCTACGCATCCATATTTCATGAAACAATTCTATCTTGTGATCAAAGCTTAAGGAAAATGATGGAACATGTTAAATTCATGGCACTAATCAGCCACTTATATCCACTGTAACTTTATCCAAAATATATTAAACATAGAACATACTTGCATAATCTAATCAACTAGTAACTAGGTAAGAATCAGGACTTGACAAGGAAAAAAATTCTATCACATATGCAAATCACTAACATAAATACACTATACCAACACCTTAGAGTCTAAAAAATATCCTTCTATTAATCTAAAAAGGTTACACATCATAAATTTTGGGCAGAGTATGGTCTTGCCAAAAATAGGATACAAATCAAGGCTAAAAATCTAACTTATATAGAAAAATATATAATAGCCAAGAGATTGGCACTAAAAATAGAAGATGAGGTAAACTTTTACATTAACAAATTCCAACTTATGTTATAACAACCTTCAAATAATACTCTTTTTGTCTTCTTTATTGCATAAAAATCTCTTTGGCATTGAAAATGATGGAGAGTCCAAGTTTGAGTCAAAATTTTCATCATGCATAATGATATGCCAATCTCCAAATATAGAACTCCTCTTTAACTACCTAAAACAAGAGAACAATCTCCTTTGCATGAAATCAATGCCAAAACTAAATTTAGAACTCCACTTGAACTGTTAGAAACTTTGAAAGCCTTCAATAAGATAAACAATAGCACATGCATAAAATTTCATGTTGGCATAGAAGGGATGAGGTGGACAAGTTTGACAAGTCAAACTCTTACATGGAAATCCATGCAATAACTTTAAAGGAATATGCCTCTTGATTGATATTGAAGCTAAGTTAGATCATTGAATGTAATAGTGACTAGGAGATAAGCATGACTTCAACAAATAGTCAATTAAAGCTTGGACCAATCAACTACAGATAGCCTTTGCCTACATGGAAGAGTACCTTGATGAGTGACAGGTGCATTCAGATTGAACTCTTTGTCTTCATTATGGTAATTTCTTAGTCTAAAGATTTTGAGCTCTTTGCTTCTATGCATGTATTTCTCTAGTATTTATTTGTCTATGGATATTTATTTTGTCTACTTTTTTAACCTTCATTTTTGTCCATTTCCTTTATAAAAAATTCCAAATGAATTCTATGTCAGGATTTTCCTTAAACCATTCCTTCAGACAAAAATTTTGAAGGAATTCTGTCTTCAGGATCTTCCTCTCAGACATTCCTTTAGAGAAAATGTCTGAAGGAATTAGGTCTTTGGGCTTTTGTCAATGCCATGTTCATTTCCTTTGAACAAAAAGTTTGAAGGAATTCATTCTATTTATTTCTCTTGAAGCCTTTTTTAATGAACCTTTCCTTCAATGTTTTCTCCAAAATGTGTAATGGACCCTCAACCAAAAGAAAATGACTTTCAGGCTTTGGAAATGTGCCCTTCAGACTTTTCTTTAATGTTTTTCTTGGCTTTTTATTTCCTTTAGAACTTTTCAAATCATTCATTTCCTTCGAACAAAAAGTCTGAAGGAATTGTTTCCTCATAACCTTTCAAAATTGCCCCTTAGGATTTTTGACAGGGACTTTCTTAAAGGGAAAGAGACCCTTTGAGCTTTCTATATGTCCTTTTAAAAAAAGAGAATGGTCTTTCAGAAAAGATGACATGCCCTTTAGATTTCCAAAGTGTCCCTTCAACTTTTTCCAAAGTACCCCTCAGCTAATGAAAACTACCCTTCAAGAAAATAAAAGTGTCCTTTGGGAAACTATGTGATGATCCTTCAAAAAAGTTGTTTTGGATAGAATGTCTAAAATAATTCTGATACTTAGACAAAACCTAAAGTCTTCCTTCTGTGAAAGCCTGAAGTATTTCTTTTGCTTGAGAAAACTCAAATTATTTTGACTATCCCTTTAGAATCGATCTAAGCAAAAGCAAATTGGTAATGACATGAAAATTTTTGAATGATAAGGGTGGTAATTTAACATGTATGGTCAAAATTATCAATAGGTATTTCTATTTTCACCTCCTTAGAGGGGGCTTGGGTTGATTTGAGAGTGGAAGAAGGAAAGGATACTTAAATAGATGAAATGGATGTGCTTAATAGGGGTGCATAAATTGGAAGTGACACAGGTGGAGAGGTAGGCATGTGTGGTTGGAATAAGGGAACCTATGGAAGGGTGGAGTCTAAGGAAAAAAAGAATCAATCAATGTATTGGGATTGTCTAGAGTGGATTAAATGCGTAATGTGATGGAAGATGAATATGGGATTGTATTTGACCTAGTGGTTATGATAGATAGTGGGGTTGTAGTTAGAATGATTGAGTAAACAACCATGTATTATTGGGTGGTGTTGGTGATCATTGGGGTAGAAGTGATTATGTAAGAGGGAAGTGGAGGTGGATTTGGGATAACTAAATGCACTGATTAACTCATTTCCAAGGGAATCACTGATAATAGGGAATCAAATGAAGGAGTGATTATTTGTACTGGTGGGTTGGTAGAAATAAGATGAGGTATTACTTTCATTGGATGGATAGTAGAGATAGTAGGAGGGATTACTTATTCTAGTGTGATAGTAGTTATGTTCCCTATAAACATTGATAGTGCTTGATCCTTGGTTTGGATTTTGGCTCTTGAGTGCTAGTTGAAGCCCTTCTTGATTTCTAATTTTGTATCTTTTTATGTGAGATAACTATCCTGATAGCTTGATCTACTTGATTTCTATTACTATAACCTTATATTTTTGCTTCCATCACATCCTTATCCTTTACTTCTCTTAACATGTATATGATATTTAAGGTCTATTTGGTAATTTAAAACCCATTTCTCCTTAGCTAGTTCAATGTTCTATTTATAACTAGGGTGGTTTTGTCTAATAAGGACAAGGATTCAAGTGTAGACCACATAACTTGAGGAAGAGATTAGAGGTAGACTTGATTATCATAATATACCCTATCCATTAGCTATTACTCATATTTCAAACCTTATGGAATAGGTACCATATCTTAAGTCTTAATTTGTTCCATTATCATTCTAGAATCATCTCTCAACCTAACCTCTTCTTCATCGTGCATATCCTCCCAATAATATTCATAAAAGGGAATGTGGGAATATGAGTAACTAAATATATTGGTAACATAACCAATCACATCATAAAAGGTCTTGGAATAAAGTGCTCTTAAATTTCATCTAGGTCATCTCTACATCCACACATTTGGCCTTAGATAAATAAGGGTATGTGTATCTCCATATACTGATAGGGAAGTGTACCCCTATCTTGTGCCTATTTGATAAGAACTTGTGGGTTTTGAATAGTTGTCTCACATGTTCCTTTAAGGCCCATTTATCAATTACATATATAGAAAGGGTGTAAGGACACCCACTAAAACCACCAACTTTGATGTATGAATATGTAGGAAACTAAACAAAGTATGACCCCCAATTTGCAATTTCTATTATTCCACCATAAAAAATCTTGTCCTTCCTAGTTATTTTTAAATCATGATTATGATGCAGTAGATAAAATCATCATTAACTCTTCTAAATTTTTATTTTGTCCCTTATAAAGTTTGATCATGGAAATAGTTAAATTTTATTTTTATGTGATCTAGCACTGTGTTTAATCCTATAAATGCCCTTCCTTTGCTAAAATATAGACAAGGTAAGAGGTCATATAAAATGTGTCTATAGTTTAAACCTCCATTAATTATTTATGAATGGAGTCACTGATAAATTGGGCTTAGTGAATGTATTATTTATTTTGATGGATTATGTAGATATACTGGTGCATCCAATCTTGATAATTCTTTGCATTTGGGCTCTCTATAACTCTGTGCAAGAGTCTAATGATATCTCCTACTTTATCCTTGAAATCTAACCTAGCCAAGGTCTTATGCATTCTTGTAGCTATAGATTTAGGATTTTTTAACCACTATTTGTTTAAAACCCATAAATAGGTTGAATTATTATCTTGATATAATGTTTTGGAGGAATAAGGGGTAATGTATATCTATCTTTCAAATTCTAGGACCAAGAACATAGTATCAATGAAATCCAAATCAAGATTTAGAATCTTCTCCCCTTTATAATTCACTACTTCTCTCTTCTCATCATCATAATGTTTAGCCATGGTGAGCAAAATATTGAGGATTTGCACTGAAAGTGGGAAGGTTGTAGTTTATGGCAAACCAATATCATAGAGGATCTAAATCTAGTCATTATTTAATTCTGCATTGGCTATATTCCAGAAGTCTACTAGGTCTATATGACCTAGGTCTATGTTAGTTATCTCATTAGTGTTTGAATCCAGGCTAGATGGGATACTAGTTCCCCTTGACTTGAACTTCATCTCTTTTCCAAACATGTACACTAGGTAAAATGGGTGTGTGAAACCAACTACAGAGCTAACTAAGATTTGGGCTTACAATTATAAGCTAATTTTTTTCTTTCAACTGGATAGAGAACTATTATGTTTATACAAGGGTTTAGTTGTAGTGGGAATATAATGTGCAACAATAGTTATAAATCACGACCAAGTGGTACAGTGAGGTTTTAACTTGTAATTAAACTTGCAAAGTCTGACAAGAAAATGGTTTATAAAAAGGTAAGTCAGACTTTCGATTGAAACTTAGAATGTTAAAGCAAATATATTATTTTCCTAAATTTAAAAGGCATTTTTATGTCTTTTTGTAAGATTTAATCTATGTGGGGTTTTAGTTTGCAATAGCAAGAGGGATTTCTACCTTGTAATTATGTAGGGGATATTTTGAGAATATTCCATATTTTTAAATATATTGAAAAAACATAAGATTTATTTAGAAAATGTCTAAAGAAACATAATAATCTAGACCAATGGTAGTAATATTTTAGCATGTGAATGATAAAAATAGGGAAAATATGAGAAACAAGTTCAATGATGATATTTTAAAATGTTCTAGAGACAAAAACCTAATTTTGGCAAGAAGTCTTAAGCTTTCTAGGAAAGAACAATGGTGTGGATTAAATTAGAGTAGGAAACCTAGAATAATACCATGAATTCATGTAGGAGTATACAATGGATAGATCTAGTGTGTGGCATTTGCATTGCTTGACAATGGTGGCAAATACACTCTGATTAGTAGTGTTACTCATCTTAGAGGTCTGGTTCATGATTTCACTTGGCAGTGGAGCTTTAGATTTGGTTTATAATGTTTATAATGATGAAAAACCTATTTTTTACATTAATAAACCATGTAATTAATGCTAATCATGTTCATTAATGATGGTATATGGATCAATGGTAGGAAAGTGGGTCCACGAAGTCACTTTTTAATTTTTCAAGTTTATAATTTTGTAATTTGTTTTTTATTCTCCACATTTTGTTGAGGGGGTTATTAGAGGTAGGAAATTCTTTGAAAGTGGGTAGTGGAACCCTAGTTTCACTTTGAAACTTTACAAATTTTCAAACTGTAGTAAAAGTTTTGATTCCTACTGGGTTATGGTGAAAGGCAAGAAGTGGAGTTTATATTATAGTTTTCAGCGTTTTAAAGTTGCAAATTGTAATGTGAGTCCTAACTCCCACTAGGTATTAATGAATAGTGGAAATATAAGCCCAAATTATAGTTTGAAAATTTTCAAAGTTATAATTTTTAATGCAAGTTTCATTTCCCACTAGGTCTTAGGTAAGTGGGAAAGTGGAGGTTTGGGTGCACTTTGAAACTTTACAAAGTTGTAAACTACACAAAAATATCTAGTTTCTATTTGGGTCTTGGAAAAGGTATATAGGCCATTTTTTAAGTTATTTTTCAAAAAAATTATGGGTCTCCCTTAAGGTATGAGGTGTTCTAAGGTTTTTGGCACAAAAATATCTACATTTTTGGTGATCTTTATGGGGTGATTAACTGCTAATCAATTTCTTCCTAGTAACCTTCTAGTTCATTAGGCATGGAGTCATATGAATTTTAACACATTTTAATTTGAGAATAAATAGAACTCAGGATTGCTTAAAATAAGAAACAAAATAGGGAAAATAAAATAGAAACAATCTAAGGGAACTAAAACTCATAATGAGTTGTAAAGTGTGTGAAAGCACTTATTTGGTGAAACCAACTAAACCTAATATATACAAATGTTTGGAAAGAATTCTAATCTCAAAATCAAGATTTTAGGTATATCCCAATGAATGGGATAGGTAGCTTTGATCCATTAATCTTGGATATTTATAATACATTAGCTCTTTTGTATTGAGTTATGATGTATGGACCACTCCATATTGCATCAAACTTTGTATGCTTGCCCATCTTGGCCCTTTCAGCATCCCATTTGAAACCATGTCTCCTTCATTGAAGATTATGTCAAATGTTTTTTTCAAAAGTCTTCTTCACTTGAACTTGACTTTCTTCTAGAACTTGCATTGACTAGTTCCTGAGCTCTTCCAACTCCATGAGTTCTTCTAACCACATGATCTTTACATCATCTTCAATTAATTATAATTTATGATTGAGTTATAGAGATGGTAACTCTATTGATATTGGAATTATAGCTTACCTTCCATAATCCAACATGAATGGAGAATTTCTAATGGCCCTTTTGGGAGTGATCCTGTTAGCCCAAAGTGTTGATTTCAACATAGTGTGTCAGGGCTTTTGGTTATCCTCCAATGTCTTTTTAATAATACTTATGATATTTTTATTGGTGTATTCCACCAAGCTATTACCTTAAAGGTAATAATTGGATGAGGTTTTAAGTATGCATTATGTCTCACTACCCATTCACTCACTTGAGTGTGCAAAGCTTTCGCATTATCTAAGATAATAGTGTAAGGAACACCAAATCTAGTGACAATGTTATCCATCAATCTAAAATAGATGATTTTGTGGAATATTTTAATATAACTACTTTAGTCCATCTGGTGAAAAAATCAGTCTCTATAAGGACCCATTTGTGGCATATACTTGATGGTGGATTAATCATGCCAATTAAATATCATCCCCACTAAGCAAATGGCTAATCAACTTGGATTGGTTAGAGAGGGAGAGATGATAATATTTTCTTGCCTAAAAATTATCCACATTTATAACAATTCTACACCCATTTATGCACATATTTTAATATATTAGGCCAATAGTAGCCTATCCTCATTATTTTGATGGTAGTGGTCCTTACAGATAAATGGCCACCCAATGAGCCATTATGAAACTCCTCAAGTACCTATGATCATTCTCAATGCACCACAACATAACTCCATTAATATATTTCCTAAATAATATCCCATCAATAAGAGCATAATATATAGATTAGAACCTACAGTGCCTCTTTTTGTACTGTTAGAGTTCATTTAGATATTCGCTATTTTGTAGGAAGGTAGTCATGTCATTGATTTAGATGTTGAGTAGATGAATAAGCATTGGTTTAAATTCCTATTAAATGTATACTACATCAATATTTATAATAGCATAATCAAGATTCTCACATAAGCCTTTCCCTCTTACAAGCTTAATTATTTTAATGATCACATCATATTCCATGACTTTTGTGATACAAACCACTCTCTTTTCATTTATTTCTTAGATCAATATGAACTATTTTAGGCTTTCTTGACTAAGCATCAAATGAATTTTATAGCTTGCCTATTATTACATTTGCTTCTCAACAAAACTATACCTTTCCTCATAATCCTTTAAGAATTGACTAAAAAAGGTTATAGGTTGTTCGAACTGATCCTTGTTCTATTGGGTCATAATAGATGATATGTTGCCTTACCCTCCAAAATCATAGAGAATGAAGTCATTATCTTAGTTTGGATTTACATGGGTAGGAGCTTGAGATATGGCCTATTTTATGGATTCAAAACTATCTTTTCCTTCCCTTATCTAGTTGAAATTGACCCCTTTTTTAAGCATGGCAGTAAGGGGTTTTGCCATCCAAGAAAAATTTGGAACAAATCTCCTTATGAATTTGATCTTCCCCATGAAACTTTGTAACCCCTTTTTATGGCTTGGAAGTGTTAGTGAAGATATAACACTTACTCTCTTTCGGTCTATTACTAGATCTTCTTTTGAAACTACTATCCTAGCATATTCCCTTCATGAACTATGAATGTTATAAGAAGGAATGTTATTTAAATACAAGCAACTTTGTATTCCCAAAGGATCTATGAGAGGAAATCTCATCAAAGAAAAGCACATTGGCAACCTTACAAGTCATATTGGGTAGGATAAAATATTGGCTCAGGTAAATGGTTTTTATTATTGCCCAGGTATGTCAACTGATGTAATGAAGTTTGTTGAAAATTGCAGAATATGTCAGCGTGCAAAAAGAAGTCAGAACACAGGTTTGTATTAACCATTACCCATTCCCAACAGACCATTGGATTCTGTAAGTATAGATTTTGTTTTGGATCTACCAAAAACACAGAAAGGGAATAATTCTATCTTTGTAGTAGTAGATAGATTTACAAAGATGGATCATTTTATACCTTGCTACAAGACTAGTGAGACATGTCAATAATAGCTTTGATCTTATAAGGATCCATGCCAATTCCTTGATCTTATAAGGATCTATGTTAAGGTAATTATATTGGTCTTCAACTTTTTTTTTAATTGACAACCGTTCTATTTTGTAAGTGGCTTTCGTCTCAAGCAGAGTGTTTTAGATGATAGTTGAACTGATTTTTGAGTGGCATGGTTCAATGGATATGGGTTATTGTTGGCTGTGTACAGTCATTATAATACTAAAACAAATTCAAGATAAGGTTGCTATAATATGTATGTGATGTTCTCCAATTCAGCATGGCAGCCCTCAAAAGAAGGGAAAAATGAGCAATTAGGTGGAGATACATAACTACATAAAGAGACTTACATTCGCTTCATGCCTTTTAATTTCCCTTTTCTTAGACATAGATTCATTGAAGCTTTGAAAATGCAGAGTCGCAGACCATTAGAAGCGTATTGGTAAGAAGTGTCGTGTTTGTAACTTCACCCTTTGCGACCACATGGCAACCGTGGTGCTATGCATGGACCACTACCTTCCATTTGTCTTTGTGCCAACTGTCCCTTCCAACTGTGAACTGCAATATATTATAGAATTAATATTATTTCCTTTTTTGTGCAACAATGCACTTCCATTGAAAAAATTAATCATTTCGGTTTTATCGTCTTAATGTTATATATATATATATATATATATATATATATATATATATATATATATATATATATATATATATATATATATATATATAATTTAATAAATAGTATTGCAAACAAAATTATGAAACTATATTGGTATAACATAAAAATATTATATTAGTTTTATTATTATTATAATATTTATTTCTTATATTGATATTTTCCACGCAAAATTAATTCTTTGTAAACATATAATACATTTTTTGTAACTTATTATAATATTATGTATATTATGTTATAAAAAAGGTTCCAATTAAAAATATATTTTATTAGAATATATAGACAAAAGTCAAAAATCACCAATTGACCATTTATATTTCTCAATGTGCTTAAAGGCACTCTGTAAATCTAAACTTAATTGCTCCTTGCCTATTATTACAGTTATTTGTAACTGCCAACATTTTAATAGTATATCTGCTTTGAATGCTAGTGAGTTGGTGCCTACTTGCTGTTTTAGGTAAGAACTACCATTGAAATACCCTTTACCTTGTTCTTATCAAATGCATCATCACAAAAAAACAATACATAGCTGTCCATCCAGGTTGAAGCCTAATACATAGTCTTAACATCTCTTCAACCACTCAAAATATTGTAAAACCAGATAATAGAGTGTTATAGTAGCAAATGGAGGGCTAGATTGCTCGAATTTATCTTCACCCATTTTACAAGTCCATGGAGTACAACAGCTCTATTTGCTGCATTTTTTTTTTCTGTTTACATTTGCTCAAAACCTGTCCTCCATGTATGGTCTCCATAAGGGTTCTCCTGGAATATCATCTTTAATGTAAATATATGATTTATGTCTCGTTGATGTTTTATTGCAATTTTACATCACTATTAGAAAATAAAAACACAAATGCCTCGAACATATAGAACAAGTCCATATTGTGGTGTAGTAGTTGCAGGGAGTGCTAAATTTTGATAATGAAATGACAATTATGCATTCAACATTTATAACAAAATAGATGGATCATTGGTTTAATTTAATAAGATGCTATGATGGATGTGTACAAAATTGCTTTTCATTTTATAGTGGATATCTACCATTGTTCCAAAGCCCTGGTTTTATACATGGCTAGAGGCATCTCATTCCACTGAGTTGTGAATTCAACTGATGGAAAGAGCCCCTGAAAAGCTTGACCATGATGCTAAAGAGCTAAAACCTACCTTTATAGATTATTTACATAATGATTTATTTTCAACAGTTTTTAATGCTAAGGAAAGACGGGAAATCTTCCTTTCAAGGTGCCTTGTCTCAGTATAGCTATGACTCATTAATTTGGTTTTAAGTTTGTTTCAGGATTGAAATTTGTTGTTCCCCAAAAATGTTACTCATTTTTGAAACAACACGAGTTATTTTGGTCCTGCAGGGCCAAAATTATCTCTTCCTTTCTCGAAAATTCTTCTGAGCATTCTAGTTCTTCATTTTTCAAAGCTTTTTCAGAAATCTACGGACTCTGCAGGCTTAAATCTACAGACTCTGCAGATATGTTTCTACGAACTCAACATGCTTGAGATTAGCAAGTTCAATGGTTCAAAGGCTTCTGCACTTTGGTTCAATCAAAGGATTTCAATCGGCAAATGACAAAGGACTTAGGCTTGAACCGTTGAACTTTGAACCACTTTGGTTCAAAGGTTCAATGGGTTCAACGACCAAGTTGGTTCAACGCGCTTGGTACAAAAGAACAAAGGACTTAGCCAAATAACGAAGAATGAACCGTTGAACTCGTGAACCAAAGTTGGTTCAATCGAAAGGTTCAAGGCGCTGCCCCAAAGCGAAAAAGGCAAGTGCCCTTACGGAGGGCAGGCAACAGTGGTTCAAAAGTTCAAAGGCGGCCTCAGTCAAAAGAAAAGCCTGACTAAAGAGAAAAGCCCGCGGAAAAGCCCCTGATGGAAAAAGACAAAGTGCAGCGGAATACGTCATGTGTCATGGCTCAGCGGAACGTGACAAGTATTTGCATCCATCATGCAGGAGCGGCAATTTTTGCCACCCTTGCATCTTTTGGTCTCTTCTATGTAGGAGCGGCAATTTTTGCCGCCCTTGCATCCCCGTTTCCTCTCCTCCAGGTGCAAGGGCAGTGATTTTTGCCACCCTTACACGTTCTTCTTCAACATACGTCGGCGACAATTTTTGCCACCGACATACTTTCTCCTTGACGTGCACAGGCGGCAATTTTTGCTGCCTATGCACAAGAACTTCTCTAATATGCAAGGATGGCAATTTTTGCCGCCCCTACATACTTTCTCCTCGTTTTTCTTAACTCTGAGAAATTTTTATTTTTCTTATTTTTCGCGTCTGCTCCCCTTTTCTTCCATTTTTTGACCTGCTCTCGCCTCAGCCTTTTCAAGCGCGTTTCCCTAGTCATGATCACTCAAATGTGTAGTTTTCTCAGATTGCTAATTTTTTTCCTAATTGCACAATTATGATTATTAATGTAGTTTCTCTAAAGGCTCCCTCTTCATTGACGTCTTTTCAACAAAAATTCTTTCAGATCACTGAAGTTTCTCTGAAGAAGTCGAAGACTATGAAAAATATTGAAAATAAAGATTGAAGTTTTTCTTCCATGCTTTATTCAAAATGCACTTTGTAATTGACTTGGGACATTTTCACGTGTACTTTTGTAATATGTAATTACATGTGAAAAATCTGAAAAATATCCCAAAGTCAACGCTGACTCATCTTTGACTAAGATATTTTTATATTTTAATCTTTATAATTTTGAAATGTTTCTCCCTATATATAGAGAGGACCTCTTTTGTAAAGGGATCTCTGATAATTGAGAGCAAAAACTCTGCTGAAATTGAGACACTTCTTGAGACTTTGTGCTCAACTTGTAAATCATATTTCATCAAATGAATGAAAAGCATGTTTATTTCAGACTTTGTGATGAAGTAATTTGTGTTATTTAGGAAGTGGTTCTTATGTCTTCTTTTCTGATAATCTCTTATTTGTTTGATTTAATAAGCAAAGTGTGTGTGTTGATATTATCTGAGGACGTTTCTAAAAGATAGAAGAAAGACTTTGAGCTACTTTTATCTTAGTGATCATTCTATCTTTTGTAGTTTTAGGCGAAGATTTTGTGCTTTGTTTCACTCTACAGCTACGCGTATTCCAGATCAACGAAAGAGACAATGGAAGACTTTGTGCTTACGTAGGTTTTCTTGTAGACTTTGTTACCTACTTTAGAGAATTTTTTACTGTAGACTGAATACCATTCCTGAAAGAAGATGAATGTTCTTAGCCAACGACCATGATTTCTTTCTCTTGTTCCTTGGACATCACCTCTAAAAAAAGAGAGGTGGATGTTGTTATACTACCCCAAGTATTATTTTCTGCTTATTTATATATATACATATAGCATATAAATATTCATAAGGAACCTCCCCTTGATGAGATGAGAGATTTACCTCGTCCAGATGTGGTAAACCCACACTTTTTGTGACGTAAATCTCTTTGTGCTGTGGTTGATATACCCATTTTGTCATCAGTTAGTTGACGACAAAATATTCACTCAACAGTTTTTGGCGACTCCGCTGGAGACAGTAATTTTGTGCAATTTGGAACCTTAAATTTCAGATTGAAACATCACTTGTGTCTTACCCATAATCATTATAACCCTTATCCATTATAGAGTCTGGCGACTCCGTTCTATGTTTTACCCATTATCATTATAGCCTTACCATCTTCCTCCACTTTCGTTATTTTATCTGGTCTATAAAACTAGAGCTGCTGGGAAAGAGTTTGCAGTTTGAAGCCTCAAGCAGAAGCAGGGCCAGTTCTTTTCCATTTTTGTTTTGCAATTTGGCCACTCCGCCCAGATTTGTTATCCCTGTTTTTCATAATTAAATCATGGCAGTTCGAGGCCCCTGGGGTAACTCTTTTAGCCCACTCAACTTGACTCCACCTCTGCATGAGCTTCCACGTAGTTCAATTTTTTTTTCAAATTCTTTGGTGATGGGAAAGTTCATCTTGATGAACACATCGCAGCGTTCAGCATAGCCTGTGGCGTAATAGGGGTGGAATTTGAAGACATAGCAGTCAGGTTGTTCGTGGAGACCCCTGCTGCAAACTGGTTCTACCATCTGCACGCTGGATCAGTGATTGACTGGGATACACTCAAAGCCAAGTTTGAAGCCAGGTTCAAGCCTGCAGAGGATGCACATGCTTTGCTAGCCCAGTTCACTCAGATGAAGAAGGAACCTCATGAGCTTATGAGAGACTTCATTGCCAAGTTCAACAAGCTGAGGCACATGATTCCCATGATTGCCCAGTCGACACCTCAGAATCTCATGTGTTTCTTTATCAACTCACAACTGCCTGAAGTGAGTTTTCTGTTGAGACGGGCTAGACACATAGACCTTGAGGCTGCTCAAGACTTGGCTACTGAGCTAGAAGATGACCTTATTTTGGCAGGAAAGATAAGAAGAGACCTAAACAGAGGCAAACCCTCTTCATCTTCTGAATACTCATCCACAGTCACCACTGACCCAATAGTGCAAATGCTGGCAAATGAATTGCTAGCCTTGAAAAGACAAATGGTACAAGGTATGTCTTCTGCTCCTTTATATAAAGAAATACCAAGGATGACATTTTCTAATCAGCGATATCAAAACAACGCTCCCAGAAGTCAAGGGCAACCAAATCGTCTTCCTCCCCCATAGAAGAACCTTGTCCTTGAAGCACCTCCAACCAACTCAGCAGTGGGATATCTAAAAACAGAACATGTTTCCTATTTCCAACTTGAGTTCGAGCAAGAAAATGATGCTGGTCTCTTCATGGAGGATCAAGAAGAATCAACTAGCGACTCCCACATTGGTTCTCTGAATTTTCAAGATAAACCCAGAAGTGAAGGCGAAGCAATCGAAAGATCATATGCAGTATTCACCAGGTCTAAGAATCAGTCAGCCCAGCAGGGCGACAAAGAGAAGACAGAGGAACAACCCCAACCAACGATTTCAATTGCTGAACAGAGAACCCCTCTTTCTTTTCAGTCAAAGGACCTAGTAATTACCAAGAAGGTAAGTATCCCAAGCATTTCTGCACCTTCTACTTCAAATTCGCAAGCCAGTCCCCCCACCCCTCCCATAAACCAAAAAGAAGAACTCCCATCCCCTGTGCCTAGTCCAATCCAACCATTTGACATAATTGATCATGTCAAATGTGTTAAGACCCAAACGGCGGCCCCTGCAGCCCAAATTTTGTTTGAGTCTTTAGGGAGGGATGAAATAGCAAAAGAATTGGAGTGCAGCATAAGTGCAGAAGAATCCTCCCCTCTAGACGAAGAAGAATCTGAGATATCTGAGGGGGACAATCAAGACATGTGCTGGGCTGAGCTATCAGAACAACAAATTATGGTACTAGGTCGTGCTGCTGCCCATCAAAATCAAGAAAATGAACTCTTTGCTAGGAAAGCAAAGATTCGTGGTTTTTGGACCAAAAGTCAAGTCTTGCTTTGGGGCAAGAAGAAGAAGAAAGAGCCAAGAGGAAGACGCAAAAAATTGGTTTCCTGGTGGAGAGTTCCATTCACCTGTCATCAATTCTGGGGACAAAATGGTTTTCTGCTGGTTTATTAGGATGGCACACCATTTTTACTATCTCATAGTGGGCGGCATCTGAAGCGCTTCAAATTTTGAGGCATTAGATAAGATCATCTGTGCATATGTACATTTGTAAAGTCTTTAGTTTTGTTTTGTGTTTTTCGTTTTCATTTTTTGGAGCCTTTTTTTTGGGTAGCATGACTCCGTAGCCCAATGGCACGCTTCAAGGCACTTGAAATTCTAGATTCTATTCCCTTCAATCGCTTTTTGCAACAAAAGGAAGTTCCCCAACTGAAGCTAGATGTTGTTCCCTAAAAATGTCACTCATTTTTGGAACAACACGAGCTATTTTGGTCCTCCGGGGCCAAAATTATCTCTTCCCTTCTCAAAAATTCTTCTGAGCATTCCAGTTCTTCATTTTTCAAAGCTTTTTCAAAAATCTACGGACTCTGCAGATATGTTTCTACGGAGTCAACATGCTTGAGATTAACAGGTTCAAAAGTGCAAAGGCTTTTGCACTTTGGTTCAATCAAAGGATTTCAATTGGCAAATGACAAAGGACTTAGGCTTGAACCATTGAACTTTGAACCACTTTGGTTCAAAGGTTCAATGGGTTCAACGACCAAGTTGGTTCAACGTGCTTGGTACAAAAGAACAAAGGACTTAGCCAAATAATGAAGAATGGACTGTTGAACCGTTGAGCCAAAATTGGTTCAATCGAAAGGTTCAAGGGGCTGCCCCAAAGCGAAAAAGGCAAGTGCCCTTGCAGAGGGCGGGCAGCAGTGGTTCAAAAGTTCAAAGGTGGCCTCAGTCAAAGGAAAAGCCCGACTAAAGAGAAAAGCCTGTCGAAAAAGCGCCCGATAGAAAAAGACAAAGTGCAGCAGAATACGTCACATGTCTTGTTATGGTTCAGCGGAACGTGACAAGTGTTTGCATCCGTCATGCAGGAGCGGCAATTTTTGCCGCCCTTGCATCTTTTGGTCTCTTCCATGCAGGGGCGGCAATTTTTGCCGCCCTTGCAGCCCCGTTTCCTCTCCTCTAGGTGCAAGGGCAGACGAATTTTGCTACCCTGTACATGTTCTTCTTCTTCAACATGCGTTGGCGGCAATTTTTGCCGCCGACATACTTTCTCCTTGACGTGCACGGGCGGCAATTTTTGCCGCCTACGCACAAGAACTTCTCCAATATGCAAGGGCGGCAATTTTTGCCGCCCCTACATACCTTCTCCCCGTTTTTCCTAACTCTGAAAATTTTCATTTTTCCTATTTTTCGCGCTTGCTCCCCTTTTCTTCCACTTTTCGACTTGCTCTCACCTCAGCGTTTTCAAGCGCGTTTCCCTAGTCATGATCACTCAAATGTGCAATTTTTTTAGATTGCTAATTTTTTTCCTAATTGCACAATCATGATTATTACTGCAGTTTCTCTAAAGGCTCCCTCTTCATCGACGTCTTTTCAACAAAAATTCTTTCAGATCACTGAAGTTTCTCTGAAGAAGTTGAAGACCATGAAGAAGACTGAAAATAAAGATTGAAGCTTTTCTTCCATGCTTTATTCAAAATGCACTTTGTAATTGACTTGGGACATTTTCACGTGTACTTTTGTAATATGTAATTACATGTGAAAAATCCGAAAAATATCTCAAAGTCAACACTGACTCATCTTTGACTAAGATATTTTTATATTTTAATCTTTTTAATTTTGAAAGGTTTCTGTTAGGTTGTGGAGCTAAAAGCTTCACTGTATGCAGACATGGAGGAGTTGCTGAGTGTCATAGTCATCGGCGACGCCAACCGACGTCGGTCAGGCCAACCGACGTCGGTCAGGGGTGAACAGAAGGGCAACCGACATCGGCAGGAGTCAGTCGACGTCGGTCATCTCCAGTCAGACAGCGACCAACGTCGATCGCCTGTGCGGTTTCAAAACTGTTCGTTGCACGAACAGTTAATTTGTTGAACCGATTGTTTGCATGTAAAGGCTATTTTGAGTCTTGAGCTGCGTGTCTAATTATTGTAAATTAGAAGTCTAAGTTATTGTTTAGTATGGGATCTAGTTATAGACCCATTGAGACTTTGTTCTCAACTTGTAAATCATATTTCATTCAAATGAATGAGAAGGCTGGGTTAGGTTTATTTGTTTGAGTTGATTGTTGGAACCGTTTTTGGTAGACTCTTGAGGGAAAGAGATCTGTACATCTGAGAGGTGTGGAAGATTGTGGCATCTCCATTGTATTTCCTTCTGGCATGAGTATTTTGTGTATTATTTAGAAAGTGGTTCTTATTGCTCCTATGTTTCCTGATAATCTCTTATTTGTTTGATTTAATAAGCAAAGTGTGTGTTCTCAACTTGTTGATATTATTTGAGGACATTTCTAAAAGATAGAAGAAATCTGACTTTGAGCTAGCTACTTTTAGCTTGGTGATCTTTTTATCTTTTGTAGTTTTAGGCGAAGACTTTGTGCTTTGTTTCACTCTACGGTTACGCATATTCCAGATCAGTGAAGGAGACAACGGAAGACTTTGTGCTTACGTAGGTTTCCTTGTAGACTTTGTTACCTACTTCAGGGGATTTTTTACTCCAGGCTGAATACCATTCCTAAAAGAAGAGGAATGTTCTTAGCCAACGACCATGATTTCTTTCTCTTGTTCCTTGGACATCACCTCTGAAAAAAGAGAGGTGGATGCTGTTATACTACTTCGAGTATTATTTTCTGCTTACTTATATATATACATATAGCGTATAAATATTCATAGGGAACCTCCCCTTGATGAGAGGAGAGATTTACCTCGTCTAGATGTGGTAAACCCACATTTTTGGTGGCGTAAATCTCTTCGTGCTGTGGTTGATATACCCATTTTGTCATCAGTTAGTTGACGATAAAATATTCACCTAACAAAATTAATTGTTTTTTTTCCCACGAACATGCACAAATTTACTAGGGTTGATGATTACTTCAACATGTCTAACATGATGAAAGGTATTATGCTAATAAATGGGCTTGTTCTAATTATATCATGCAAAACATCTAAAGTTGGTTAAGTGCTCTCTGCAGGGTATTAGCATTGAGTTCAATATGGATATTTGTCATGAGAAAACTATATAACTTAACTAGAATTAGAAATTGAAAATTTATTAAAGATATGGGTAAATTTTTTCGCTGATTTGCCTTGGACTTGAAATAGGCTAGATATGTAAATGGCACATAAGATTTATTATTTCGAAAGAAACCAAAGATTGGATTTGAAACAGGTTGGATACGTAAGTGACACAGAAGATTTACTATTTTAAAAGAAACCAAAGAAGCAAAGAGTTACTGCAAAGCTTTCTTGAAGTTCCCAAGTTAAATCTTCTTAATATTTTGATAAAAGGGTCCCACTATTTCGTGAGTGGTTGAAGCCATTAATTTGGTATTTTCTCCCCTTGTTTTTATGTAATTTGCCTGTCTAGCCTTACAAATTTAGACAAAAATGTTTACTGTGAAAAGGTCTATGGTTGATTTGTGCTTTGAAATATAAGAATAAATTTTCTTAGTTATGTTGTTTGGAGCGATAAAAAATTCTGAACGCTTAATTTAGAATGAATAAAATTCTTCTGTATTAATCTGTTTAAAAATGTCTTTGTTTAACTTTTCAGATTCTACTACTGAGTCCATCTTCAGAGGATCTGAAATGTGGGACAAACATTTGTAAGTAGATGAATTTAGAAGAATTTTACTAATTCTGAACTCTTTTTTTTTTACATATGATAACTAACTAATGTGTGTATGATGCATTGAAGATAACATTTTATCAAATTTCTTATAAATCTGAATAATTTACATTGCGAATGACATGCACTATTTCACTACACAGATTGGACTAGGTTCGCTGTATTTGAAGTCAACAAAGATCATACACAAATATGGATTCATCTTTTTTTCCATTGTTTACAATGAACTCTATCTGCTATATTGTTCATAATTTTCATTCATATCCACTCTCTAAGTAAAAAATATGTCTTTTGAACCCTAGTTCGAATTATCTAGGTTTATAAACCATGTGCATTTATATTATTATGAGTTCATTTCCATAATACAAATGCTATGTTATACAATAGAAATTATTGTGTAGTTTTTATAAAATTAGTCGAATGGATTAATGTAGGTAGATCTATGCAAACATTTTTCAATTGAGTCTAGAAACATGAAAACCTTACAAAAACACCTAGGTTAAGCTTGTAGGTAAATGAATTTAAAAGCTAAGTTTAAATATAAATCTGGGTACAATTGGGAATGAAAGGTCAAACTTAGTCTTTAAACCATTTTTTGAATCATTCTTTTTCATAAACAAAATCTACTGGGTAGTTTTTATGTTGAAATCAAGTCATTATTTTGTAATTATAAGGTAGGTTAGGGTATGACGGGGTTTATAAAGATAAATTCAATCCTTGAAAACTAGTATTAAATTATACCTTTCACCATATAACATGTTGGCTTATACATATGTTTAAAATGGGTTAATTTATTAGACCCACATAGGGCAAGACTATGTGTATAGGATTATAATGAATAAATTTATGAATGATTCAAACAGATAAACACAAGTTATTTTGATTCATTTATAAAACATGTATATAAGAAAGACTAGAATTATATAAATATACATGGGCATATTCATATATCCTTCAGGTCTCTAATGGGTGGCTCGATGATATGAATATGTAATGTGTGTGTGTGTGTGTGTGTGTGTGTGTGTGTGTGTGTGTGTGTGTGTGTGTGTGTGTGTGTGTGTGTGTGTGTGTGTGTGTGTGTGTGTGTGTGTGTGTGTGTGTGTGTGTGTGTGTGTGTGTGTGTGTGTATACTTATAGGGTATAGTTCTTACACTTACATATATCACTATGTTTTTGTTTTGTTTGAACCATAAGAGGAGATTGTAAGTTGAATGGATATTATTTATGGTTATATAGTGAGTTTTAATTTTGTATACAAAGAAGGAATGAATTTATTATAAATACATTATGGTTAGGTAAATCTACCATAAACATTTATGTTTGTAACATGAAATGATTTTTTTGTAAACTGTTGAAATATAAGTATAAACCCAATTATATTCTATATATATTTATATAAGTACGTGGCTATATAAATTTATGTCTATATGCCTTTAAAATATATCTTTCCATAATAAAATTTCCTTGTATATATATAGATTTGGTTGAGTGTGATTTTTGTTGTATGTTATATGGTATACTTAGTGTGGATTGTGAGTTGGTTGGAACTTAATCGTAGTTGTATAAACAAGAGTTCAATATTGAATGGATATTAGAAAATAATCAAAACTTAGTAACATGGTTGAGTATTTGAATAAAATATGTTATAGTTGTGAATCTTTGATAGATTATTATTTCAATCAAGTATACCATATTCATTTATGCATATTCAGTTGAATGAGTAAACATGTTATTTGATATGACAAAAATTAAATATCATATTATATTTATATGCATCTAAATATATATTTGTGATACTATTTATTTAATGACATAGTACTTTAATATTTAAGAGTATACCGAATATAATTATGCATATATTGATTCATAATTAATTATGTCATATGCATTATTGGAGAGGTTTAAATGTTTATTTACTTGCCTTAATAAGGTTGAACTTGGAAGTGAATTTGAGGAATTCAAGGGACTTATATTTATGAAGTAGTTGAGAATATTTAGCTTAATACATTTTGCATTGACTGGTTTCTATGAATAATTTAAATTATGCAATTAGGAAATGAAATAAAGTGCTTGTTGAAGGAGCTATTAATTATTGATATCATTGTTTAGCTATATAATTTATCCATGTGTGGTTTGATTAATTTGATGTTTAGTATTACCTGAATGGTATGACTATTTTGAAATCTGTTTATTATGTTTCAATAAATAGATGCTTGGAGAACTTTTACGCTGAATTTGATGGATTAATGCTAGTATTTGAGATTTCCTTATTTAGCACAGTTTATATCTACTAGTAGGGAAAATTCATTATGAAATTTGTTGGATTTAATATTATTAAATATATAAAACCAATATGGTATTAATGGCCCTAAATAAATAGGAAAGATGGATTCCACATAATTAGTCTCACTAATACACATATAAGGTGTAATCTGATTGAGTGGTGTATGAAATTGATTGGTCCTTATGATAAAATAATATATGAAAACTTTTGCCAAAGTAGTGTTTATGGTTAAATAGTCTCATTTCATCTATTTAATTTAGTTTACATGTTTATTATGATATCATGTTAGAACATGGTTTTCTTATGATATACTGCATGTATTAGTTATTTTACAACACACGAGTTCTAGCTGTCACTCTTGATTCTCACATCATCATTATCTACCCATCCATGAAAGGAGGGCCATTCCTTAGTTGGGAGATTGTGTGGGGGATCAATGGTTTATGGTTGGTGTGGAAAAACATTCAGATGATGCTTTGTGTGGGGGATCAATGGTCTGTGGTTGGTGTGGAAAATCACTCAGATGATGCCCTCCCTCCCCCCTCAGAAGTACTTCACTAGTGACTACACATGATACTTTATAGTAGTTGGTTCTAACTTTGTATCAATAATGTGCTAACTTTGTAAATGTACTTTTATGAAATTAATTCAATATTTATTTTATATTAGCATTGTACGTGATTTTGATGTTTTGATTATTAGTTAAATATATTGGCTCTTGACCTTATTCATGGTTATCATTAAAAACTAACGTATTTAGTTAAAGATCACTACGTTTTTGGTTTCATTGTGATGGAATCTATATTTTAGATTTGTGTAAATGTTAAAAAAAATTAACTTATTGTAGTAAAACCTAGTGGGGTTGTTACATTGATACCTTATTTGAAGATGATTTTTTCCAATAATTTTCCCTCAATAACACCAAATATGCTATTTTTAGGGTTTAACAAGATGCCAAATCTTTTATGACTTTCAAAGATTGACTATAGATGGCCTATGTGATCAGTTATGTTTTTTAAGAAAATAGTGAGGTTATCCATGTAAATGATTATGCATTTATTTATAAGCCCTTGAAATGCATGGTACATATCTTAATGAAAGTTAAATCATATGTTAATCAAGTTGAAAGGCATCTTATTGTATGCATAAATACCTATTTTTATGGTAAATATAGCCTTAATCTTGCTCTTCAAATTCTACTAGCACTTGGTTATATCTTGAAAACTATCCAATAAGGATGTCATTCAAGAACCACTTACTATATGGATCACCTCATCCAAGGAAGGCAGAGTGTAGTTGTCTTTCTTAGAAGCATTATTCAAGTTCCTAAAATCAATACACAATCTAATCTCCCCATTCTTTTTTTGATTAGAATCAAGTTGGCAATCCAAGTTGAGTGTCTAATAAGGAACATTATCTTAGAATTTAATAGTTTATATAATTCCTTTTGGATTAGTGGTTTGAGGATGGGATTTACTAACCTCTATCTTTGCCTGAATGCCTTATGTTCTAGATTCAGTGGGATTGCATGGGTGATGACTCTAGGATTTAAAACCTTCAAGTCTTCGTAAGTCTAGGTAATTACATCCTTATATTGGTGAGAAAATATTTCACCCTTTATCTTTCTTTTGAGGTGTAATTGAGATTAATGTTGACATAGTGTGGATCACTTTCATCCCCTAAATTCTCCTTATTGAACTCAAATTCATTAACTTTGGTTTTCTTTTGTTGTTGGGCTTGGAGATCTATATCAAATGCTCTCTCCAAATAAACCATCCCTAGAGGAAGATAGTTTTCTTTGAGTTGAATGACTTCTTCTTCTCCCAATTCCTCTTGGCATAAATAACCAATTTATTTATCATCAATTATTTGGGATTCAAATTTCTCTAAAATGGTCAAGAATTGGAAAATTTGTTGATGATCATCAAACACTTGGAAATTTTACACATTATTAGGAACTGATGGGCAAGGCATGATCTCAATAGAAAACACCTATGCACTTTGGACTCCTGTAATGATGCTAAATTGATAGCTGAATTATAAAGTGAGTTAGAAGCCTATTTTTGTTCCCTAGGAACTACTATATTGAGTGTTTCAGATGACTCAATCAATTCCTTGGATTGGTGTTTGTACCTCTTAAAATATGATAATTCACACTGGTATTTATTTCTAACCTAATTAATCACCAAATTTGAATCTCCATATATTATCAACTATTTGACATTATTTTTGAGAGTGAATTATAGCCCCAAAATAATTACCTCATACTCTATTATTGGTGCTAGTGCACAAAAATTCATCATGTACACTACTAGTACTTCTTACATAGTGGGTCAACCCTTTTAACTCCAACACCTAATCTTTTATTGGATCTTGCACCATCAAAATAGAGAGTTCATATTTGGGAAGGTCCCTAGATTTCTAGCACTTGCACCTCATACTTCATGGTAAGGGTATAAATCCCAAAATTAGGATATTTATAACTTAACTCTTAATTATTATCATTGTATTCCATGATGGGATACTTCATTCTCAGATCTTGATTAATTCAAATTTGATTTGGAATACCTCTCTAGGGCAACCAAATGTGAGAGAAGTCTTTTGCTACATATCTATTTAGCATCTTTGACCAATCCCTGCATAGTAGTAGTTTATATCACTCTAATATATCTACCACAAATATGTTTATAGTCATCTGCACATGTGGTTCAGATGCAACTTGAATGCTTCCATAGTCAACCATAGGCACTGTTTTGTCTAAATGTGAAACTATCCTCTTAGATGGGCTTGGAGTTAATCCAATATTTTCATAAATGGAAGTTGGCATTATAGTGGCCAAAGATTTAAAATAAACTAAAAAATTGTATATATTATTACCAAATGCTCTAATAGTTAATAATAAAGGAGGAACTTCTAGATTACTCTTATATATGACATTCATATGAATGGCTTTTGGCTTCTCTGTAGCAAATTTCCTTATAATGAACCTCCACAAGAGATCCTTCTTTTCAATAATCTGAGCTAATTCATGAAGAGTGATGTTTGTTTTTATAGTCTTTATGTCTTCAAAGATGTTGTATCCCCCTTTTATTATGTTATTCTTTGTTCATGGGATGATCATTTCCTTTTGAGGGAGGTGGATTATTATCAGCCTTGAGATTTGGAGGAATAGTCATATTTTTAGAGAAGTAGATGTAGTGAATGACTGCTTGTTCCTCAAATTATAAATGTTTTTCTAAAACAATTGGAAAGTGCATACGCCATCTGCATTATCCTCTGACACATTATCATGTTCACTTGAGAAATGAAACTCATGAGTTTCAAAGACCATATTTATGTTTGAGGAACTAGTGGCATGGGGGAACTCTAGTGGATTGTTTATTAAATCTTTCCTCATCATTTCTCTCTGGAATATTTCAAACGCTACACAAAAATCAATATAATCAAGCTCACCATGTTGTGATGTGTTATGAACCCCACACTAATTGGGCAAGCCTATATCTACTATGTTAATCTCTGAAAACTTATTAGCTTGTTTGTGTTTTATATTATTTGTAGACTTGTTGAAAGGCCTATTATATCTTAGAAATCCAAAATTTTGATTATTGTTTTGACTACTACTAGTACTTATCTTCCTCTGCATGCCTAAGAAGTCATTGCTTATCTTTTAAAACATCTTTTATATAGGATCCAATTCTACCTTGGTAAAATCTACACCCTAGGCAACTATGTAGTATTATATGGGAGTGAATGTTGACTCTATTGATGACCATTCATTTGTGCATGACTGTTCAAGAAGCTTTTTGTTAATTAGGAGTGATACCCTTGAGAGAATGTGTTACTTCCCACTCCTGATAAAAAATGGAATCTTTCTTAAGTGTAGGTGATTTTGAAATGGAGAGAATCTCCAAATAGAGGATTGGTTCCCTTGATGCACTCACTAAATATGTATCTAATCCTACTAACTATTGATTTCTTGACTAAGGGAAATAATTAAGAGATAATGCTTGCACTAGAATTGAAATGAAAACTTGAAAAAATGTGATGCAACAATGTTTATGACCACTTTTGATTGTAATTGACACTCTTAATAAGGACATGATCCTGCACACATTCTCTTCACTTCAAGTATATGGCTTCTACAATAGTGTTTCATACAAAGGACTTAACAACATTCACTTTTTGCATGGAAGGAATGAAATATTGTTGAATTCACATCCAAAATTAGACTGAGATTTAACCTAGACACTTAATATGACCTGTAGAAACTCAAATATGTTGTAATAAGGTACAAAAATTAGACATTAACATAGGAAACTATTGATTCACAATGTTATATCAATGGAAATCACCATACACTTCACACAAAAACCTAAAAAATGAAGGAAAATAACTTCTTATTTCTTCAAGAGGTGTAGTACAAAAAATTGACAACCTTTCAGCATAGCCAAAGCAAAAAATTCATATGATAATGTTGCAAAAGTAGATACAAATGGAAAATAGTAGGAGAGGGGAGACAAAGTAACCCAAAAATAGGGATTACTAACATTAACTTTGTCTTCAAACCCTCCAAATCACTACATAGTGTTTCGTATATTCTATCTTGTCACTTCTTAACAAAAGTATCATAGGGGATAGGGTATCACTTGTTGGATAAACTTGAATTAGTCTTCAGCATTGATTGGTCAAGCTTGATCACTTTAAAATGCCTAAATCCTTACTTACATACCCTATATACTAGCTTATATATCCTTGAAGAATAAGTCACATCCTTGAAAATAGGTCTTAAAATATTCATTACTCCCTCCATTTAAACCTTCTCATAATCCATTTATGAGGTATCTCCTCCTTACTTTGGCTATTAGAAGGCTCCTTGAAACATCTTTGACCTTTTCAACTTGTTAGGTGTAGGAGGGAAAGAAGGTCTTGTTACGAATGTTAGAGGCTCTTTCAACCTTTTGAATGTTCTTTGTACTTGAATTTGACTTGTTCTTGTCTTCTAAATGGAGTGGAAGAGAGAAGTAATAGGAACCATTTCTAATAATTTGAACTTATTACCAATCCAACTCCAAATAGAAGTATTATAAAAACATCTAAATTATTCAAAATTTTCTAATTTTAAATTGTCTTATGTGAAATATATGGGTAATAGATCTAAATTATTACCATAAACCTAGTTTTATTTCAAATATATGAAAATTATTATTTTAATAACATTCTCTCTAGTCTACTTTGGGGGGAATAAGTCTAGATTATTTGAAATTCCTTCAACCTTGAAAAATACCTTGAATAACTTCTATGCCTTGACTTAGTTGATTGTTCACCCGAAATCCTTTAGCAATATGTCATAGGAGAGAGAAAACTTGGTTTTGTTTTAAATAAGGAATATTAATCCATAGATGGATTATCAAAATCATTTTAGACCTATACTAAGACAATTGGAACCATCAAATAGTTCACAAAATGTGATTTTACACCAAAACCTTACTTTTCAACCTATTCCTTGTAGCCCTCAAAATGGGTAAACCTCCTTATGCATAAGAATTTAAAAAGTGTATAAATGAGAACATTTTTGAGGACTCAATATTCGCCTTACATCTCCATTCCATGTTTTAAGATCCAATTCTTAGTGGAAGTGTTCTTTTTAGCTCAATTTCTCTCTCTAATTAGGCCTAGAAACATAGATTTGGCCCAAATGGCCTCCAACACACGTGAAAAATCCCAAAAGTGTTTAATTCACTTTAAATTTCCTAATAACATGCTCCATATCAAATTTCAAGTTCTGAGGCCTTGTGTGGGTAGGTAAAACAAGAAATGACTTTTACCAAGCCTATGTGCTTGTGCATGCTTGAGAGGTAGTTTGAGTGTGTTTCCATGAAACTTATAGGTGTTGTGACTTGGAAATGACTTGTTGAGACTTGTGACACCTTTAAACAACTCATTACTTGATATTGAGGTCTTTTATTGCACTCATAGGCCTTCATCTAGGTTTCTTGGCTTGCAAAGCTGGGTTTTCCTCACTTTTTGACAAAATGGCCAACTTGCAGAGATGGTATAACATTTTGAGAGACATTTAGAAGAGTTTGGATGATATTATAACCTATTTCAAGTCCTTATAATCCTTTTCACATGGTTTATAGTTCATTCCATAATTTATACCTTCACAAACAAGCCTTCAACTACATATTTAGCCTTGTTCTGTAGAGAACTATATATGCACATGTGAACTAGTACATTGAAATGGAGCTAAGGAGAGTTTTGAATATCATTAAGGTCATTTTGAGGTCATAACATTGCATTATAAAGTAATTCAAAATTACAATTCCTTCATCAGGTCAGTTATAGGGTTTAGAGAGGTATGAGGTCTTAATAATGGTTCATAAAGGACATGGGTCCATTCATAGAACTAATGCCAGGATATGGGAGCCAAGGGACCTCTCTAACACCTCTAATGGACATATATAACCACGAAAATTCTCCAATAATTTCTAATTAAAATTTTGAACTACTTGAAGCTCTTGACAAGGTGAAAATGGAATCTTCTGAGTTCTCAACCTTCGTAGCAATAGTTCATACAGGTGTGATACTTAAAGATTTAACCAATGTCAAATGTTTGAAGTAGGTAGAACTTATCATTACCTCTAAAAACATCTTACCATCCTTTAAATCCTTGGTGAAAATTTGAACTCTGCAAATTATCTTCTCAGGTAGGATGGGCTTTGTAAGAAGGCTAAAAAAAGTCCTTTTGGATCTTAAGACCTCAAAATGCAATCTAATGGAAAATAAGGCTCTAAAATAGTCTTCAATTATCCATAACATGGTTCAAAAATATCTTCCATAATCACTGACCTTCCAAAAGGTCTCAAACCTTGACACTCCACCACTTAAGGGTTTCTAGGCAAGCTGAGTTTGTTGTCCCTAGAGGTATATTCCTTGATCCTTTCTCCTTTTCCACTAGATAAAAACTTGATGGAAATATTTGTCCAGGTCATAAACATAATTTTTGACCATTATACATCCAATTATAGTGGGAAATACTATTCTTTCTTCTCTTTATTCTAGAGTAAACTCATAGGTCCTTAATGGACTGGATTTTTTGACTGAGTCAGTTTGGGCTTGAGCATCTTTTGATTGTCTAACTTTATTAGTGTTTCTAATGGTCATAAATACCTTAAACCTTATTCTTAGAGATAATTCAACTCTATAACACTTATTACCATCACAAATATGACTTTTATCCACATTCTTTGACACTTTTTAGGTGGATGTGCATGTATTAGGCCTCTTGAAAAGAGCCTTTTTACAAACCTTAATAATTGTACTTAAATATAGGTGACTTTAACTAGTGTTAAAAATTACTTAATCTCTCTCATGGTCTTGAGTTATCCCTTTTATCTATTTTATTATCACTATAAGTACATCTTTCTTCAAAACTATCCAAGACAAGGCTTAGATGGCAGTTTGGGTTCACGCATGGTGAGTTATTAGAACATGGTATTTTGAGTTAGTCATAACCCCTATAATGTCTTAATAAGGATTCTACTTACTTCCTAACCTTGCTACCTTGATAGGACCTCTATCTAACACTAACACCTCAGTTTCTCTTATTTGGTCTTGGGACCATACCTGTATCTCTTTATTAGGCTTTGAATGCCTCTTCAACTAGAAGAACCTGATCCCCATTACTCTCAACATCATGCAAAAGTTATGCTAGATATTGGAAGGACATGTAGACACTATTCTTACCTTACACTTTCATATTTTCATATATCACCATCATCTTAACAAACCTGTAGGTGTCATCAATATTTACTTGGCTATAATATTAAATAGGGTGAATCCTTTCACTTGTCTTGATCTTGATGATGTTGGTAAGGTTTCCAATCTTACTTAGATTATATTTAACCTCTATGACCTATGCAAGGATCTTAAATCTATATTACTTAACCTTCCTATAGGTGATTATAGTTTTTAAAGTGATGATTGACTGTATGCGTAACATTAGGTCCTAGAAACACACTTCTTTAGAGTCTTGAATTCTTCAAGTGTGAAGACCATTATTGACATTACACTTCCCTCATGATTTATCTTGGAGTAAAAATACATCTTCCCTTATATTCCTTTTCCTCACACTAAACAGTGATACTCTCTAAACAAGGAAGGCAACTCAGTTGACATAACTAGATAGAGTTCCATGGCTGAGTGACTGTAGGTTCTAGTCCTTAAGATGAAAATGATATGAACACTAACCTTGATCTTATTTATTCCTATAGGAGAGTGTATTCATGACCTCATACATATTTTATCACTCAAGATCAGCCCCTAATGTACCTCATTCAATACTCATGTTTGTTTGTATCATCATGGTTCACAATATGGCTGTAGGTGGTTATTTAGTCTCCTTGGCCTCTGTACAGACAAAGGAAGGAATAGTAAAGATGAATCACATGACCAATGTTTATCAAGACTCTCATGGACAAAATTTCACCTTGAATTTTGGATAAGTATCAAATTAGTACCCAAATAATTGATTAGTATGGAAACCAAAAATGATCTTTACCTTAAAAGATGCTAAACAACCCTAAACTCTATGAAGATGTGTCTCAAAGTCTTATTTTATGCTTTTACTTTGTTCATTGGTAGTATCTTGAACCATGAGTTCAAGAATGTTTAATCATCCTTATGTTCTTATCTATCTAAGGCCCAAATCACCTTTAACATCCATTTGACATGTTCATGGTTCATCTTATTACTGTAGGTGATCATTTAAAGTCTTTTTCAACTTATAATACATAGAATTGACTGTCATATAGGTATATAAGGCATAGTTGGATATTCTACTTTATTTAGTAGTAATTATCAGCCTAAATATTATTAGGGGTACTATGTAGCAACCTCATTCTCTCAATCAACCTTTTTATCTTCATGGCTCCTCTATTTATTGAAGTTTATGGGAAAAGTTTATGCAATTCAAGCTTGAAGTTAAACCTATGAATGATTTCCTAGGTCTAAAGAGAGCATAAAAACATGAAATTCATGTGAACTTCCTTATTAATATGTATTAATATTTTCTATCCATTTAGATACCTATTAAGACCCTATGTTGATTTGAATAAGATCTTTATACACCAAGAACTCTTGATTTAGTGACTATTCTTTGCTAAAGATGCTCTCATAATGGCTATCTTCAAAGAAGCCATTCTTCATAAAATTCATACTTTAATTGATTGAATTTAATAGGTTTGACATGTATGGAACATAAAGTTGATCAACCTTTGAAGATGAAAACACTCAATTATTATATCAAACATGCTTGAAAACTGTCGACTTTGACAATCAACATAGGTAACTAGTTTCTTGCCAAAAAACCCCTTATCAAAAAAAAATACATGATGATTCAAACATGAAAAAGATCATATTTGATCTTGAAATCACTCCACTATAACCATTTTTATCCATCAAGTTTTGAAGTGAAGAAACAGAGGCAAACCTAGACCTTGTCAAGATGACTAGGACATAGTGACTCCCTTGCACTATTAGTAATTATTCATAAAGATGGAGAGATGAATATGAAAAACAATTCCACTAACTTCAAGTTAATTAGGGTCCCTATATTTTCCCAAGATATTTGGTTTTGACTCTCTCTCTCTCTCTCATGGCTATACTAAGCAAAAATTAATGGCCTTCCATAAGCTACAAAAGAAGTTGATAGGAGAGATAAATTGGTTTTCTACATTTTGGCTCTTTAAACTCCTTATAAAAAATGGATTTGACCTTGAAATGAAAAAATGAAATCCTAAAGATGTTTGGAGGTCAATTTTACCTTGAAAACTTGTATGGACAACCTCAAAAGATCCCTTTTTGGCACTAAAACTTTCATAACAACTTGATAAACCTGATGAAACTAATGAAAAAGTATTCACTAGACCTTTTTTGTCTAAAAAGGTACATCGTGACCTTTTTATAGTATTAGACTACCATTATCATGTAAAACCTGCTCTAGAAGCCATAAAGTGATCCAAAATGCAACCAACTAGGTTATGAAGTTAACCAAGAACAACACAAACCTATTTGATGTTTATTAGAGAATGTCATGACTTTTACACCTGATATGATACCTATCAAGACACCCTAGACCTTTTCAACACTTGAAATCTATTAAAATAGCTCAAGATGTGACTAGACAAACACATAGCTATGATGAACAAAACCTCAAATTCATCATATTTACCTTAAAATTTGATAAATAAGGTTTAAAATGAACATTCCAAGGACATAAGAAGACAAAAACAATGATACATAGGGTAAACAAGCATGGTGATCAAAGTTTCAAATTGTAGGGGTGACAATTTGACCTGTGAGGTCAAACTTGTCAACAAAGCCATAGTTATAATTTTATGTATGTTATGTCATAGGAGGTAGTGTATGCAAATAAAAAAAATTTAGTGAAAGAACATTTTGATTCACATAAGGCACTAGATTTAAATATGGGAAACCAACATTGATGTTGGGAGTGCTTCATATCTAAGGATTGAACTACCTGTCAATGTTAATCACTTCTTCATAAGCTAATGTTAGTGTGTTAATAGCAGTAGTTCCTCATAAAAATACTATAATAATTGGATCCAATGTGTTCTAGTACATTTCAATTTATATAAGCTCTTATGGTTTATATGCAACACTTATCCAAGTGTACATCTTTTGAAACCTTGCATTAAAAGGAAAAATTGACTCATTGGGCTCCCTCTTCATAGTGGTGAAAAGCTAATACACTAGACTTGGACTAGTAAATCATTTGAACTGGGTAAGAAAAGCACTTATCATGAGTCCCATAAATCAATAGTGTACCTAACTATTGTAGCATCAATTTTCACCCTTAGGGGGAGTTCTTCAAGCTCCCTCCAATTAAGCTACACTGAGAATAACCAAAGGTTGTGGGTCACCTATGGTGGGGTTGAACCTCTGGAGAACGCTGACTTCCTTATGATGAATCACCTAAACTAATATTATCACAATGAAAAGGGTTATAAAGGGGAAAATGTCTCTTAAGAAAGCTAAAAGGGTGATGCACCAAATTAAGTGAGAACTCACACAAGCATGAAATGTACACTAAAGAAGCATATGATAGTACTAGCTCACACAATCCCAAAATCTAGTTGATTACATAAGTATTTCATACATAGGTTCAAGAAGCAATGAATGAAACTAGGAGGAATTCTCAAACTCATACCAAGCTTACATTAATTTAAAAAAGAAACATAAATGTAGACCTGCAATCAACTAGAAAACACCCTAAAATAGTCAAGAAAGAAGGATAATGGGTATGGAAGATTCTCCTTCACAATACCATCATGCACAAGATTACTAAACACAGTTCAAAAGCAAGGGATAGGCAAAGAAAGTCTTTATTATCTTCATGAGGTATTTCATACAAGTTTCGATAGGGTCTAGCCTTATTGAATGAGAGTTTTTGCTCTTACAAAATCGAGAGATAATTCTTATCAATAGTGAGAGAGTGTCTCCTAAAATAGGAGAGAGAAATTTCAAAATAGAAATAGTGGGTAATATATGAAAAGGGGAGAGAGAAGAGGGAGCATGATTATAGAAATCATTAATTGAGCTGCCACCTTTTTGATTAAATCAACACTAGTTCTCTATGGACAAGTTAACTTTTTATTTGTCCCAATAGCCCCCAAATCTTCTCATTGGCAAAAAAAATACACTAGAAGACAATATTTACCAAAGGTGGTGAGTCATGATCATGATTATGAAAATAAAATCCTTAGGAATCCTTAAAATCTATTAAATGTTATAGTTTCTTTCTCTCGACCACTAGATCTCCATCTTGGGACTCTATGTTATCTCCACTTGCTTCATTATGAGGGAAAGGTCCTTATATCCATGTACTTGATAGATCCATGCCCAAGTCTGCTCTTAGCAGCTTGTTTGTCAAAGCTATAGCTTTGTCTAAAGATGAGACACTTATCTATAACCATATATCTACCCCTACTCCATCTGAGTATAGGTCTCTATTATAGATTGAAAACCAATCTAATTTATTCATTTTCATATAGCTACTATATATCAGATAAAAGCCTACAGGATGCATAACTTCACTCTTGTTCTCTATTAGGTCTAAATAGACCTATCATTCCTCTAGATCTTATGGAAGTCGAGGACTCATTATATACATTGATCCTTCTTTAAGAGAGCAAAAATCACAGTCATGAAATAATTCTACAACCCCAATAGATGGACCCTATATGTTCCAAATCTTTGAACCAGAGGTTCATATTAGGCTTCAATGGCATTGAAACTCCATCATTGATCATCTCAGACTATATCACTGTGTCCTTTTAATGGTATTCAACCAAGCTCTAATGGATATAGGATGATCCTTGTAAGAGTTGCTTCTATTTTGACCTAGGTTGTAATTGTTCTCTACTTGAAATCTCTTGTCTTTTGACCTTTAATTTTGATTGTCGATCTTCTTCTTTGTGATTGAATGAACACCATTGATCTGCTTGGACCCACTATCTTTGACTTCTAATACTGACTTTCAATCTTGATCTACTTTAGATGAGCACCATTGGATCTTGACTATCATGCATTGTCAATCTTCCTCTATACAAATGAATTCGATCTATAGATCTTCTACTCAATTTAACACGATTGAGACACTTGGTAGCTCCTTATTTATTCCCAATATCCATTAACCTTTTGACTCATTACTCACTGTTAGATCTACTTGTACAATTGATTGTACACCATTGATCTACCCAAGCTCACTAACATCTATCAAATTGATGCTCACCATTATATTTGATCTGAACTCCCATGATCTTGCCACTTGTCAACCACATGTTTACCTTGGAGATCTTTTAACCTTTTGACTTGATGTTCATCGTTGATCTAGAATCTATGATCAAATGTGCACCATTAGATCTTTAAGACCCACCAAAATCTATTATTTTAACACTTGCCATTAGATTTGATTTGATCAAATGTTGATCATTGATCTTGGAACATTTGAATTCAAATGGCTAGTTCATGAAACTTAAATTTGATGTCCCTATGCATGTTTCACTCTACAAGTCTAAATTTGAATATTTATATCTTGAGATAAAAAAGACATCAAGATATGAAATTTGCAGAGGATAATCTTAGCACTGAAATCATCATGTCTATGTGGTTTGTTTTGGCCTTGACTAATTTCCTAAGTACAATTATTAAATGCATAATCAAGATAACCCTTTCATTTATATGTGACATGCTCATGAGGGTCTGGTTCTAGGCTTGTGCTTGAATTGTCAAGGCTCAAAATGAGTTTTAAGAGACTTGTGAAACCTGCCTTATGTCCATGAAGGGCATGATCACCATGAAAACTTGTTGCATCTCTTCCCTTACAACTCTAGACTTGTTTCAAGACTTATTTCACAAAGATCAATAGATTTCACTTTAAGTTTGTTTAAAGTGTTTCAAAAGCTTTTGTAAGCAATATGAGATCTTTAGACCACTCATTCCATCTAGAGCTTTGTTCAAATCATCACTCCATACCAAGACCTTTATAAATTGATCCATCTAAGTAAATTTTCATATGTAGGGAAAAATTAGCCAATATTTATGGCAACATCCTGGGGTTGCATGCCTGCTATACAAGACACTAATGGCCTTGAACTGATCTATTGGGCATGGAGTCTCAAGATTTCCTCCCAAGTAAAATTGTTGTGAGATTGATAGAAGGTTAACCCTTTTTGAAACTTTCCTTTTGAAGAAAAATGAGTAAAAGAGCAAAACAAACAACTATGCCCTAGGCACTTATTGAAAGGGAAACACATAATTGAAAGAAATGTGCTCAAAGAACTTAGAAAAAAACATGAAAAACTACTCTAATATGTTACACTATCATACAAAACTGCAAACTCTTCTAATACCAAAGCTTTAAATGAATGCCATTGACTGGGATGGTTAATACCTCTCCATCTAGTTGGAAAGATGAAAAACATTATGCTATTTGCACCATGGATTAAATAAGGATAGATCCATAAGCTATCAAACTTGGTGTGGTTTCCTAGCTTGGCCTTATTTGGGTCCCATTTGAAGACTAAGTCCCCTTCCTTGAAGTCCCTTGTTATATCTCTCTTGTCAAACACTTTCTTGACTTGAGCTTGATGTGACTCTAATGTCTTTATTACAATGTCCTTGGTTTCTTCAAGCTCCATGAGCTCTGTCATCTTCACATTTATAGGATAACTCTCCATAAACTCAAGTGCATGGGCTAACTCCAAGGTAGACAATTCAAGCAATTTGGCTTCCCTTCCATATACAAGTACATATGGAAAATTGCCAATGGTAGCTTTGGGAGTCACTCTATGAACCCATAAGGTTATCCTTAGCTTTGTATACCACACTCTTTGATTCTCTTCTATATTCCTCTTAATAATCCTTATCAAGTTCTTTGTGGACTCTGCTAGTCCATTGCCTTAATGATAGTAATTAGAGGATTTACTAAGGTAGATGCCTAGCTTGAGTTCCCATTCACTTATCTTTATGATAATAAATGTTAAGGCATTATCTAAAATTATAGTCATTGGGACACCAAACTTGGTCACTATGCTTTCATAAAAGTCCAACACTGCTATCTCATTGACTTCTTTTAAGGTAAGTACTTCCACCCACCTAGTGAAGTAGTCGATTGCAGTGAGCACCCATTTATGCCCTCCACTTGAAGGTGGATTGATCATCCTTATGAAGTCTAATGACCATTGCATGAAGGATTGCTCCACTGGATTGGGTTGTGTGAAAGAGATACTAATCTCTGCTTTCTTGCAAATAGAACACATTTATAACATTTTTTGACCCATGCATAGGCATATTTGAAAACATTGGCCTAGTAATAACTAGCTCTCATTACTTTACTGTTATTGTTCTTGGAGCAAAATGCTCTCTTGTAGGTCCATCATGAAACTACTCCAAGATCTTTGTCACTTGATCATCATCTATACACCTAAGTAGTACTCCATTGAAGTCCCTTCTAAAAATAACACCATCAATTAATGCATAAGATATAGATTGAAGATTGAAATACCTTATTTTTGCTCTATCCAAACCTTGAGGGCATTCTCCTATCATCATGAAATGTGTCATGTCTTGAAGACAACTATTGTGAGGTGGAGGTGCATCTATCTGTGAGTTGTCTTGTGTCACCAAAACAACTTATTTATTTTCTTGAAGATCATATACCATATGTTCACACAAGCCTTTACCTCTTACCATCTTGGTGACATTAATCTTGACATCATACTCCATGACCTTGGTAATCTAGCTAGATCTTTTCTCATTCAAATCCTTGTTGAGAAGAAAGTCCCTCACTTCAAGATGAGACACCATAAGATGAACCTTACTATTGGAGAGCATTTGTCTAAACTTTTTGAGGCTTCTCAAAGCTGTAAGAACCTAATTTTCTATAAAAGTGTACCTCACCTCATATCCTTCTTGCCCTTGACTAAAAAAAACAATTGGTTACTCAAGTCTTTCACCATTCTTTTGCATCAACATAGCTGATATGTTGTTAGTATTGATAAAGGTGTAAAATATGAAATTCTTTGAGAAATAAAGATTCATGAGTGAGGGTACTTGGGTCACAGCTTCTTTGATGGTCTCAAATGCTACTTTACCCTCATTTTTAAAAATTATTATGTATGCAAAAAGTTAAAAAGTGTAGAAATTAAAAATTAGTCGGGTGTTAGGTTGGCAATAGTTGTTGAAGTCTAAAATGTTTGAATTAACAAGTTGTTAAGATAGTGAATATCCTAGATAAATTCATATCTGGAAGTCTAAGTTTGGTATTTCTTCCAATGATTGGATAAGTTCCATCCTAGGATAAAAGGGTAAAAAGTTAACATAAATTTTAAACATGTATTATTTTGTTGGGTTGGGCGTTTTTGAAGATTTAGAGTGTTTGGGATATTTAATAAAATAAAATATTTTTTTGAAGTATATTTTTTTATGAGTTCAGGTCTAATTATGGAGGATAAGAGAGAACACCAAATCCCAGTAAAAGAAAGTGATAGTTAATGCATGTATATGACCAGTGTCTATTTTGCATGATTTGAGGGATTGATACACTGTAATGAACTGATACTTTATTATTATTCTTCTCTATCATAAATGGTGCCAATATATTTATGGTCAACTTGCATGCTGTGTAGAAAATTGAGAATTTTATAAATAAAAAAAACATAGTGGCATCAACCTGCATTAGCAAAGCATTGAGGAAAGAAGATAAAGTTTTGGTAGAGATATTAAATATATTCCCATGTTGTTTTGTCTATGTAATATTAATTATCTGAATGTTGAATTTCCTGAATGTGGTGATCTAAAACACCTTGAGTAATAGTGTTGTCGTATTAGGTTGGATCAATCCAGGATTTACCAAGACTTCCAATTTTAAATTTGTATATTGTCAGTTGGAAGGAGTACACAATTTTAGCATTGAATTGAGATGTTTTGATATTTTATTATTTAAGATTAATCTTAAAACATTGAAAAAGCTTGAACGATCCATAATGTGTAGATCCTATTCTAAGATGCCTCAGTTTATGGCATAATAAATCAAATCTTATGCATTTTATTACACTAAAGGTGTATTATTGACATATGGATTGATTACAATCTATTGTGTTTTAAATGTTTATATATTATCAAAGGATAATATGAAAATATGCAAGTGTTTTTATCTTGGGTAATAGCATAACAATTCTAATTGGATTGATTTATTACAAATTATGAATTGTTGGATGTGGGGAGAATAAAGTGTTTCTATTATTTGAAGATATATGTATAGTGTGAGATGTCTTTGTATGAATTTATATTGTATAGATAATTAGTAATGTGGTTAAGGCTCAACCCATAAAAAAATAAAAAATTGATTGTAATCTTGGATAGAAGAGTGATTTCTATGGGCATTTTATTTAGTGATCAAATAAAGAACTTGTTCCAAGGGAATTTTTTTATATATAGTGTTTGAATGAATAATTTATTATTTTGAGTGTATCAATATTGTGGTATCAGAGCAATAAGCTTTATAGAAAAAGAGGACAAGATACTGAAGTGATCCTGAAGTAAAATTATAAAGTTGGTGATGAGAGCAAGAGGCACATGAAGGAGACAACTAGGGCAACCTACTAGACAAGTAGCAGTAATAGAAGAAATGAGTAATCTCACAGCTAGATTGTAGGATCTAAAATTGGCTCAGAGAAGAGGCACTATCATGTGTGAATTCAGTGACAGAGAAGAGAAGCCACCAGAGAAAGAATTGGTGGAAGAAAAAGAAACAATGGAAGAAATAATGATTCAAACCATTATGGGTGTGAGTGTAAATCCTAAGATAGAGGTTCTCATGTATGAGGGAAACTTGAATGTGGAAGATCTCATTGACTGGATCAGTGCAATGGACAAATACTTCGAATTTGAAGGAGTTGATGATGATAAAAGGTCAAGTTTACTATGACCATATTGAAAACTCATGCATACTTGTGGTGGGATGGAGTATAAGAAGAAAGAAAAAGAAAAAAAAAGCCAAAAATCAAGAGTTGGGACAAGATGGTTGTCAAATTAAAAAATAAATTCATGCCTAAAGATTATCAAGTTAATATTTTTAGAAAATTATAAATTTGAAATAGAAAGAAATGCCTGTAAAAGAATATATTGAAGAATTTTATAGACTAATCATAAGGGCAAGGCATTTTGAAGATGATGTAGAAAAGGTAGAAAGATATATACATGGGTTGAATTTTGTTATTCAGGTTGAGATCAGTCTTCTCATTCCTAAGTCAGTGGAAGAAACATACCAATATGCCTTAAAATCAGAAGAAAAGTTAGCAAGAAGATAACCTCAACATGTAAGGGGCAGAGGTAGAAACTTATAGAGGAAAATGACAATAAGGAGGAATAATTCAATTGTAGACACATAAAAAAAAAATAATAGCTCTCAAGCTAGCAACAACTTTTAGAGACAATAATTTACCCCAAGAGGTAGGTATTTCTTTAGAGGTATAAGACCTTTTAATAGAGGTAGAGGGTTTGCTGGTAGATGTTTTAAGTGTGAAAATTTTGGACATAAGTATTTTGAGTGTCTTAAAAATCCATATACAAGTCAAAAATGTTCATCTTACCTAAGATGAAGATGTAGAAAGTGTAGGTTCACCTCCTCATGAAGATGCTCCAGATACCGGAGAAACATTGCTCATGAAGAGGGTTTTGTTGAAACCCACAAAAGAAATCAAGGAACCACCTCAAAGGAAAACATTATTCAGAACCACTTACAAAGCAAAAGGTAAATGTTATCAGGTAATTATAGATAGTGGTAGTATTGACAATCTGGTATCCACATAGATGGTAAGTAAATTAAATTTGAAAAATGTGAGTCATCCAACTCCTTATAAAGTATTTTGGTTATAGAAAGATCATCAAATTATGGTTAATGAATAGTGCAAAGTAGAATTTCAAATATGGAGTTATAAGGATGAATTTATGTGTGATGTAATGCCTATGGATGTTTGTCATGTTCTCTTAGGTTGGCCCTAGCAATATGATAGGAAGTCTATACATGATGGTGATAGAATAATTATACATTTGAAGAGAATGGTAAGAAGCATATTCTAACACCCCTCAAAGAAGATGATGTAGTGGTAGAGGAAAATTCAAATTTAGAAGGTGTTAATTATTAGTGGAAAATAATTCCTTCAGCAAGTGAAACATGAAGAGGTAAGTTATATCTTTATTGGTAAGCCATAGAATTTAATCACTACTACTAAGTTGAATGAATTTTCTTTAGAAATTCAAGATTTACTTAGTGAATTTGTGGATATTGTAGTAGATGATTTACCAAATGAGTTACCTCCTAAAAGGAGTATTAGCCATCACATAGATATAATACCAGGGACTAAGCTTCCAAATAAATCAGCTTAAAAGATAACTCCAAAAGAAATTGAGGAAATCAAAAGGTAGGTTCATGAGTTATTGGATAAAGGGATGGTAAGGGAAAATATTAAGCCCTTGTGTAGTTCTAATTGTACTTTCACCAAAGAAAGATGGAAGTTGGTAGATGTGGACAAACTCAAGGGCTATAAGTAAAATTACTATTAGGTATAGATTTTATTTATCAAGAATAGATGATCTAATGGATTGTTTGAGTGGTGCTAAATACTTTTCAAAAATAGATTTAAAAAATAGATATCATTAGATCAAGATAAGAGAAGGAGATGAATGGAAGACTGCATTTAAAATAAATGATGGCTTGTATGAATGGCTGGTAATGCCATTTGGGTTGACAAATGCTCCAAGTACTTTTATGAGGCTTATGAATGAGGTACTTAATCCATTCATAGGTAAATTTGTTATTATTTACCTTGATGATATTTTGGTATTTAGTAAGTGAAGAGATGAGCATCTTGAACATTGAAAATTAGTTTTGAGGAAGTTGGAGGAAAGGTTGCTAATTAACCTTAAGAAGTGTATTTTTTTAAATAGAATTAATATATCTAGGGCTTTGTTATTTCATAAGGGCTAAAGATAGACAAGGATAAAGTAAAATCTATACAAGAATGGCCTACACCCAATAATCCATTTGAGGTAAGAAGTTTTCATGGCATTGTTAGCTTTTATAGGAAGTTTATCAAGAATTTTAGTAGTATCTGTGATCTTATTGTAGAAACCGTTAAAGGGATTAATCAACCATTTATATGGACTGAAGCAATTAACAAAAGTTTTTAGATTTTAGAAAATAAAATCACAAAGCAACCTGTACTAGCATTCCCTGATTTTGGTAAGTTATTCCAAGTAGAGTGTGATGCAAGTGGAACTACCATAGGAGCTATGTTAAGTTAGGAAGGTAAACCTATGGCATAATTTTTTAAGAAATTTAATGAGGCTAAAAATAAATATTTAGCATAGAAATTTTATGCTATAGTGCATGTTTTTAAGAAGTGGAGGCATTATTTAATGCCAAAATAATTTGTTTTGTTTACTGATAATCATGCCTTGCAGTTTATAAGCACCCAAAATAAATTAAATCAAATGAATTCTAAGTGGGTGGAATTTTTACAAAGTTTTTCATTTTTTATTAAACATAAAAGTGGCTGATCTAACAAGGTTGTTGATGCATTGAGCAAGAAAAGTTTGATTTTATAGGAAATACAAGTGAATGTTGTAGGTTTTGACACATTAAATGAAATGTATGAAAATGATGCAGATTTTAAAGAAGAATATGAATCTTGCAAAGATCCTAAAAGCAGGGATCGAAGTCCTTAGATGGATTATATGTTACAAAAAGGAATGTTATGTAAAGGAAAGCATATTTATATTCCCAAAGGATCTATGAGAGAAAATATCATCAAATAAAAGCATAATGGTAGCTTTGTAGGACATTTTCGGTAGGATAAAACATTGGCTCTGATAAATAATTTTTATTATTGGCCAAGTATGTCAACTGATTTAAATAAGTTTGTTGAAAATTGTAGAATATGCCAACTTGAAAAAACAAGAAGTCAGAACATAGAGTTGTATCAGCCATTACCCATTCGCAACAGACCATGAGATTTTGTAAGTATGGATTTTGTTTTGGATCTACCAAAAACATAGAAAGGGAATGCTTATATCTTTGTAGTAATAGATATATTTTCAAGTATGGCTCATTTTATACCCTATTACAAGACTAGTGATGCAACTCATATAGCTGATTTATTTTTCAAAGAAGTAGTAAGACTATATAGTTTACCTAACAATATTGTTTCAGATAGAGATATTAAATTTCTTGGGCATTTTTTGAAGGATTCTTTGGAATAAATTGGGAAAAAAATTAACTTTCACTTATGCATACCATCCTCAGAAAGATGGAAAAATTAAATTAGTTAACAAGAGCTTGGGAAATATTTTAAGAAGCTTGGTGAGTGATCATCCCAAACAGTGGGATCAAGTTTTAACACAAACATAATTTGCATAAATTGATTCACCAAATAGAAGAACATGTATGAGTCTTTTCCAAATTTTATATGGAATGCATCCTAGAGGTATTTATGAATTTATAAATATAGGTAAATAAGATAAAATAAGTGATGAAGGAGAAGATTTTGTAGTAGCAATGTAGGAATTTCAAGAATTGGTAAAATAGAGGCTATAAGTAAATTCAATAAAGTATAAATAAAGAGAATATTTAAAAATAAGAGAAGTACAATTTGAGGTAGTAGAATTTGTAATTACACATCTAACGAAAGAAATATTTCCAAGAGGGGAATATAATAAGTTAAAATTGAGGAAGATTGGACCCTGTAAAATCCTACCAGGGAGCCTGGTGAGTTTATCTTCCCAAGTAAACTCTAGATTCTTTTCTTTTGGTTATGAAAAGATAGTGCTAAGATAAGACTTATTCTATCAAGGTCCATAGATAACCCTTATTTTGAAACAATATGACCCAAAAGTTTTCCTTCATGAACAATAAACACACATTTCTTGGGATTTAAAGAGATCCCATACTCTCTACATATATTAAAGATCAACCTTAGATAATCTAAATGTTCACTAGCTTTTTTGGAGAAAATTGTGATGTCATTCAAGTAGACCAATACCATCTAATTCAACAAACCTTAAAAATCCATGTCCATTGCTCTTTGAAAAGTTGCCCCAAAATTTGACAATCCAAAAGGCATCTTCTGGTAAGCATATGTGCCCCACTTTGTGGTGAAGGTAGTCTTATATTTATCTTATTCTCTTACCAACACCTAGTTATATCCTAAATATCCATCCAAAAGGGAGAAGCATTTTGAACCATCAACTATTTGAAGAAGTTACTCCATAGATGGAAAATTATAGTGATCCTTCAATGAGACCCTATTTAAGTCCCTAAAGTCAACACACAATTTGATTTCCCCACTCTTCTTACTGATAGGCACCAAATAGGCTACCCATGAGTAGTGATTTATGAGAAAGATGATCTTGGATTCAATCATCTTGGTTAATTCTTTTCTCATAAGCTCTTCTATTTTGGAGTTTATAGGCCTCTATTTTTTCTTGATAGGCTTGGCATTAGCCTCTAGTTCTATAGTGTGTTGGGTCAGTTTGGGATCAAAGCCTCTCAGGTCACTATATTCCCAAACAAAGATATATGCATATTTTTTATGAAGTTATATGAAAGCATGCCTTTCAGCTTTAGTGCTTAACTTTCTAAGCTTGAGTAGTTTGCCATTTAAGATAAGGACTCTTTCATAATTCTCTTCGCTTGTTGACATTATTGCCTTTTACTTTCTTATATGATATCCTTCATGGAAAAGACCTTCAAAGGTGACAATACCTTTAAGAAGCTTATTATATCTCAATTGAGCTATTTTATCTTCATATTGATGTTGAAACTTTTCCTAGTGTATGAAGGAGAACTTTGCATCCTAATATAAGAAACAAACAATTTGATTTTCATTCTTAAAGACCTGCTAATGAGCTTCATTATCTGGGACTGATGGTATCACCACCACTTTGACATGTGGCTACACCTTAGTCCTTTTTAACTTATTTGGGATATCAAATTGAGCTCCCATAACTGCCAACCTAACAACATGTACATTTTTTATGTAGGTACATTTTAGGGGTAGTATCAAATTATTTTAATTTATCGTACTTTTAAATTTTTAAAATTATTATGTATGTAAAAAGTTAAATAGGGTAAAAATTAGAAATTAGTCGGATGTTAGGTTGGCAATAGTTGTAGAAGTCTAGAATGTTCAAATTAGCAAGTTGTTAAGATAGTGAATAATCCTAGATAAATTCATATCCAGAAGTATATGTTTGGTATTTCTTCCAATGAATAAATAAATTCTATTATAAGAAAAAAGGGTAAAAATCTAGTATAAATTTTAAACATGTATTATTTTACCAGATTGGATGTTTTTGAAAATTTAGAGTGTTTGAGATATTTAATAAAATAAAATATTTTTTGGAAGTGTATTTTTTCATGAGTTTAGGTCTGATTATGGAGGATAAGAGAGAACCGTAGATCCCAGTAAAAAAAGTGATAGTTAATGCATGAATATGATCAGTCTCTATTTTGCATGATTCGAGGGGTTGATACACTACAGCGAATTGGTAATTTATTATTACTCTTCTCTATCATGAATGGAACCAATCTATTTATGGGTGACTTGCATGTTGTGTAGAAAATTAAGATTTTTATAAATAAAAGAAACATAGTGGTGTCAACCTGCATTAGGAAACCATTGAAGAAAGAAGATAAAGTTTTGGTAGAGATATTAAATATATTCCCACGTTGTTTTTTCTATGTGATATTAATTATCTGAATGTTGAATTGCTTGAATGTGGTGATCTAAAATGCCTTGAGTAATGGTGTTTTGGTATGAGGTTGGATCAATTTAGGATTTACCAAGACTTTTGATTTTAAATTTGTATATTGTCAGCTAGGAGTATGCAGTTTTAGTGTTGAATAGATGTTTTGATTGTTTTATTATTTAGGATTAACCTTAAAACATTGAAAATCTAGAACAATCCATAATGTGCATATCCTATTCTAATATGCCTTAGTTTATGACATACTAAATCAAATCTTATGCATTCTATTGCACTGAAGGTGAATGGTGCATTATTGACATATGGATTGATTAGAATCTGTTGCATTTTAAATGTTTATATATTACCAAAGGATAATATAAAAGCTGCAAGTGCTTTTATCTTGGGTAATAGTGTAATAATTCCAATTGGATCGATTTATTACAAATTATGAACTGTCAGATGTGGGGAGAATAAAGTATTTCTATTATTTGAAGATATATGTATAGTGTGAGACACCTTTGCATGAATGTATATTGTGTAGATAATTGGTAATGTGGTTAAGGATTGATCCACAAATAAATAAAAGACTCTGATTGTAATCTTGGATAGGAGAGTTATTTTTACAAAGAATTTTATTTAGTAATCAAATAAAGAACTTGTTCCAAGGGAATTTTTTTTAATATACAGTGTTTGAATGAATAATTTATTATTTTGAGTGCACCAATTTTTGTTCTTTGGTATTACTTAGATGTTAAAGGCCTCAAAATCCTTAATTAGGTCCCACACTCTATGTTTATAGGACTTCATTAAGTGGTTCTTGGTGATATTATGGCCTCTAACCTGGTGCACTATCAGTCACTGTCTTCATAAACTTGCAATTATTTGATCCCTCTCTTACTAGCCTATTGAAGGCCATGGATAAGACCCTCATAGTCTATTGCATTGCAAGAGAAATTGAATTGGAATTTGTAAGAAGATAAATACTTTTCATTAAAGGGGGGTATTAGCATTGAACCTACACCCACTCCATGTTTGCTCCTTGAACCATCAAAGAACAATTTACATAAGCCACTAGGATCTTCTTGAGGTCTAATAAGGGATGACATAGATTAATTCTCTTCATGCAAGTAGTAGACACCCATGCCCCTCTCTTCAACTCCTTCCAAGGGATTAACCAAATGATTGTCATTCCATAGTTCATCCAAGAACATATCTGGTATCTCCTCAAGGTGTGTGTTTAGTTCTTGACCAACCATATGTTCATCTTTGTCAAGAATGGTGCAATTGAGGTTTATGTTATCTAGCCCATAGGGTTTTATGTGGAATTGTGTAATGGGATCAATGTTAATGATAACTTCGTTCCATATCTTGTTTTGAATTCCATGTATGACTAATGTGATATAAGATAACCTACAATCTTTGCTATGAATTATCTAGATAAGCATAGTGAAAAATGAGGAGGCACATCAAAGATCAATACATATTAAACCACTGAGACACTAGGACAAGCATGCAGGCTCAAGTTGAGATCTATGATGATACCAGATGGCTTGGTGGAAGATCCATCTAGCTACAACACTCCTTTAAATTGGGGCTCATATTTTAGACCAAGTTAGTCTGCTATGGACTTTGGTATTACTGAAGTGTTATCCCCACTATCTACCAAGAAATTATGCACTAAAGAGTCACCAATGATTACTAAAATGTAGAAGGGAGGAGGTTTGACCACCTTACCTGATTACCTTCAGCAGGACCTTTGGTTACATTGGTGAGAACTACATTCTCCTTGATCGATTCTTTCTTAGGAACCTTGATTCTTGATAACCCTTCTTGGAGGATGTCTACCTAATCAAGCATGAATATCATATCCCACATTGGCACACTCACATCAGAACTTTTCATTTATTCCACAATGTTGATGGGTGAACCACCAACCTTTGGTTGTGCTTTGGGAGCCACAACTATGAATTTGTGAGTGTAGGGGAACATAGGCATTCCCTTGATTTTGATTCCTTGGAGCTATTGGAACCTTTGGTATAGTATCAATTGGTTTGGCTTTGATAGTGAAGGAGTACTGGTAGGAGGCTCTTTGACTGCTTCTTGGTTACCATCCATGTTCCTTCTTTTGAACCTTGTATTTATTGCCACTAAAATGTATGCCTGGATAGAACTAGCCTAATGATTGAGTTCATAACACTCTTCTTGATCATAGTTAAGCATTATAACACCCAAATGGCATTGCTCCTTGATCAGGGCTTTGACCTTGTTGAGGCTCTTCTATTTTTGTCATCATGGGTACCTCTGTGTTTTGAGCCATAAGAGCTTGATTATACCCATAATTGGTATCCTATTACCATTGATCATTGAAAGCTTGATTAAAGTTAGCATTTGGGATAATGGATTACCCAAAGGACTAATTCTAAGGCATGAGTCCCTCAGCCTCTTTAGTAATATTATTTTGAACTAGGACCAAAGTGTTGGAAGTGCTTACAATATTTGGATTATAGTTTCTCTATCTATTATAGCTAGGATGCCCTTATCCTTGGTTTTAACCTTGGCCTTGGCCTATAAATTTCCTTTATAGGGTGGCCTACTTGTTTGATAAGCTTGTTTTTTTGGTTGATATGAGGCTTGGTAAGGCCTATTGAAAGATTTTTGCCTCTTAACATTCACTAATTCATTTCCTAAGGACTGAAACATTATCTTAAGCTCTTGAAAGTTCTTATGTTTTTAAGAGTCACCAGATTGGCTTATAGATTCCTTTTCTTGCTTAGGTGAGGGTATAGAAATAATTGTAGAAATAAGAGGAATGACATTAAGGGGAGGAATAGAAACTGAGGATGGTATGATCTTAGGGAAAAAAGGCATTGGTAGTCTAAGTGTAAGCTTGTCAGCCTGCACTAGACAATTTTCTACTCTGATTGCCACCTCATATGCATATGGCAATGTGTTTCCTCTCATGGATTCAATCATTAATAAAATGTCACTATTTAGGGCCTTTAAATAGTATAGTAAGGTAAAGTGGGATAGGCCTAATAGAGATTGGGATTCTATCCCAAATTTTTTGGAACTTTGTATTAAAGTCTTGCATGACTTCATGTGGGGCTCTTTTTATTGCAATTAACTGCTCTACAAGTGACAAATGCTTACTTTTATCTTCAAATCCTTTACACAAATCCTTTCCTAATTGGTCTCATGTGGAAATGGAATTATCATCAAGGCTTATATACCAGTCTAATGTTTTATCTTTGAAAGAGATGGCTAATAACATGATTTCCACATTTTATTCATTGATATCATGAATATTGAATAAGTTGGTTATATCCATGAAGTGTTTATAAGGGGTTGTATCTTGGTCTCTATTAAAATAAGGGAAACTTTTAAGAATTGTTACTAGAATAAGATCATATTGAGGGAGGGCCAAAGAAATTTATCCATTAAAAGCCACCAAAACTCTAGGGATTGCCATGGCTATGAAAGGGTTTAACAAAGATCTCCTTGTAGGGGTAAGACTTGAAAGTGGTTTAGGAACAAATTTTGCCTTTATATGGGTGTGCATTAACAAACCTTAACCTTTTGACTAAATTTAAAGGCAATTCACCAAATTCAAATGGAATACCTCTTAAAGTTGACCTTGTTGTCACCTTTGGCATGAGATGAAGTCATTGTTCTACTACCAGAAAGTTTAATATTCTTTTGGAGTCACCAAATACTATTGCTTAGAGGCTATAACTATTACAAATTGATCAAACCAACATCAAACTTTGACCAGTCTTCTTTGAATTGTAGTCCCACTAGGCATGCCAAAAACTATTATAGCATCAATTTGTACCCTTGGGGGAGTTCTTTAAGATCCTTTCAATTGAGATACACTATGGGAACAACCTTAGGTTGTGGGTCACCTATGGTGGGGTTGAACCTCTGGAGAAGGCTGGATTCCTTCTGATGAATCACCTAAACTAATGTTATAATAGGAAAAGGGTTAGAAAGGGGAAAATGAATCTTAACAAAGCTAAAAGGGTAATGCACCAAACTAAGTGAGAACTCACACAAGCATTAAATGTACATTGAAGAAGCATATGACAGTACTATATCACACAATCCCAGAATCTAGTTGATTGCATATGTATTTCATACACTAGGTTTAGGAACCATTGAATGAATCCAGGAGGAATTATAATACATACCAAGATTACATTAATGGCATAAAGAATACAAATGCAGACATGTGATCTACTAGAAAACACCCTAAAATAGTCAAGAAAGGACAATGGGCATGGAAGATTCTCCCTCACAATATCATCATGCACAAGTTTACTAAACATAGTTCAAAAGTAAGGGATATGCAAGGAAAGTATTTACTAGATTCAAGAGGTCTTTCATATAAGTTTTGATAGGGTATATCCTTATCGAATGAGAGCCTCTACTCTTACAAAATTGAGAGATAATTCTTATCAGAAGTGAGAGAGTGTCTTCTCCTAAAATTTGAGAGAGAGCTTCCAAAATGGAAAGAATGGGTAATATATGAGAAGGGGAGAGATAAGAGGGAGTATGAGTATAAAAATCATTAATTGAGATGCCACCTTTTGATGAATGCTCTACCACATTTTTGATCAAATCAACAAAAATTATTTATTGACAAGTTAACTTTTTTAGTTGTCTTAATAACCCCCTAATCTTCTCATTGGCTAAAAATGCACTAAAAGAGAATAGTTGCCAAAGGTGGTGAGTCATGATCTTGCTTATGAAGGAAAACCCTTAGACATCCTAAAAATCTATTAAATGCTACATCTACTTTTGCTAACCACCAGATCTTCATCTTGGGACTCTACACCATCTCCACTTGCTATATTATGAGGGGAAGGTCCTTATATCCATGTACTTGATAGATCCATGCCCAAGTCTACTCTTATACGCTATTTATCAGAGATATAACTTTGTCTAAAGATGAGACACTTCTCTATAACCATATATATGTGTTGACTCCATCTGAGCATAGGTCTCTATTATAGATTGAAAGCTAATCTAATTTATTGGTTTTCATATAGCTACTATATATCGATAAAAACCTATAGGCTGCATAACCTTACTTTTGATCTCTATTAGGTCTAAATAGCCATATCCTATCTCTAGACCCTATTAAAGTTGAGGACTCATTATTTTCATGAATCCATCTTCAAAGAGAAAATCTCGCAATCATGAAACAATTATGCAACCCTGATAGATGGACCCTGCATGTTCTAAATCTTCAAACTAGATGTTTATATTGAGCTTCAATGGCATCAAAACTCCATCATTAATCATCTTGACTATATCACTATCCTTTTAATGGTATTTGATCAAGCTCTAATGGCGATAGGATGATCCTTATAGGAGTTGTTTCTTTTTTGACCTAGGTCACAATTGTTCTCCACTTGAAATATCTTATGTTTTAACCTTTAATATTTACCATTGATCTTCTTCCTCATGTTTGAATGAATAATGTTGATCTGCTTAGACCAACTATCTTTGAATTTTAGTACTGACTATCAATCTTGATCCACTTTGGATGATTACCATTGGATCTTAATTATCACATACCATCAATATTCCTATATATGAATGAATGTGATCCATAAATCTTCTGCTAGTTTAATGCAATTGAGACACTTAGTAGCTCCTTATTTGTTCTCAAGATCTGCTAACCCTTTGACCCATTATTTGTTGTTAGATCTACTTGTATGATTGATCACACACCATTGATCTACCTGGGCCCACTAAAATCTATCAAATTGATGCTCACTATTAGATTTGATCTGAGTTACCATGATATTACCACTTATCAACCATGCATTTATCGTAGAGATCCTTTGACCTTTTGACTTGATGCTAGCCATTGATCTAGAATATACGATCAAAAGCACACTTCTGGATGTTTAGGACCCACTGACATCTATTAGATTGATGATCACTATTTGTTTTTATCTAATTGAACACCAACCATTAATCTTTGAACATTTGAATTCTAACAACTAGTTCATGAATCTTAAACTTGATGTCCCCACGCACGTTTCACTCTGTAAGTCAAACTTTGAAGCTTTATATCTTGAGATAGAAAAGACATCAAGATATGAAATTTGTAGAGGATTATCTTGGCACTAAAAACATCATGTCTATGTGGTCTTTTGGTCTTGACTAATTTCCCAAGTGCATTTATTAAATACATGATCAAGTTGACATATTCATTTTTGTGTGATGTGCTCATGACGGTTGGGTTCTTCTAGACTAGTGCTTGAAATGTTAAGGCTCAAAATGATTTTTTGAGACTTGTGAAACTTGCCTTGTGTCCATGAAAGTCATAATCACTATGAGAACTTGCTGCATCTCTTCCCTTGTAAATCTAGACCTATTTCAAGATTTGCTTCCCAAAGATCAATGAATTGCACTTTAAGCTTTCTTAAAGTGTTTTAAAAGCTTTGTAAGCAATATGGGATCTTTGGACCACTCATTACATCTATAAATTTGTTTATCTCATCACTCCATACCGAGACCTCTATAAATTGATCTATTTAGGAAAATTTATTTATGTAGGACAAATATGACCAACACTAACTAACCAAAGTCAAGCCATAGGATTATTAATGGGCTGGGTGGTTCTCATTAGGGAAGGTGTCCTAACTTGGGTTATCACATGAATGACTGGTGTATAGGCCTTTGATGGATTGATGAAGGTGAAACCAAAATAATAGCATGGTATTTAGACCTAGTTACTCTCTTGGGTGTATCCAATGTAACTCAAATGTTGGGGACAACCTCTTTTATGGAAGGGAACATAATGGTTATGGGCCTCCTAGCACCGGCTTCTTACTTTTGTAGTTTTTAAGCAAAACAAAGATAATAAGGTAACTTATAACATTTTAGGATCGTAATGGAGATAAAATCCACTCTAGGGTAGAAGTTGTAGGTATGGGTTGAGAAATTAGGTGGTGGAATAGTAGGCTGAGCATTTAAGTTGTTAACTAGGTGTGAGTAGATGAGTGGAACCTAAAATAAATCAAATTATATTTGAGTTAGATGGATGGAATTTATGCTAGAGTTGGTATATATAAAAAAAACTCCAAAAAGGGGAAAGGTAGAGTAGAAAAGAAGGATTTGTGATGTCAAGAAGGATTACTTCCAGGTTGGTCTCTTTGTGGACAAGTGTCTTAAAACCAATGTTTGTAGCTTGTAACTATTTCTCACACACATACAAACATAGTGAGGTAGTATAAACAAAAAATGATATAGTAAACTCTAAGATCTTGACTAAAAGTTATTCTTGTTTAGAGTTTTTATTGCACACTCTTATTCAAAATATTATAGTTAGGATCAGATATGTATCTAAGGCAACTAGTGCATACTCTTACAAGGCTATATTATGGGAAACACTTCTCCACACTCAAAGAAATGAAATGGTCAACATACATGCCAAAAATCAATGATGTTTGCTAATCATCCAATAGATATTACACATCTTATATTAGCATACATGGCTAATAATAACAAATAATTCTAGGTAGCATTGACACACTTCAAATTATTGAATCAACCAACTAGGAAAATAAACATAACTATTTACAAATAATTGGAATAGAAAAACATCAACACAATTGCATGATAAAAAAATAGATTTCTTCATGTATTGATAATTTTTTTCCCTCTCCTTAAAAATAAGAGGATTAAAAATATAAATATATTTAGGGAGAGGTTGTCTCATCCTCCAAATCCATTCAAAATTCTAATATTACATTCTAATGATCAAAATGAAATTTTTAATTGATGTAAATTTTGCTTGTATAGTTAAATCTTCTCAAAACCATGTCTTCAAAATAAGACTTCTTCTCATAAAACAATACAACATGTGTATGTTTACAAAATTATTCAATCGATTATCACATGATTTAGTTTCACTTGCTAATTTACATGTAAAATACATATAAAATCAACCTAAGAAAACTAAGGTTTACTCAAAGCTGGGGCCTATATGGTTGAACTTGTAGTAGTTGAAGGGACTAAACTAGATGCTGGAGTTGAATTGGATGCTCCAAATATAACCTATTTATTTGCTTTTGGGTCCTGATAATGCTTGTATCTAACACTTTTTTGAAATATGATTGCATTCATATTTAAAATAGATGGCCTATGCACTCTAAACCAATAATCATGAATTCTCAACCTTTGTGGCTCTAAAATCCACTTGAAAAATTCTACTTCAATAAATATTCTTCCTAGAAAATCCTAGTTCTTGTTTAATCTCCTCCAACATACACCCTTGAATACTCTGCTTAAAATTACCATATTCTTGCTGGAGTAATTGGTCAAAATTTCCCCTACTTATTATCTTACCTAAGGGGTTTTGGGCTTGAGATAGTTTTTGATCATCCAAAATTTGTAAGATAAGCTTTTCATGTATTACCAGCTTTGAAATCAAGGCTAGCACACTTGACACTCAATTCTAGGCTTCTTGTGTCTTGATGACCATCAAATTGAGATTATTACATGATACAAGTTGATTCATTAAATACAAATGGATAAAATCCTTATTAATTATGTATAATACAAGGAAATTAAATTTATTCTTATAGTTTTTAAAAGAATTAAATAATTTAGATGCTTCAACAATATGATGAGCCAATTTGGTTCTCATTGAATTTGTAGTGTCAAAGATATTATACAACCTAAGAGATGCATTTTGGACATCACTCTTAATTTCCATAAGAACATGTATAATTTGTTATTTCTTTCAAGCCTGATCTAGATCTTACTACATCTATTGCCTAGCTTATTCAATGCTCTCATGGAGTTTCAACAAAGCTTCTATATGAGTCTCAAGATAAGCCTTAAAGTCTTCATTGTATGGATATGCTCCAAATATCCTATTCTTTCTCTTGGATAAAGATAAAATATCTTGTCTTTCCTCTAAAACCAAACCTCTTTTAGATTCATCTTCTAATTTTCTCTTCTTGATTCTCTGGATAGTTCTTATTTATTTATCCAAATAGAGCTCATAATTATAAGCTCTATTATTATCAAATTGGATTTTTGTGTAGCCTAGGTTTCCAAGTCCATAGCCCACTATGGAATCACCAACTATCCTGAGTCAGCTCACTAAGTGTCCATAGTAGTGGTCTTTATCAAAATGTCTCTTGAAGATTGTATTAATGCCTCTAAATGTGTGGGTCTGGCAAGGATGTAAAGATGATATTCAGCTAGTCCACATCACCAAACTAAGGCATTGGGTACAAAATGTATGTAGGCTTACTTATTCTAGTTCTTGTAGAGAAAAAATAAAATTAGCCTTGGAACTAGTAGACAAAGGTATTGGAAAACCCAACTGAGTAGAGGAAACATTTAATTGAGAACTTTTAAGGGCTCCCATAGTTTTCTTAAAATGAACATCTTTAGACTTAGGAACATTAGGGAAAATGGTAACTAGAGTAGTAAAAAGAGAAGTAGAGGTAACATGCACTGTGGAAATAATAAGGTTTGTAGAAATAATGACAATCAAAGAAATAATATGATTAATAGGAACAATGGGAATAATGGAAACCACAAGAACTATAGTAACAATAACAATTGAATAAACATTAGAACCCAAAGGAAGTGAGGCAATAGTGACCTTAGTAATGGTAACCTCACCTAATTTATTAGCCTCTATTGGTGATTTTATTTTGATTCCCTAAAGACTTAAGATTTTATCCCTTTTTAGTTATTCATGCTCATCTTTATCTTTGGGGTGGTCAATAAAAGGAGTTGGTCTATCTTTTATTACTACCATTTTTCTTTGGTCAATAACCTTCTCTTGTGATGGTGCTCCCATAATTGAACTCACAAGGGACTCCACTAATTGAATAGGGTCCTTGGGAGATCTTTCTTTTCTCTTGTATAAAATTATTATATCTTCAACCAAGGAAGGAGTCTACTAAGTGATGGAAGGTGAAACATCCAAAATCATAGTAGTAGGAACCAAAGAGGAAACATAAAGACCTATATCTTTAGAGTCAAAAGAATCAATGAAAATAAGTTCTTATGCTCCTCCTAAAGAACTTGTAATAGTAGGGATTTACTTCACCTCTTGCTCTTTCTCAATAACCATAATTATAATTGGTGGTGGATCTATGGATGTCCCTCCTTGCAAAGAACTTGAAATAACATGGGATTCTTCCACACCTTGTTCTTACTTAACAATCATCATCACAATGGGTGGTGGTTGGGATGACTTTCTTTGGTCCAAGAGTTTCTAGGAGGATGAGAGGTCCAATAATATATTTTAGCCCATGCTCTTGGAGGTGAAATACTGATGTGCACCTATTAATTATGATGGAGGGATCCCTTTGTATAGCTCTTAAATAATCCTCCATTTATTGAGCCACTTGTACCCTATCTTTGATCTTAGTATCATCCTTTATATTTAAGAAAATAAAATCATGCTCATATGGTTCATGTTTGTAGGGAATTCTTATGGATGAGATATGCATTTAAATGATGCCATGGGGATCCCAATCCCTACTGGTTTTCCCAACTTATCTGAAGTGCTTCCTATTATTGTAACACATCTAACTGATCATCATATAATAATTATGAAACATGCTCTTATGATTATTATTCATATATTCATCAATACTCCAACATATATGATAATCTATGTTTTATTTAGACAATTTTTTAGGGACATACTTGGGGAGACACAAGTTGAAACCTTGTTCCCCATGACCATGATTATAGTATAGTCTAGGTATAACCAATAATCCCCCTTGTCCATAATGTTTTCTAGATGTTTTCTAATACTTAGTCTAGGGGTTCCTCATGGGTTACCCTCCAAACTTGGGGATAAACATTCTCATAAATTCTAACAATATTCCTCATATATGAATAGATGTTAAGGAAATGAAAGAAGTCACATACTTGGTTCTTGATACTGTCTCAGGTTGGGCTTTAGAATGATCTATTATGAATATAAACAATGGCCATGACTATGTCTAATAGATAATACATCATGTATAAATGTCCTCCCTTGGGTCTTTTGTCCTTTGAGAACATCTAATCTTAGAGTTTGGTACTGATTATCTCTCCTAGGGCAAAAGTTAGCTCTAAGGTCATCAATAAATTCAACAACAAAACCCATTCTAAGTGGATTAAGTGGATTCTAGAGAAACCATATATGTTTTTTAATAGTGTCACTCCAATACAAATTCCCATCTTAAATTTAGTGATTGGCACAAGTTCCTTGGACTTGAGGGTGACTTGTTCCTCAAGAAAAATTCATTTCTTTAATGCATTTTTTTATTGTGCTTGTCTTCTTCCACAAGTCAACTATGTTTCTATTGAATGTTTTATCCATAGTGGGTGGTTACAGGCATCTCTGGAAAGCATCCCCTGAGATGCATGAAATAACTATCTTATGGTTCATGTGGTGAAAAAAGCCATGAATCACCTTCCGTGTAAAGAACAAGTCCTAAAGTAGGTTGATATAGGGCATCACTTGAGGCTTGAATACTATAAAATGTAGTTATTGGCACTTTAGTGGTAGTAAGTCAAATACTAGTTGCCTTTGCTTGGATATTAGGTTTTCTTCATGTAAATGGACATTTACATTCTTTATTACATCCCACAAAGGTGTGTAATTAGAAAATTCATCATTAAAAACCATTGCATCATAGATAGTGTTTGTATATACCACATAATCCTTGATAGATTCAGAAGGCTGCCATGTTATTACCTTGGACAAGTGTCACTCTATCACTAATTTTATGTAAAACAATTATGCCATGTGACATGCCTTAGGAAGTTAAGTGTTTGAAATTTTGTTGAAAATGGGCTAGTCAAATCTCTCAAAGCCTTAAATACATGAAATGAGAAGATAAAAGTTTTGAATAACAAATCTTAGGGATAAAAGTTTTGAACAAAATTCAGAACTAAAAGTTTTGGACAAAAGTTGTAAATACCTAGAAGCTCAGATTCGTTGAAGATAAAAGTTGCGACAAATAAATTTTGGAATGTACAAAAGTTTAAATGAACACAAGTACTGATAAATTTAAGTTTAGATGAAAAAATCTAATGAATAAAAAAAGATGTGAAGACCCAAAATTTAGAAATGAAGACCAAATTATCAAAGAGAAAAATTTATGAAGATTGAGAGTTCTGAAGTACCAAAAAAATGTAAAATTCACAACTTATATAGTGTAAAACAAGAAAATTCTAAAACTTGGATTTTAATTCTATAATTCATGTGCATATTTGGAAAACTTTCATATATGTAAAACTCCCAAAGGCCATTAATAGGTTAGTTCAAATAAATCAGATAGTGGAAACCTATGTAACGGGGGAATGCCCATTGTATTTATATTGAACATCATGCTTGAGGAAAATCACCTATGTAAGGAATGATAAATTTTAAATATTTGAGTCTAGTGAGGTGCACATATGAATACCAATGCAAAAAATATTTTCAAAATATGCCTAAGCCTTTTAGATTATATTGGGTCTTCATTTAAAAAAAGAGAATGGGGATGTGTTGAGTAAAAAAAATCCATTTTCAACAATAATATAAGTGGTGTTGCTATGTTACTATATGTTTTCAAAAAATAATGATAATAACATATCAAACCTAAGAAGCCCTGAAGGTTCTTGAGTGTTTTTGTAAATTTCAATTATATCACAGCCTTGATCTTATGAGGCACTGTTAATCCTTTATATGAAACAATGTTGCCCATTTATTCCACCTCTTTCAATAAAAAACACACTCAGAATGGCTTGTGTAAAGATAATAATGTTTCATAGTTATCAATACCTTATATCATATTGTTAATCCTTTATATGAAACAATGTTGCCCATTTATTCCACCTCTTTCAATAAAAAACACACTCAGAATGCCTTGTGTAAAGATAATAATGTTTCATAGTTATCAATACCTTATAACATATTGTAAGTGTGTTCCCCATGTCTTATTTTATATTAACATTTCATTAAAATTGCAATTTAAAAAAAAAAATCCAAAATATATTGTTCATCAAACTTTAAAATTTATATGGTGTATTATTTTAGACAAAAAGGCATTAGAAAAAAACTCATAGTGACCCTTTGGAGTTATAAAAGTTGTATAATATATATACTCACCTCTAATCCTAATTTGATGGTAACTCAAATGAATATATATCAAAATAAACAAAATCATGTAGCTCATATATAAAATCATCAATTATCAATTCAAGAAACTTATATTTTTGGGTTTATTTTTTTATTTATATATTTCAACACATGGATTAGAAAAACATTTTCTAGATAAAAGTATAGTTTCATTATAATTATTGAGCTACAAATATAATCTTCTTTAGAAGAATAAGTAATTGTAGATTGTGAATTACTCATATATCTTGTATCTTATGATTTGGTGTTACCTAGCTTCATATCAATATTTTCAAATGATTTTTTTTTAAATATAATAATGTATCATTTTTAATTCTTCAAACTGATTTAAATATTTGAAACAAAGAAAGGATGATAAAATACACCACGGAAATATTTCTTTAGGATGGCATCTATGAAGAAAAATATTTATGGAAGATTTTTAATTCTATTTGTAAGGAATTTTATGGGTTGTGTGAAGTTTCTCCTCTAAAATATTGCAAACCTGATGTCAAGCTTGTTTATGAGTCTTGTAAGTTCTTATGAATCATTATAATTAGGGTCATCATATGGATCACAATTTTAAAACTCAAAAAAAGGATTGGAATAACCTATTCTACGTAAAAAATGCATGTTTTTGTTAGTTAATTTCATGAGATTAATTTGAATTATAGAAACTATCTTCTATAGATGATTGCGTAAGTTATAATTTTGAAACATTTCAATTTATTTATAAAATTCATCTTCTAATTCAGTATCATCTATTTATATATCTGATAAAAAAGACTTAAATTTTTTTATAAATAAGAATAATTGATATCCATGACTGAGATTAAATAGTTAGTTTCTTTGAGTGATTTAATTGAAGAACTAATATAATCACTTGAAAGAGAAGAAGATTGTGAATTTTTGTAAGTTATTTATTTTAAATATAATGATTATTTTCCAATGTTGTATACTAAGTCAATAAATATGATTTTTGATAATTATATTCAAAAATCAAAATTAATCAAAAACATTATGAACAAGAAAAACACACAAGACATTTTTTTTTGGGTACATATACAAAAAAATTGTAAACTATTTCAAAAGATACAATCACAAGTTTTGAAACAATTTATTCAAACTCTTTAGGTAAAATATTCATCCACTATATAAATGAAAAATTAATCTATGGGAAAGTGGAATTTCATGAATGTTTAAGAAATAACTTTCTAAAAATTGTAAAAATGGTTCATATTTATAAGGAAAGATAAAAAAAACAAGTAGTTAAGTTGGAATTTATACCTATAACAATGCAACATTCTCTAAAAAAAATATCCAAATTAAATAGATTCATCTCAATTAAAATAAAAATAGACAAAAAATTTATTTACTAACTAAAATTTGAGCTTTAAGAAATATGTTTAGGTTTTTGTAAATAAACCTAATAACTAGGTTAAGAATTGAAATTAAGGTCTATTATCTTTCTTAATTTATGCAAATATTTTGTTAAAGTATATGATATTTTATTGAAGTGTGAATGAATATTATTTATCTATTTTAAAATTCATGTATATTTAAAAATTGATAACCCTGTAGATGTTTTGAATTTTCTAAATATGTCAAAAAAAAAAAAAGATGAATAAAAAGATGAAAACAAGAAGCTAAAACAAACAAAGTAAGACTAGAATAAAAATTTAATCATATTGTATAGATTATAAAAATTTGATAAGTAAAATTAATAGATAAAAATTAAGATAAACATAATTTATTAGATGAAAAGACTAAAGTAAATATTAAGTTAAAAAAGAAAACTAATACTAAACTATAAAGGAAGACTATTGAAATAAAATAAAATAGAAGAATCTAAATTAAAAATAAAGTAAATAAAATGTAAATATAGACTATAAATTAAATTAAATAAATAAAAGTTAAGTTGATCCATATGTCAAAAAATATTTTAAATTGTTAGATATTTCATAGATGCTTATAAAATATCTCAGAAAATTTGTTACAGATAATTAAAACATTACAATTTATCATACAGTGTATGAAGTATTCATCATTATTTTTTTAAATTACATAATTGATTTCATGCATATGATTTTTTAATATGTATTCATCGAAAGGTTAAAGATATTAAACATATTCAGATGATTTATTTATAAATAAATCAATCAATCTAGATATACCTAATAGTACCAAATAGAACACTTTGTCATTAGAAAATATGTTGTTTGATCTTCCTAAAACTATACTCAATCTCAAACACTTAAAATAGAAATATAACACATAAAATATCTTGAAATAACTCTTTATACATTTATCTATTTCTTGCTTTAAATGATCTCCTTCGAGTCTTTAATTAGCTTTGAAAAGAATTAGTTTCTCTTTAAGAAGCAACCACCTTTCAACAAATGGTTATCTTGAATTAAGTCATTATGACATATGTTTAGGTTAATAAAGTTAAGAGTATTTTAAACAATATTTTATTTAAATTGAATATTTAAAATTTAATAATAAATTACATTAATTAATTTTAAATTGCCAAGAATAAAATTTAAATAAAAATGAACACACTATGTCTAACATGTGGGGGCCCACTAAATTTTAATAATAAATTAATCAATCATAGCACAAATTATCATGTAAATAAATAATTATAAATGACTAAATCTAATTAATATATTACTCAAATTTATCCATAATAATTATGACTAAATATTTTCAATGTTGATATAATCCTTTACCCAAATATGGTTTGAAACAAAGACTGACCATTCTAACAATTAAAATGCTTAAAATCTCTTTGTTTTATATAAAACTAAAAAAAAATGTTTCACCTCATAACTATATCTCCAAATCTACTAGTTTGAAAGATAATGCATGAAAATAAAATTCTTTTTATCGTATTTAAACCATATCAATAGGTTTTATCACGATTCATATGTGAAATATATTAAAAAAAAACATAAATATCAATTATATATAAAACCCTCTTGACTAGACCTCAAAATAATATTATTTTCATAGAATTTAAAATAAAAGAAAGCAAACTAAGCTTCTATAGCTTGAAAAATACATCACCATAATCTTCAGTTGAAATAGAACCAAATTATTAAAATAGTTAAAACCTTTGACCAACAAACAACTAAGTTTTTAATAATTTTTAACTTTGATGTCAAAAAATATATGGAAATGTAAACCTAAAGAGGTTTTAAATTTTATACATAATCCTTTTTTTTATGACATGAATAAATAAAATCAGTGAAATAATATATGAAATTTTTTTCAAGTTTTTTCAAAATTTTGAATAGTAGATAATATAACTAAATGTGTATAAGAAATGTCAAAATGTGAAACCCTACAATCAAATAACTAACTCGTCTATAAAATGATTACCCCACTTGAAAGTAACACATAATATTTAAAAACTATTTGATTGTTCCCTATCTCACTTCCCTTTTTATTGAATGAAAAACTTATTTTCAAAATTATCTGATTTTGAAGTATCATATTCATAGACAAAACTCAATAACATAAAATTGAGTATATACAATAAAAATTTCCAAATATAGACTCTTATCAACTCTAAAAATTATAAATAAAACCATAAAAAATCTAATGGATCTTGACATTAAATATTTATATTTTATATAAAGCTAAAAAAAGTATGCCTATAGTTGATGACTACAAACTAATCACATGTGGGTGGGATATAATTGAAATAGATTTAAATAAAATGCACAATATACTTGAAAAAGGGTATAACAGTCTGAAACTATTTAAAATTCTTCAAATAATGCCAAGATCCAACCAAAATCAAAATAGGACTAAAAGTAGTTTTATAGTTTCAATTTTATTTAAAACTAAATGCAAGACAAAAATTATTATATCTAAAAACTCAATAATCTCTAAAATAAAGATGTACCAACCTACATTTTTCCATGATACTCCAAAATTGATAAGAATGAACAAAATCACAAATAAATGATATAAATTGGTATAATAAGTTTCAATTTTTTGTTGGCAAAGTGCAACTTTTATAATAAAGCTTGAGATATGGAGGTTTAAAGGTCAAATTTATTAGAAATACCCAGTTATACCTAAATTCCATCATCACATTGATTATGGGCATAGACTCCTAGCGTATGCATTATCTACCTTAGCATGTTTTATTCTTTGTTAATAATTAGTGGTGATTTTTAATTTGAAATGTTTTACTAAAATTTTACTTATAAATTTGTAAATATTCTCACCAAAATTAGAAATAATTATCTCTTTTTCTATTGATATCATTTTCTGCCATAACTAAACACCAATTATAGAACTTTCTATCCCTTTTTAGAAAGTATGCAACCACTGCCAAGACTTTTATTCACTAATCTAATGTAATAAAGTGACAAGATTCAAATGTGTCCTCAAAAATTTAATAAATTAAATCCAACCCACTCAAATTATAATATTCCATTAAAAAATTATAGTAAAAATTATAATAACATCAAAACTTGCATATTTCTAATATACCTTTTACAAATTCAAAGACAAGATTTCACTTTGAGAATTGTGTTGAAATGTATGCCAATGTGAACTATAGATAGTATCATTAGATAAAATAGATTGAGATAGGGTTTAAATTATTTTTAAAAAATTAGGGTTATGAATTAGAATGATATTTGAAAACTTGCAAATTTTTTAAAATATGTATTTGAAAGTGATACGATGTTAAAACATGTCAAAATTAAAATTATTTAAGCTTTCAATTTGTGACAAAGGGAAAAAACTATTTCTAATATTGAAAATATAGATTTATAAGAAAATAATATTTACCATCTTAAAAAAATTGATCTCAATTTTTACCAAACATGACATTTTTGTAACCTTTTATATAAATTTGTACGTTTTAAATTATCATTATTCAAAGAGTTGGGGATGCAAAATTAGACTGATCTAAACATTTCATAGATTTACTTTTAAACTTCATACATTATATTTTTTTACTAAAAACAAAATTTTCATTGTAGATATTGAAGCATTGAATAGAAAGACAATTGATAATTATATTAGAATTAATCCAATATGATAAATAGAATATGATTAGACAAGAGAAACAAAAAATAATAATTGTAAATCAAGTTATCCCCACTATGTATAATGATTTTAATGTGGTATGATAAGTGTTTAGTGAATTTTTTGAAAAAAAAAATAATGATATGGAAATTTTTAATACCAAGGTGGATTATGTCATTGTTATCATATCACTTAGGAAAATTAGATTACTAATATTTGAATAAGGGTGTGATTTTTTTTTGATACATTAGCCAATAACTTCTTTTTAGATAACAATTTATTTTTTCAATCTTTTAACTCACTACACAACCATTAGGCAAGATTTTAAAAATATGCATCATAAAACCTTGTTCAATTTAAATATTTGATATCACATGCAATGAAATTATTCAAAAAATTGATTGAAAATATAAATATTAAGAGTGTAATAACAACAACATATCATAATAATGAAATTATAATAGATAAAAGCAACACCAGATGTTGATAAAAGAGTAGAATACTAGATATATAATACTAATCCACTTCAAGGGGAAACCCTCTATAACCATATAGTGATAAAATATTTCATAATATGATCCTAAATTACTAACCACTAGCTATTATATATACATACTTAGGCTACAATGACTCCAAACGCTGACCCTATTAACAATATGAAAACATAGAGAATTGTGATATGATAATGTAAAATGTTATTGTAGCTAAAATCCAAACATACTATCTATATACATGTTATAAGTTAAGATAGTATTAGATGCACAGTTACAACTTGTTTTCCAGTCTTCATTTAAGACATATCAATATAGACAAGAATACAACATATCTAATTCTATAGACTAAATTTGATGAACATTTTTTTTTTTGGGGGAATTAATATTTTTGAAAAAGAATGAGAAACCTATATTAGGGTTTTTTTATATAATTTGGAATGATGATCACTTTATTTATAATGCTTCAATTTGTAGACATTAAATCTGAATTATATAGCACCTCTACCTTATATACTTGGCAAGTACTTCTCATGATTATACCCTTCATTTCTAATACCTTCCTACTACTGAAAGGTTTGCATCCACTAACACTTGTGCCTATTTATTATATATTAGTCTAATCATATGTTATTCTATTGACTAAGAATTAAATACTACTTAAAATTCTACAAACATTCTTATTATCATCATCTACAAGTTTTAGACCTGTACATTTTTCCATGTTCCTAAACACTTGTGTCCTAGTCGAATGCCTACATTGATGTTAGTGTCTTGTGACAAATTAAGTGTATAGTTATCTAAAGTCATCAAATTTACAGTTATAATTTGTCCTTATGGTCAACCTAAGTGATTTAATGTAATATTTTTTCAAAATAGATTTTTATATATACAATATCAATCATCATTCATTATACACCTAGAATAGACCTAGACAATCACAAGGAAACTTACCAAAGGCATTCAATCAATAATTCAAGTGAGAAAATTATCCATATTATTTCGTGTTTTATATCAGTCATAGGAACATTGCATATAAAGGTCTAATATACTAAAAGAGCATTACATGATCCATATTTACTAAAATACAAGTTAGCTCACTCTATGTACTTACTTATCACATTTTACATCCTTGTGCACACATAATCCAACATGTAGGGGATATATACATAAGCATGAGTCCCTCTTAGAAGTATTGGATATGTAGGTAGAACCCATTATCATATGGGTTTTAGGGTAGATCAATACCATGTGCCAACTAACCCATATTTTTGATAGTCACTCCAAGGGTGAGGAAGTTAGTGTCTAATAATTTAATAGAGAGTGATAGCCTCTGCATGAGAATTGACCACATTAGAATAAGGTGAAAAAAACCCATAAAGATATAGGTGGTCTCCTTAAATCAAGCCAATATTATGTTCTGGACACCTACATCCAACTCAAACACTAGTATTGATGTAATTATCCAAATATGATTCAAGCATCTGAGGTCACATAGTGTAATTCTCTAGATTATAATGATTGATTTAAAATCTAGATCCAATATAATTATATCTTGTTACATATTAGATATATATGTGCATATTAAACTAGTTATTTAATCTTATTTATAATTCATTATAATATCAATCAATATTTGTACTTTTTATTTTTATCATATCTCAACATTTAAATTTACAATATTGTTTATTTGAGTTTGTAAATTAGTTGTCCTACTTTAGATATGTTTATCACTATTTTTTTTATTCATTTATATATTCTTAACCTTATACTATATTGACCCATATCAATTTAGGGTTAAGAATTTGGGGAACATGACCTCTATGTATTTGTATGCAAAACCCTAATTTAGCTTAGGGTTTACTATTTTTTTATTGTTGTAACTTATTTCAAATTCTCAATTTTTTATTTATTAGAAATGAAAAATTTTAGTTCAATTTTTTTTTCAAATGGAAGATAAATAAGCATTAGTTACTCATCTTAATAACAAGGGTATACTATATGCATTTTTGTATGTTATATGGTATGAAATCAGTAATCATGATAAGGTTAAGGCTTCTTCACATAGTGATGGTGAATCCTTAGGTGGTACTATGACCAATTTTATACCAAAGACCCTCCACTTGGTAAACTCATTACTTCATACTTCTAATGGGGGCATGATATGTGTGTTTACACCATTATTCACTAATATAAATCCTACTATTGCTACATATTACATAGGAAATATTAATACTTCAACCCAATTATTGGTTTTAATTCCTATATCCACTCAAACTATGGGTAAGCCTCCTTTGGTAACTTTCCAAGCTTCCAACATCAATGATCAAGAGGTGAAAGTTCTTGTCCAAACTATAAAAAAAATTTAATCTAAGGTTATAAATACTGAACGAAATTATAGGAAATCCCTTGATGCTATTGATTCACAAGAGGGATGCATAACCCTCTCGCAATTGAGACATATTATCACCCATTTCTAATTGATTTTTTCAGCTAGATCCACATTTTATAATGGAAAGGGCAATCTTGAATAGAATCTTTGATTTTTCTATGTGGCATGCATTTATTATACATCCAATGATAAAATTTTGACTAAAGTACTCCAAAGTATCCTCAAAGACAATGATCTAAGGTGGTTTTATGATTTACCAATCCAATCAATAAACACATTCAAACCTCTTGTAGATCAAAATTTTGCACACTTCTCTATCAATATTACTAAAAAAATTTCTTATGGCCAAATTGTCAAAATAAAATAAGGAACCAATGAACCTATCAATGAATATATTTTAAGGTAAAATACAATGTTGGTTAAAATTACCAATCCAATGGTAGATAAAGAGCTTCAATAAATTTTCAAGCAAAGTTTGCTTGCCCCATTATATGATCCCATTATTTTCAAATAATTAAAATATTTCAATGGATTATGCCATATTATTCATGATCATGAAATGAAACTTGTCTCATTAAACAAACTTAAGTATGTATCAAACACATCAACTACATAAAATAACAAGTTTATTATCAACCAAGTTATAGGTTAAAAACCATAGAACCTAAAAAATAAATAACTAGCATGGTTAATCTGGTGTTACAAAACCTAATTACATTTTCTTATCCAATGCATTAAGGAGATAATTTACATGCCTAATTAAATATCCAACTTAATTACTTCCAAATCTTGTGAAGTGTCACCTCATATCTCTCCCTCATCTTTTATAGGTTGATATGAATAACCTCTACCTAAAGGATATGATTCCAACACTTATTGTGACTATCACCAGGGCCCAGGCATTCTAAAAACTTATATTTTACTTTGAAGCATAATATATAAGACATTATCAATGACCAAAAAAAGACTTTTGATTATCTTCTAAAGGAATTAGGTTCACAACCTAGTGATCACCAAAATCAGAAGATATTTAACAATCATTTACAAGACCATTATAAGAAGAAACTAGAAGTGTAAATGGAATATAACATGTATCCTACTCCATCACATTATGGGAACCCATTATATGTGGTTATTGGTAGTTATACATGGATTAAACCTCCTATGGTTTAGAGACCCTGCATTGATTTTAATGATAGTGTGATTGTGGATGCTGATTCAAAAATTCATTACTTATTCATTCAAACATAACATGATCACCAATATATAAAAATTGTTATGATTGATAAAGGTTAAATAGATAATCTTTGAATGATAACATAACTTACACATTTGATTTTATACACATAATTATTTACACGATTTAATTAAATTATTTAGAGCATTTGATGGGTCCTCACAAAGATTTCTTGGTGAGATTTGAATTACTCTACAAACTGGCCTAGCGCATGTGGTCACTACCTTTTCCATTATCTCTTACACATGAATTTTTTATTTGTTATTGGGATGATATTTCATACATAATCTATGCACATTCCCTTATACAATGAATGGGTGTGTTAAATGCATTCATGCCAATATAGTAATTACTATTTCTAGAATTACATATGAACATCCACTTGAATATAATAGTTTAATGCCCATGCAGTTAATTATCAAACCTATTAAGGTTAATCCTCCATGAAAATGTATGTAATAAGATATCCACTTTCCTAGGTATCCAATACTTGATATACCATCACATTAGAAACACACAGTGGATTCCATGGAATCCTTATCTACTACACACCATATTCATATATCCACGGCATATAAAAGATTTTCATATTAATTATACTTCAGAGAAACATATAACATTCAACGATGGGTATTAAAAACTCATACACCTATTATCTATTCATGACCATAAATTCCTATTATATATATGTATATAATTATAAATCCTATAGTGCCATATATTACACTTAACCATGCTCCTTGTTAGTATCATTAGTTTATTGCAATAGGCTCACACTGGGAGATACATATGAGAATAATTTGGATTAGATCATATAATAGTCTTTTATTTTTCCAATATTCTAAAAATACCAAAAAAGTAAAAATATTCAAAAATCCAAAAATATTTTTAGCATTTACATGTTCTATTAGCTCCTTGGCATATATGTTGTTAGTTCCATGTTGGAAGATAATATATCATCTATTTTTATATACACATGTATTTCATGTATCTTTTGAGTGTGATCAAAGCATACCTAGGCACTTTCAGATGTTGGGCCTTCCCTCTACTTATGTCATTTAGACATTGGGGGCATCTATTTATTTAATCATGATAACCTATGTTATATCATTGTATGATCATTTTATATTATCATGTTTGATCTTATAGACTTACACATGACTTTATCCATGTTTATATCTTTCACAATGTACTTGATATTTTTTGCACTTCACATTTTTTGATAACACATATATCTAAGGATTAGTATGATATTATTATTTTGGAGGTTTATGTTTCATGATTTCCATTTATACACTTCATCAAATGTCTTATCTTGTATTTCTTTTCTGATCATTTGAATATTCTACATTGATTGTGGCCACCATGCCTTTGTTTGCCTATTCTAACATTTAAACACGTCATTGCTTTTTGTAATGGTATTTGAACATGTCTTTCTATGCTTTGTGGACATTTTACTAAGTCATTTCCATTTGATTGTGTGACATTTAAACATGTCCTTTGGTTTAGGTTTCATTGGATAATTGTCTTTTAATATGTTTTTGAGTGTTCTTGTGTGTGTGCTCGATTTTTTGTTGAGATTTTACTATAACTATATAGATGTTCCCATGATTCACATAATGCATATTATGATTTTATGTGATCACATACTATGTACCTCATTGTTATATATACCTATACAAGTTAATCCTACATATTACATGATCCTTACATAGATTATATGGTTATCGTCTCCTTTTGAGGTAAGGTAACTTCCAATTTCTACTTTACCTTACCTCAAAATAAGGGCATATTGGTGGGAGAATTTCATAGAGGCATGAATTTCACACATTCACAATTTTAGATTTCAGTGGTGCCAAAAAGGAATGAATTTCACACTCATTCAGTACTCAACATTCTCAGATTATAGTTGGGGCATGTTATCCACACTTATAGCAGTTCTCCATTTTAGATTTTAGTGTGGACATGTCATGGGAACATGTATTCCACACTTATATTTTTTTAAATCAACAAAATTGCATAGTTATATGATTCAAGTACACATTTGTGGAAACATTATATACATTGGTACCAATATTATGCCTACTTTTTAGCTTGAGACATATATTAGGTACATAAGCCCTAAAAAGAGAGCTTTAAATTTAAAAATAAAATTATCTTTAAGTTTTCAAAATCTTCTATGGAGTATAACAGACACCAAGAATGAATTTTATGGATTATTATTTATCTAATTAACTACAATATTTGGTTCACTTTTGGCAAGGTGGAGGTGATTACATCACTTGATCTTACCAATTTTATAGAATGGAGTGATCAAATCATCCACCATCACCAAATTTATAGTGTGAGTTTACTTGTATCACTCATGATCTAGGTTACAAGTATGATTGGGTTACTTGGGTGAGATAATCTTAACTCCCTCGTGGAAACTCACATTTTCTCCAAGGATGGGGGCAAGTTGTCCTCTAATATTTATATATATGCACTTATAATTTTATTTAAAGAGATGCTTTATTATGAATATTTGGAACAAATTATTTTAGTTCAATATTGTATGCATTGATTATATATTGTAATATACTCTTGGTTTCAAGTTAATAACCATAAAAACACTAAAGTTGGACTCAAATAAAGAAAATGTGTGTTATATACATCTAGTACACATTTATTTTCTTTTATATTATCAATTTAATTACTAGATTAAAGGGGTGTACACACTAAATTTGAATTATATAACACCTCAGTCTTGTATAGTTGGAAAGTACTTCTCATGGTTGTACCATTTAGTTCTAAGACCTTTCTATTATCAAAAAGTTTGAATTTACAATCTATTATGCCTATTTCTTATTTCTTAGTCCAAAAATATGTTATTATGGGGACCAATCCTTATATACTCCTCAAAATTCTATAAACATACTTATTATCATCTCTTGAAACTTTTATAACTGTAGATATTTTCTAGTTTCATGTACACTTGCATACCAATCAGACACCTATGTCAATGCTAGTGTCATGCACCAAAATAAGTTTATAGTGCCCTAATATCATCAAATTAAAATGTTTAACATGTCCTTAGGGTTGGCCTAAGTTATTTAATGAAAGGTATTTCCAAAATATATCATTAAATACAAAATATATATCCTCATCAATTCCTCTCCTAGCATAAACCTAGTAACTCATAAAGGTAACCTACCAAAGGTGTTCAATCAAGAAATCAAGTGAGAAAAACTTCCTTATTATTTTATATTTAAATATTACTCATATGGATAGCCCACTACAGGTTTGATGTATTTATGGAGCATTCCATGAGCCTTATTTTCCAAGTTACAAGTTAGGTCACTCTATGTACTTGTTTATCACATGTTGCATTCTTATGCACACATAAGCCAACACATAGGAGATAACCACATAATATGAGGCCTTATTCATAATATTAAACATGTAGGGAATTTCCATTGATAGAGGATCCTTTGGGTAGCTTGACACTATGTTCCCACTAACCCATTTTTTTCACAGCCACTCCAAGGGTGAGAAAGCTAGGGTTTGATCATTTGACAAAGAGTGATGGCCTATGCATGAGATATGAACACATTAAAATAAAGTGACAAAAAATACATAATGATCTAGGTGCTCACCCTTATATTCATTCAATGTTCCATATTGGACACCTATGTCTAACTTATACACCAGCTTCGATGTAACTATCAAAATTTGATACAAGCATCTAAGGTCACAAAGTGCAATTTTATAGAATATATTGATTGATCTAATATATATATATCCATTTTATTTCAAGTTTGTTCCATATTAAATATATATTTGCATAATAATACAAATAAGTAATCTTTTTTTTAATTCATTTTAATATCAATCAATAGTTGTGCTTTCTATTTTTAGCATATATCAACATTTAAATTTAGAATATTATTTATTTGAGTTTATAAATTAATTGGCCTACTATAGATATGTTTATAACTATTGTGCTTATTTATTTATATATTATTAATGATATAATATATTGAACCATCTCAATTTAGGGTTAAACACAAGTACTATTGGAGTTGACCTAATAAAAAATGGTGTTCTCATAGAAAAATTTATTATATCTATGAAGGCATATATTCTTGACTTAAAATAGAAGAAATTTCTTATGGAAACATTGCTTACTTAATTAGCCTTAATTGGGGATGAAGAAGATGCAAGGAAATTTATGAAACATCTCGAACTAATTTTAGTTCATCACTCTATAGCAACCATTGATTAAGTTTTAGGACATGCTCTAGAGAAAAATACATGGGTTACATTTCTACTAATTATATAAATTGGTTTAGAACAATTTTACTAAAAATATATCAATTTTTTATGTTCTAGACCCTTTTTAATAAAAAAATGAAAATTACTTTATAATATTTACGTTATTAAAATTATATTTATCTTACAAGTTAATTGCAAATATAAAATTAAATTCTTAAAAATAAATAGTCTAAATAATTATGTTATGTTGGTTTTTATGTTCATGTGATTAAATAATTTATAAATGTAGCTATAATCTAGTTCCTACATTTTTAGTTGAAAAATAATTATTTACATTCATATTGGTTTTATTAGTCAATTAATTTCAACAAATTAATGAAAACTTTAATATTTTAGCTCCACATTATTAGTTGACAACTAATAATTTCCCTTCATATTGATTTTAATATCCAATAAATTAATTGTGACAAATCAAGAAATATTGAATATAAATAATAATTTTTTAATATTAAAATAAAAACATTTATTAACTTTGAATAAAAATTCTTGCATTAAAAATTATTTAATTTATTACTAAAAATCATTTGACTCTTGGGTAAGTGCACATAATTAGAGGACAATTCCTTTGACATTTTCATGAATGTGTACATGTTATAATGCATGTTTTTAATAATGTGTATGCATTATGTTTTATAGGCTTATAAACACCAAGCCTATAGCACATACACATTTTAATTATATAAAAATGCATATGTGTTTTCAAATTATAGAAATGTATACACATTTTTAAAAATATAGACACTTGTACACATTCCTTAAAGTATGAAAGTATAAAGCCTTAAAATGCAAAAATATGAGAAATTAAAAGGTGGGGGTGGTTTACTAAAATATTGTATTTTTTGATCGATATTAAGGGAAAGGGCCCTCACTTGTATAAAAAGAGATGATAAAAAACAAAATAAAGGAGGTGTTTTGTACAAAGTAGAAAAAATCAACAAATCATAAGTCCTAGAAGGAGATAAACAAGAGATAAAAACAAAAAATGAGGATCAACCTTGGAAACCAAAAGGAAAAAAATAGACCAAAACCATTGGGATAAAAAATGAATACCATCTATCATCTACTACATAGATTTAAAGTGAGTAAATTTATGAGTAAGACACAAGTTTCTAACATCCACTCAAATGCGCTTATCAAGACTAAAAAACACCACCTATTCCAATGAACTCCACCATATCCTACAAATAGTTCTTCATATAGTGAGAAACCATGACCTAATAATCCTTTGGTCATCTTCCCATATGAATCTTTTCCACTTCTATTTCTATGGCTTCCATCACACCTCAGCTAGAGAATAACTCCACTAGGAATTTTATTGAAGAAACAAGAGCTTTTGAGTTATACCTACTAATGAAGGGAGCCAAAGATGGTAGAGGCTCAATCCAGATAGGTGCTAAAGAACACACATTCTGGGAGCCTTCTAACATAATTAACATTGTATCATGCAAAATCACATAAAAGGATTCTAAATCATAAAAAATTAAAAGAGGAATCAAGCCTAGATATTTAGAATTAGTGAATGGAAAACCTAGATTGGTTACCCCCAAAAACTTATTTAGACACCTAATTAGACTGTCATGTAGATCCTTCCACATAAGAGTCTCCACCATGGCTCAAAACACTTCCCTGTTTTGGACCACATGGAAAAGAGAGATTATGAAATAGAAATACACACCAGAATTTGTTTTATTCTACCAAACTACAAGCATATAATCCTCCCCAAAAATTAACTTAATTTCCTCTAGAAGTTCCACATTTGGAAGCCAAAATATTAACCTAAGTCTATATTTCAAGACGATAACATGAAAATCTATTTTGTGCTTCTTAGTATAAATGGGAAAGAATAGTCATAATGATAGTGATGCTAGAGACTACAAAGTGTAATGGAAAATCCATATCTAGAAAAACAAAGGACATAGTAGAGGAAAAGGTGCTAGAGCAAACAAACTGCCTAAGACAAAAAGCCACAAGAAGCATGCTAGCTATCATATTAATAAACCTAGCACTCGTTGGAATGAATAGATATTAATGGAGAGAGATCCATGAAACACATGCCAAATAATTGAAAAACCAATCAATAATTACTAATGATGAAAAATTATGGAATGAGAAAGAAGATAAGTGATTAAGGCATCAATTGTTTGATAGTTCAAATCCCATCCACCTTTCATAAAAATTATCCATCAAAATATCCTTCATTTATTCCATGCCCCAATTTGTTATAAATTTATTCTATTTGTTTGCTTCCATAAAATAATGAAAGATAAACCAAGACTTCATATTATCCAAGAAGGACCAAATAAAATTGAGAATGTTATTTATTCTCTAAGGTTTTTCCTAATGATTCCATATCACATCCATAATGATCTTGGAATCACCTTAAATCACCAAGTGATCAATACTATATTGACTATCCAATTGAACGCCAAATCTAGTTTCTCAGGATTTGGATTCATTGTTATTTACATATTGAAGATTAGTACAAGAGGAATGAATGAGGGATCTAGTGCAGTCCCATATATTGCACCCCTCCCTTGAAGCTCCTAGATTCCCATGTGTAACATCGTAAAATATTACTTTAAAAAAACCATTAGTGGGGATCTAATAGGTGAAAAAATGGGGCTGAATATTACCTCTACATACTCTTGACCCATTAATAGGGGGAAGTTTAATATGCATCCAATTTAAATGGATCAACATGTCTCAAGATGAAAGGATAACAAGATTTATGATAGAGTGGGAATAGATGACCTTAAAAATGGTGATTCATAATTTAAAAATTAGAAATATCAATTTAATTTTTGTTGAAGATACGGCTAGTTATTTCCATCCAATTATGACAGATGAGAATGGTATAACAATCAAGCTAGAGGGATATTAAGACATCACCATCATGACTAAAATTCTATGATGAAAAGGCATGAAATAAAGTTTGAGGGTGGGCCCACTATAATATAATTTATTATATAAATATTCCCAGTAAACACATGTAAAAGGATAAGACAACAAAAGGTGTTCAGTGTATTCTTCATCTTTAATACACATTTTGCACCTAGATGGCCCACACCAACCCATTTTATTGAGATCTTGTGTCAAAATATTGTAGTGAGATGCAACCCAAGTAAAGGATCCATATTTGGAAGCCGATTGCAAGTCTATCAAAGGATATTTTCCTTGAGCTAACACTCTTCCTCAACTACTACCAAATTATAGCCTAGATTGACTCGACAATTTATCAAGATCGAGCACACCCAACATAGAAAGTATTTGTTATTCGAGAAAACATTACACTTTCTTAAGATGGATTATAAAATAATATTTTGAGTACTTTAAATAGAAGCATTTTCCAAATATTTTCATTTTATTATAGTACCAAAATCATCTCTATCAATATACAAGTAATATATAAAAGAGGAGGAACCCAAACCTACCAATTTGAAGCGAAAGAGGTAGGGTGAGGAAAAATACCAGATTGTTGGGAATCATATCAGAGGGAAGATAAACAAAGGGGAAAGCACAGAGACCAATAAATTGGTCTACTATTATGATATTGATTAGTTGGTCCTTTTCTACTTTTCTTTGTCTAGGCTTGGGGTTTTTCGTTGAATCTTAGTGTCTTTTAGGTGGTAGGAGGTTTTTTTTGTCAGGTTCTTGTTTTATCCTTTTTTATTGTGCTGATGTGTCATGATTATATTATATTTTTCTCTTGTTTGGGTAAATGACCCTTTCAACCTAGTTCTTTACCTATTTAATAAAAAATATCCAAAATTTTGCCCCCAAATAGTAGATAAACTAATTCTTGCCTTGTCTAGATCCCTTAATTCCCTCAATGGATGATGGCCACTCTGTGATTCATCCCAAAAGCCTACCTACCTACCATTATTGATGACTTAATAAACATGGTTGGTAATGAGGGGGAATAAAAGTAGTAAGAAGCTCCAAATGTGTGATCTTAAAACTAGGGAGGCCATTGTAAGAATATCCATTGGATCAACACCTCCTAACTATATGTGTTGAAGGATTATAATAAAAAGAGAATGAGGTTATAAAAAAACACTCTAGACCAAATTTACACCTAAAATAGAATTTTGAAGATCATTAATCCTGATACCAGTAACCCCCACCTTTTTAGAGTGGAAAAATTTATCCCATTTGATTGAATTCACTTTCTTGGTTGCCTCACAACCTTGCCAAAGGAAAGCTCTACACAATTGATTGATGAAATTAACTATTTTTGCTAGGTTCCAAAAGACTGGGAGAATATATAATGGTATGTCACTAAGAAATATCTTAATAAGAGTGATTTTGGTTACAAAGGATAAAAATTTTCCCTTTCCAAATAACTAGTTTATTTTTTAGGGAAGTCATCAGGTTTCCCCACAAGTTAGAGTTACCATTGACATTGAAGAGGGGGACACCTAAATATTTGATAGATAAATGGACAATATTGAAATTAATACATATCACTAATATCAAATGTTGTTGTTTATCCACATTCAAAAAGTAAATTTTAGATTTTAGATCATTTAATTCTTGACCCAAGGCCAAAGCGTAGTTATCAAGAATTGATCTTAAAAGGGAGGCCTCCCTAATAAAATATTTTTTAAAGAGAAGGGTGTCATTAGTGAAATTTTGATAGGTTAAATTTTCTATAATTTCCATAAATATGAGACATTTAATTAAATTAGAGTTTTTAGTAGCCTAGATGGATCTACTCAGGGCCTCAGCCAAAAAATGATCAAAAAGGTGGAAATATGATCCCCTTGCCTAATACACCTTGCAGCTTACAAAAAACCAATTGAAATACCATTTATGAGAATAGAGAACATATTAGTAGAAATACAGTTGAAAATCCATTTACACCAATCTTTTGTGAAGCCAAAATACTCTAAAACTCTCAAAATAAATATCCAGATTCACCTTGTAATAAGTTTTACTTATATCTAATTTGATGAACATGACTTTTTGATTTTTTGAATTAAAATAATGCATGAGATCATGAACAACAATGATGCCATCCTGGATATGTCTCCCAATAACAAAACCACTTTTCTTAGGAGAAATGAGAAATAAAAAGAAAGACTTGAATCTAAAAGAGAGCTTTCTAAATGATTTTATATATGGTACCACATAAAGCAATGGGTTTAAAATCCTTGAAGGATAACCGGGAAGACCCTTTAAGAATAATAGATAAAATAGTAGAATTGATATCATTCCTTACCTTTTGCATTTTCCTAGAGTATTCAACCACTACTTTTTTACATCTACTCACATAATGGGATAGAAAGTTTGGAAAAAATCTATAGGAAAACCACCAAGACCCAATTCTTTATCTTTATTCATAACAAAAACTACCTTCTTGACTTCATCTTGGGTAAAAAGGGAAAATAAAAAGTCATTTTATTATCTCATGACTAGATAAGTAATGCTAACAAGGAGTTTTAGCTGAGACCTCTATTTAGAAGCATTTGGAATGGCTAAAATATCCATAAAAAACATGACCACTTCCTTTTTGATAGCATAATTGAGTTCCAGAGAGGCACCATTTTCATACTAAATTTTAGATATTCTATTGATACATCTAGCATTCATGGAGTTGTGGATAAACTTGGTATATTTGGTCCCCCTATTTTAACCAAATTTCTCTTGATTTTTATTTCTAGTGAATTTCTTCTCTAATGTGTAATTCTTCGAGCTTTGTAAGTAAGAATTGATCTTGTTCATAAGACTCCACATTCATCTGAAGAGTCATAACTAGCTCATTTAAATAGTGCAACTCCCCTTCAACTCTTTTATTTTCTTCAAAGATATTTTTAAAATGTGTCTTATTCTAGTGCTTGAAGCATTTTTTGATAAAAATAATATTTTTTGCAAAGACATGCAGACATTTACATTTAGTGATGGGACAAAATCTCCACAAATACTAAATCATTTCAACAATGGTAGTATCTCTTAATCACATTATTTCAATTTTGAAGGGATAAAGAGAGGTTGATTGATCTTATAATATTTCCATACCCATAGGACCATGATCTGAACCAAATAAAGGCAAAATATGACTCTCAAATGTCTAGGAGGAATTCAAGCATACAAAATTCATTAGAAATTAGTCAAAATTTTCACCAATGTTTATTAAACATTTTCGATTAGTGGTCTAAGTATAGAGGCCTTTCTTTGGTAGAATATCCACGAACCCTAAGGAATCAACTAAGGAGTTAAATTTTTTCCTCAGAAGACAAAGGTCTTCCTACCCTTTCCACCCCACATTTATCTTCTGAGGTGAGAATGGCACTGAAATCTGCCCCCCCCCAAAAATGAACTTATCATTTGGGTGAGAAGAAATGATTTGAAAGATTTTTACCAGTATTGGATCTTCAAATCCAAACTATTCATGACATAAAAATTGATGAAGAGATCATAATATCAAAATAAAAATCCTTGATCTTTCTCCATTGTCAATTTGAGTTGTGAGTTATTTGGGTCACATCCACTTTTAGGGGGTTCCACAAAGTAACTATTCCACATGAAGCTCCTACTGAATCACCAAACCACCCTTTCCAATTTGGCCAACTTGTGAGGAGCATATTTTTTCCCTCCTCTTTAATTAGTATTATTTCTTGGAGAAGGATAATATCAGGATGAATGGGTGCTATCTGACACTTTAACAAGGGTCTTTTGTTAGGATAATTGCAACCCCTAACATTCCAAGATACAAACTTCATGTCACCAATGAGGGGATTTCACCAATAACCCATGTTCCATCAATCATTATAAACTTAGTTTTTGACCTATTTTACTTTTTCCCCATAATTTGGTTCCTCCATTGGATATGTCATTTAGAAATGGTCAAGATTTCCTTTAACTCCATATATTTTTGTAGATCACTATACTCATAGAAGAGAATCTTAGTGTAAATTTTTTGAAGTAATCCTTTATCATCCACAAAGTTAGATGTGACAATCCCTTTAATAACCAGAGCCTCACCAACTATGACTACCTCCTTATATTTCATTTAACCCCCATTATTTTCCAAAGGGGAGGTAATAAGGCATTCCATGATTCGAATATCATTTTCAATTTCTTGAATACAAATATGTTGACAAGAGGAAAGAGTATTCAAAAGATTGAGTTATACTTTTTTTTGTGGCATTAACCATTGGTTGGATTGAAGAGGGCTTCACCAATGCTCTAGAAGGCTAAAAAGAGGGGTTTAAATTAGGATCATAAGTTGAAATATCTCAAAACCATTTCCATTTATTCCTTATCAAAAAATGTTTGAAGTGGGGGAGTCCTTGAATTGATATACTTTCTTGATCATTCCAATCTCTTTATATTTTTTTATGGAGGAGGAGATGGGTCACTAAGCATAATATTTATTTAAATGTATTCTTTTATGATATCTATATTAATGAAAAGGGATATTTTATAGGTTAATGTTTTGAACCCATTCCCTGCCAGAGAACTTTAAAATAATGGCCACTATAATAGTATCCTCTAAATCCACATTGACACAATTTTTTTCTTAAACCTCTATCGATCCATCTATAGTAATGGGATCAATAAAAAGGAAGGCGCCAATAATGTTATCAATCACCTTGATAGTAGCCTCCCCATAGTATTAGATTAGAAAATCATAAAGGTAAATCGAAACTAACACTATGGATGTGATCTTCTAATGAGCATCAAAATTAGGGCATCGAGTTTGAAAAGATAAACCTGAAACATTCAACATCTAAGGTCTAAAAGAAATATTGTTATCCCATTTTTCATCATTTTGGCAAGAAAACATAAAAAACCATTTTAAATAAGTTTAACAATCAGATTCATGCACTAATTTTCCAAAACCTAGATTTCCACTTCTCAAATCATTGAACATCTACCCATAACTTTTAAATTGAGACCACATTGTTCTAGTAAGTGGATGCTATCTTTTAGAAAAACATCTCCCAAGATCAAATCATGACTAAACCATTAATAGGAGCAAATCTAATCGAAGGGGATGTCAAGGGCTAGGCTTGGACATCCAACATTGGGTTTTATTTGGCCTAGGATTTATTTGACAATAAGGATGGATCCCTTGAAATGTTAGGGGAAGGGCCTAGTAGGTTTTTTCATTGTCATCAAGAACTAGAGACTCCTCCTTAGAATGCTTCTAGTCAACACTACCATTTATTCCTAATGATGAAACTAAATCCCTTACAATCTCCATTCACACATCATGTTTTTTCACCAAAATTTATTGGACACCTTCACTTGATCCCCTTAATACCCTACTCTATTCACCTTCTTGCAAGCCATCTTCCACCTCAAAATACATAGTGTATTAATTTATAGTTGTAATTTTAAATCAAAGAGAAATGCTTACTAAAATAAATGTTAAGTATAAATTATAATTTAAATTTAATTTAGTAAATATAATAAATTAGGGTCACTATGCATCTTATAAAATTTGTCTCATAGTTTCATGACTTATAATTTAGGATATAGTTTTTCAAAATCTAATCTGGTCAGTACTTAGTCATTTTTAGGATTTTATAATTGAACCTATGGATTTTAGGGCATAAATTTTAGAATTAATGTCCATTTTGGGTAAACATATAGTAATTTTTTAGATTTTGAGGCCTTATGGATTGTTTGATGGCATTTTTAAGAGTTCTTGGTTTGTCAAAGCTAAAGTTTATAAACTAATTCACAACCAACCATTCATTTATATTTATTTTCATGATTAGGTCCCTTATAGGCCAAAAGAAACATAAAAACACCATAATAATTTACTAAAAAGGTAAATAAAGAAAATTTCAGCCATATTTATGGGTATTATCCCAAATTGAAATTGAATTCATGTCAAAGTGATGTGCATGGGGAAACATAGGTTGTATTAGGATTTTTTAAGTTTCCATGAGGTAAAATGTTTAGAGATGAGATTTATGGTTCCTCCATGTTCTTATTTTAGGTTGCATTGGTGACCCATGTACACCCAATTACCCATTTATGGAAAGTTTACTTGTAATTAGGTCCCTTATTGGTCAAAATAGACACAAAATGCCATATTTAGTTATGACCATGGTAAATGCAATTAATTTTAAGCATATTTGTTTAGGATTACCCTATTTCTATCTAATTCAGGGAAAATATGTGTTATTATGGTAATGTAAGTTGTATTGTGACCCTTACACACCCAAAAAATAATTTATGTTGATTTTACTTGAAAATAGATCCATTGACACAATAACACCATATCCACTTTTGATCATGTAAATATGAAAAATTTATGGCATTTGTGTGTATAATCACCCTAATTCACTTTGAATTCAAATCAAAGTGGTATGATTGGGGTAACATAGGTCACATTGATGACACACACATAAAAACACAATTTCTATTGATTTCACTTATGATTAAGTTCATGTACTAAAATGCACACAAAAACACCACATCCATTTATAACTAGGATAAATGTATATGATTTGGGGAAAATGTATGTGTGATCACCCAATTCACTTTTAAATCAATCCAAAGTGGTATGATTTGGGAAACTTGGGTTGCATTGGTGACATAAACATATCCAGCCACTCTTTTATGTCATTTTTACTTGAGATTATTTATATTTTAGGCCAAAATAAATTAAAAAAAACTATATCCATTTGTGACCAAAAACATTTGTGCATAAGTACATTTATCCATTTTTAATTAAGATAGTGTACCAACAATACTATCTATATAACTTACATAAATATCATGTTGATTGATATTGAGTACATTGATGATATGTTTTGTGCACCATTCTTGGAGCTTGATTGTTCTATTTTGACCCACTTACTTTCAATATAACTTTAAATATAAATTAATCAATCCCCTCCTATACCTATATAGAGGCATTAAGAAGCTTGGGTACAATTTATCCACTCCACATGGAACATATGGTTTGTTCATCGCTCTCTTGTTCTTCCCAATAAACATTGGTGTTATTCTCATCAGTCATTGGTGTTATTTAAAAATAGAATAGAGTTATTGATATAATATATTAAATTTATGTAATATAATACAATATAACCTAGAAAATCCTTGACTTCTAAAGATGGGTATGGGTTCCCATCAATAATTTATTGATCACATCGTCACCCTTATCTATCTATTGTCATCCCTCAATTTAAGGAATCAATCAAGTGTAGTCTCATCCCTTAATCCATTGATATATTATATGTTCCCTATATAAATAGAAGGAAAAATTTGTGTATCACACACTAAAATGCAGGGCCCTTTATTTACCATATATGGATATGTCAATCAAACCCCAACACTTCCCATAATATTTTTGTGGTTCCCTCACCAAATAGATATATAGGGTCAATCATTAATCAAGTGCCCCTCATGTATTATGGGACCTCTCTCTCTCTCTCTCCAACATCAACTATAGATGGTTGATATATATAGGGGTGCCCCATATATAAACAGATAGGGGATAACCACCACCCACTAGTGTGCCCACTATTTTAGACTTCCCTATCCATATCCTAAATAGATAGAAAGGCATAAGGGAAATTGTCTGCACATCACTCACACATCAATCACTTATGACTGATGTTATATATTTATATCAATAAATCTATAGGGGTACGATCACCATTATATATATATATATATATATATATATATATATATATATATGTAGTCATATAAAATTTAAAAATTGGTAACTTGAGTGTGGCTAATGACACCCAACCCATAGGTCCCTCTTTCTTGACTTTATGACCCTCATAAGTATCTTTTCACTGATTCGTAGTCATATGTAGTCTTCTAGACCTGATCCTAGTTCAATTAGACTACTCTTTTCATGAAAAATCTATCCCCCAAGTCTTGTTAGCTCAGGACTATAGAACCCAACTTGGAATATAGCATGGGGCCCTCTAGTGTCTACTTTCGGTGCTCATATCCAAGTACATTTTTGTCTCCAATGGTCAGTTTATTTCAATTTTTATCTCTCTTCTTATCATCATAATGTGAGCATATTCAACCCATGATCAATAGATCTTTATATAATCCTATTCAAAGTTAATTTGGAAAGGGTTGGAAATTATCACAAAGCAAGCAACAATACATGCATAAACACTAAGGTAATCTTCCCTATTATCTACATATGGCTAGCTAGTACTATTACAAACTTATCTAAATCCTTTCACTAGTCCTTAGCCATCTCAAGCACACTCAGTTTTAGCATTTACATCTTCATACACATAATTGCACAAAGCACATCAAGTGGGAGAACTACATATGGCTTGATCCCTCTTCAGAGTATTGGTTTGTAGGTAGCATTCCCACACAACGGGTGTGGATACACATTCAATGTATCTTACACACACTAACCTCTACTTATTTCCCAAAGTTTGTCAAAGCACAATGGAGTTTAGAGTTTTAAGACTAAATAAACTCTCTAAGGAGCTCTATAAACATCTGATAGTCAAAATTTCATTAGAAATATCACACAAATACATCGAATAAAACCCAAAAAGTTCAGATCTCCTAGACAATAGTGGTAGAAGAGGGCTATAGTACCAAACCCTAGGGTGTCCTATTTCGTCACTCCTATCCAATCATAAAATGAAGTCTAGATCCTAATTTTTTATAGTGTTCTAGTCTTGCATAGTGAATTTCAAAGCTTATAATAGTCGTCTCAGTCAGTTTCTAGCTAAGTATTATTTTATCTCCCTTATTATTATTTTTAAAAAGATTCAAATTACAGTCAAATTATACAAATTAGTAGCTTAATTATTGTATATCTATTTACTGATTTTATTACTCTAGACCCTTAACTAAATTAAGAATAATACACTAATATTCTCAAAATAGTTAAATCATTTGGTGAACCGGACTTACTTCATTTGTACATAAAAACCCTAGAAACCCTAAGGTAAATTTCTTACTAATTTTTCTTATATTTTTATAATTTTTTACCTGCCTAATAAAATAAAAAATTAGCATTAAATTTTATATTTTTGTAGTAATTTTACAATTATTTTCTTTCAAACCCTAGTTGCTCATATTAGGTCCTAGTATTTTCCTAATATTTTTCCTATATTTTTCTTGGTTTTTTACCTGCATAATAAAATCAGAAATTAGCATCAAATTATAAAATTTCATAGTAATTTTAAAATAATTTTCTTTCAAACCCTAGTTGCATATACTAGGTCTCATTATTTTCTTAGTATTTTTCCACTATTTTTCTAATTTTTTATTAGCATATTTAAATTATAAATTTACATAAAATTTTAAAATTCCTTAGTATTTTTAAAATATTTTCATTCAAAACCCTAGTTGCATGCAGTAGCTCCTATTTTTTTCTTAAGGTATCACCTTACATCTAAAATTAGATTTCAAAAATGGATATCACTTATTTACAAATTTTCTTGCATTTTTTACAAATAATAAGGAGACCATACTTCATCCTATTAGTACATGAATGATGAAGTTTACCACATGTTAATACAAAGCTTCATTATTTTCCTTTCATGATTAATTTTCATACTATGGGATGATATTAAGAAAGTCATTGTTAAACATAGTAAGATACCTCTCTTTCAAAGCAATGTTTACTCATCTTTAATACAATGTTTCATCTCTTAATTTCTATTTCTCATATGGAAATTTTTTCAAGTTTATCATGATAAACACATTAGAGATGTCATAGCACATATCAAATCTTTTTATGCATTCTTGTACAATTTCATACTCTCTATCTCTTACTTTCTATCTCTCATATGGAAAAATTTTCAATTTTATCATGCTAAACACATTATAAATGTCATAGCAGAGATTAATTTTTTTTATGCATTCTTGCACAACTTCATGCTCTCTTTCTCTTGATTTCTATATCTCATGTGGAAAGCTTTTTATAAACATATTATTTTACAACTCATCACTCCCATTACATGAATTTCATTCCACTTACATGGTGTCTACCTAGATGCATATACCTCTTTAACATGTTATCTCTCTATTATGTATAATTCAATTAAGAATAAAATCCTTATATACTTAGAGGATCCACTATATATGCTAACAACCACCTATCAAGTTTCAATGTCATATCTTATGCACAGGAAATAAATTCCCTCTCCTCCTCTCCCCCAAGAGGGTGATAACTACTTTCCCTCTAAATAGGTCCATACTATCACCCTTATAAAAGGTGAGGCAACTCATACTATTATTGCTAATGCATACATTTAGCCTATAGATTCTTCAAAACCTCTGTAACATATGTGCTTACATATTCAATCAAAATAAATTAGGGTTTTTAATTGTGAGACTCTAAGGGATAAAATCACCAATATGAACAAGTTAGTTTTAGATTTACAAATGTAGAATTAGCTATTACAGAAAAAAATCATAATATTGGAAAATAAAATTATAATGTAAAAGCCTTAAAGTCACCTTAGTGTCAATCGTGTATATGCACCTTTACCTAGTCAATTGGTTACAAATAATATTATATATCAAAACAAAAAATCACAACAAAGTAGCTCTACAACTACTAATTCAAATAACATGCAAATTTTAAACAAGACTTCAAATGAGGTACTGAGGTAATGATTGAATTTAAGTTGATCAAACTACCTCCTCTACATCTAGTGAGAAGATCCAAATATTATTGTGCATATCATAGAATGCATAGGTATCACATAGATTCATGTTTGGAATTGAAACAATATATACAATAGATAATTGTTAATGTGGAACCTATAAGGTAAATTAGTCAAGCAATCTATAGTGATATAGGAACACATTCACAAAGGGTAAAATTTAGAAATAATACAAAAGTGGTTACCAAAGCATAACTTAGAACAGCAAAAGGATCGAAAAGAAAAATTAGAGCAAGAAATAGTACCAAAAGCATAGGTAAAGCATGAAAAAGATGAAAATCTATCTCTCCAAAATGAGGCTCAATTTTTAAAGTAGTATGGGTTTGGTCAAAAATATCTACAATAGTTTGATTATCAAGGTCAAGGGTTGGGCAAGCAGGCTCAAGGCATCACTACTCCTATTCTCACAGTTTATAATGGTTGTCACTAAGGTTTGGGATTTATTGAACATCCTAAAGAAAATATTTCATAGACATAATTTATCAATGGAAAATATACAAATACAACAAAAGTCAACACTACCATTCCATTGGTTCAAAATAAAGATGATAATGATGAGTCGAACAATACATGTTATTATGATTTATAAGATACCAACAATGAATCCAAATATTTAGAATCATATTTGCATCCATTTCCTCATGCTTCACAATCATGCATGATTCCTTTATTTTATATAGGACACAATGATAGGTAGTCTCCCATGAGACTCATTGGTTAGTATCATGTGTTATCAACCTTCTTATATATAGATTTATTTCAATTACTTGTACATAGTGTTTTTTGCTTACTTGTATATAAATTCATAGTATTTATTATACATAGTCTCTTCATGATTGATTGTACATTCAAATAAATCAAAATATTTAAAAATACCAAAAACATTCAAAATATTTAAAAATACCAAAAACATTCAAATAAATTAAAATACAAAAACATTCAAATAAATCAAAAATACCAAAAACAATACAAAATTTCAAAATCCAAAAACATTCAAAAATTTAAAAACATTTTGATTGTATGCATTGTCCATGATTTATATTTATACTACTATGCTAGACTTACATTTATTGTCCTATGATATTGTTTGTCAATTTATCTACATTACCATACTTCACTTACTCTTTTTTGAGTGTGTACAGTGACATCCAGATCCTGATTACTTCATTCTACCCATTAAGGGGGCATCCTACTTCTACATTCGAGACACACATCGATATACATACCCCCTGGGGGCATATTTTACATGACTACACCATCCAAGTTAAGCCATTCCTACAGCACACACTCTAGTTATCATGTTGATGTACATTATTTACTAGCTTACATAGATTACTATATCAACATTTCACTAGTATATAACACTTGTGTATTTCTTAGCATATACCTAGTCTTGTACTACATGTCTTTCATACTTTCACTTCTTGCCTTGATTAGTTATATTTGATTGTATTTCCAATATTACATTCCTTCCTTTCTTTCTTTGCATAGCTAGATGTGATTTCATTTCTCAATTCCAATTTTGTTTCTTGTATGTGCCTTAGGACATTTACTAATATCTTTTATTTCTATTCTTGTGTGTGCCTTATGACATTTACCAATGTCCTTTGCCTTTACTCTTTTATGTGATTGTGGATTTCATGCCAATACCTAATTCAATTATATGTGAATGTGTATGTGGCATTTGAACATGCTTTATATGCTTGATTTCTAGTTTGAGTGACATGTGCCCATGCCCTCTATTTTCTTGGCCTCTTGGCATGAAACTTAATGATTAAAGGCATGAAACCTAGAAGTTACTAAATGTATGATTCTTAATGAATATCTAAATATGATCCTAATTAGATGCTAATGATTAAATGCATGAAACCTGGAAGTTTATTTTTGAATCCCATGGTAAATAGTAAGTGGAATATAAGCACCCACACAACATGGCTATGTTTTAAATGTTTGATCCTAATTTTGCATACACAAAACTTATTTCAACCATGAACTAGTCTCGATGATGGAATTAATCAAGTGGAAAAGATAACCTATTTATCTATCCAAACTAGAGTCTCTAGGTTCTAACATATTACTATGTTTCCCCTGTGAGTCTCCATTTGTTGGGGCCAACATACTACCATTTTTTTGAAAATTGGGACCCTTGAGTGCTTTGAACCTTAACACTAAAAATTTGGCATGTTTGAGTGTTATTGGAATATGAAGATCATCTTTTTTGATAAAATGGCTTATTCTCTTTTCATTATTGAAATTTAATTCACCTAATCTTACTAATGATTTACCCTGTGAATGGAAAGTGTAGGTTTCATGGAGATAACACTGATAAATGTTGATCAAAATTTTAACATTACAACCTAAGTTTTTACTAGCCTTTAGTCTATGGGGAGTAGATCCTAACCCTCCATCAGTAAAACCCGAAGCATAAAACCCTTGGTTCAAATTAGAATCTTTGTATGAACAATTCAGTGGGAACATTTGGTTCTATTATATACTTAAGCCTAATTTTTTATTAAGGCATGGTTTTGCTTTTTAAACATGACCAAACCTTAACATAAAAATATTCTTAGTCCTCATGTATTTTTTCCCTTTTCATTTCCTATTTTCCCTAACCATGTCTAAAGATAGTTTTGTAAGGTTACTTTTTATATTTTTATAACGTGGTCCATTTTCATTTATGCCTTATCCTATGGTTTTAATCCTAAGACCCCATTGTATTTATTAATACGAATGAGACTTTAGCCTTAGCATCTTCGCCTAAGTTATTTATATCCTATAGGTCCTAACTTAACATCCTCATTTCTTCACAGATCTAATGATCCTCATTTCATCATGGGACATGATCAATGGAGCAAAGAAACCCCAAGTTTTGGCCTAAAGAATGTGCATCTTGAGAGATTCAATGGTCCTCACTACTTCTCATCTTTTAATCCAATGGATCGAAAACAATATTGAAAAGTTATAAGGCCATACATAGGTAATAGAGACCCTATGGGGTGTCATGAGTAATTAGGATAAGTATGTAAGTGCTTGGTTTTCATCTGGTCCTTCATTGTGTTCATCTAGACATTCTGGTCAAGTGGCAAAAAATTAGATAGGTACTTTAGTGACATCACCATTTCCATGTGTGGATGAGTCAAGTAAAATTGGTCATATAGGTGTGTTCACATTTATTCCAAGTTTATATGCCTCGAGTTTTAGGTTCTCTATATAATTGCATCAAAAGTTATTAGCCTTTAAAGTTGGTCTCTCAAACAAAATCTATCATTTTTTCATAACCATTTTTTTCAAGGAATCCAAAAGAGTATGTTAGGTATTTTCATGAAGCTATATCTCTCATGTGCTACAACTTCAGAGGAAATGGTCAAATGGGCTTGTTCACCTTTATACAAGGAACATTTTCACTAAGTTTGAACTAATGTGACATAGCATGTTAAAAGATATAAGTGTACAAAGGTGGCTCCCATGTAGTTCTCAGGTAGTTTTAGACTATTTTCCTGACTAGTATATGAACATCATGCAAAATCATGGAAAAGGGCTCATTTCAACATTTTATAGGTGCATTTATAAAGCTCCCAAGACCAATGAATCAAATGGGTTTGTTCCTTTTGATATTAAGTCTATTCCCTATAAATTTGGTGCTTTAATGAGTTCTGCACTTTAAGATAAAATATTACAAAGTTGGCCAAAAAATAGATGACGATCACACACACGTCAACCTTAATCCCATGCAAAAATTCATACAAGCTTAAATTTGACAGTCTTTGAGATGTCAATGACAGTCACGTGAATGTCAAATGATGATCGTGTAGTCATCAAATTTAAACCTAGGTAAAAAATCACATGAGTTTAATTTTGACGGTCTTCAAGATGTTAAATATGATTGTGGGAACATCAAATGGAAGTGAAAATAGATCCTAGTGGGTATTTTCAAGGTTTCATATCTCATAAGCTCTATAATTTTAGTAAAAATGGTCAAATGGGTTTGGTTATCTTTGTTCCATGACCATTTTTAGTAATATTCAACTTATGTGATGAAACATGTCAAAAGATACAAATATGGAAAGTTTCCCTCCAATGCATTTTTTGTTGTTTTTTTAGACAATGAATTTTTTAGGGTACAAACATATCCAAGTGAGCATATTGTCAAGGTCATATATTTCAAGTACTTCAGCTTCAATATAAATAGTAAAATGGGTTTTTTTAAATTTATGCCAAGATAATATAAATCAAATTTCAGCTTACCTACTACTATACATCAAAAGATACGAAGACCTAAAGTTGGCTGATCTAGATAATAATTCAGGTGACAATTCGACCGACGGTTCTACCCCAATTTATGATGGAAATTTTGAGAGCCATAACTTTTGCATCATAGCTCCAATTGACTCCCCATTTGAACCATTGGAAATATAAGAATGAGGAGAACATAGTGAGATGGCAGGAAGCTTTGCTCAGTGGTTTTTGAACCCCAAAAACCCAATGGAAGTGCTCTAAGTTGAAATTTTAGTAGTGCAGTATAAAATAGTAAGTTTTTAAAAATAATAATTCCTCAAATTCTATATTATTTTAAATCATGGAAGTCAAACCAAATAATATTCCTCAATATTGGTGACCTTCCACATCCTCCTCTTACTTTCAAAATGTGTATAAATGAAGATGTAACCCAAAATGGAAAGTAGGCATCTCTTCCGAAAGATAAGCATATAGTTGTATTGTAATCTTGAGTAATAAAACATCTCTTCTTAGAGAATTCATTATTACTACATTACTTTTATGTTCTTGAAATATCTGTCAATCAAAACTTTTGAGTGTTGGATCATTGGCCTCCTGACCATATTTCATTATTTTTCCATAGTCATTTTTAGGGAGTGCAAACAACAATAAGGGACTTCACCAACATGCGGACCACCAGCTAGTTAATAATATTATTTTTTTTTGAATTTTATGATATTTTAAAATATAATATTTCATTTAAAAGACACATACGCATTTTTTAGCATATTTTCTTATATGTGAGCCCAATTTGGAAAAATAAATGTATGTTGGAACTTGGTAAAAAGGACAACTGTCCTTATCTTTGGGGTATTTTGTATCTTATGATTGACTGATATACTACCTTGTTCTTCTATAAAAGGTAGTGTTTTTCATTTTGGAAAGGGGGGATTTTGAGCAAATTGTATACTTAGAGAAATTAATTTAGCTAAGGAATTTTTTAAAGATTGTCTGTGTGGCTGTGTTAATAGTTATTAGCTTTCTCCCAATTTTTTGTCAATGCCTTGAATTTTGAATGGTCTCTTGAATGTCAAGCTATATTTTGGCTACATGGTTGTCAATCTGTGTTGAACTAGATTAGTTGAAAAAAATTGAGTTCATTTCATTTTATTTTCTCTGAATTTAGATGTGCATATGTTATTCAAATTTTGGTAGCTAATATATATTGTGAATTTGATATTTACTTGTGTCTTTCATTCTCTCCTTAGAAGTTTACCTGGTTAGTAATGATATTTGAGCTCATGCTATTTTGCATTATTATCTAGTTTAATGTATGCTCAGCTTAATGGAGACTTTGTCATTTTATTCCAGGTAAAGACTGGCAATCACCTATATTCTTTCTACCCTACCTTTCCTCTTTTGCCCCATTTTTTAATGATTCACCTTAGCTTAGATTTCATTGTAAATATCTATTTAGAATAGTTTGTAGTCAAATTTATGATCATAATCCGTCATCAAAAAAAAAGATATACATAAATTTAGGATCAAGGTGGCTCCTAAACAACAAATCATATAAATATTGTGGATAGATTTTGCATTACTCTACTTCTATTCCATCATAGGAAATTAGAATTCTCACAAACTACAACTCATGCCCTGGATTCTTAGAATCCTAAAATTAGAAGTGTTCTTTAACACTAAAATCACCTGTGAGTCAAATGGAAGCATCAACAAAGATAAAAGCCTTAAAATCTTCTATTATTGCATCAAACTATCTATGGAATGAAATATTGAGGTTTCATCCTCTTATTCTCAAAGATGTAGTCATTTATGGTTTTCCAAATTTTTGCAAACAACTTTGGGAGAGCCAAGTTCCATTAGAAATATATGAAAGGTAGTATCCAAGGTGTCTTCCACTACATGATGAGATATAAGATGGAGTTAGGTTTGACCCACACCACATTGAATTTTTGAAGGAAAAGTTCCAATATTTTGGACCTAAAAGGGAAATTTAGAAGGAGATGGTAGGTTGATTCCTCACTAGATTTACAAAGGGTACAAATATTAGGGATATACATACCTCACTTAATTAGGTTATAAATAGTAAATTTTTTGTCTTAAGCAATAATTTAAAATAAAGTGTTAACCTTTCAAATGATATGTTTGATCTAGAGCTCTCTTTGATAGTCCCAATCATCCTTTGAGTATAAATCCATAAGATAACTAGGTTTCATAGAGTAATCATTATTTTAATTTACTATCAAAAAGAGGGAATCTTATTTGGGTAAATGGATATATGGTTTTTTTAAAATTTGGTGTTCATAATTTGACTCTCTTGATGAAATTCCTCATTTTTTGACTCTAGGTACAGAGTTATCCATTCTCTGATGCCTTTGACTAGTAGTCTTTAACCTTTATACCCACAAAGGATTTTAGGATTGTGATAAGATCATTCTATGGAGAATTTGATGCTATATGGGATTGAAATAGCTATGGATCATCCCATAACTCAACTTTGTCATCATTCCCTACCTACCATTTTCTACCTTTCTACCAAATACTCTTTACACCTTGAGATGGATATCCATAAAGCAGAGCCATTTCTTGGTCCTTCCTCCCAAAGAAATTTGTCTTTATCTTTTCCTTCGATATACTTAGCTTTAATTATCTGGGTCTAATGGTTATCTTCCTTATTGACTTTTCAACCATGTTTGGTGATGAGGGCTTGGTTCATGCCCTTAGCTTGTTAGAGCCCTAACCTCTCATTGGCCTTGGTAAGGCAAGATTTATCCCAAGGAATAAAAGTGAATATAATATATCTTCAAATCATATCTAAAGAAATCTACACTAGATTTGTTTCACTTTTTTTTAAATTTTACTAGGGACCTAAAACAAGGACATAAAAACACTGATATACTTTGGATAGAAATTTTGAGTAGTTAAAGTTTCCCATCCTAAGATAGTAATTATCCTTCCACCTTAATAGTATATTATATATTATATCCACCATAGGGTTATATAGGTTATAATGTTATATAATGACATACCTAGGTATGTGGAAGGAAGGTTACTAATTTAGAATCCTAAGATTGTTGACAAATTCTTCTGTAGACTACCTAGGGTATTCAATAAGAACATGGATATTTTACCATAATTTATGAACTTAATTGAAATGAGATCATAATCCATGATGATTTTCTTTATATATTTGGCTTCAATGACTATGGCTTATCCCAATAAGAATGTATCATCAATGAACTATTCATGTGTTATAGGGATAGTGTTTTGGGTGACTTTAACACCGTTAATAATCCCTTACGATATAGAAACACATATATTTATGTCAAGTGTATATGATAACATTATGAAAATATTGGGAAATAGAGGATCACCTTATATTATTCCTCTTCTAGTAAAAAATAATCCTCTTGAGACTCCATTGACTAGAATGGACAATATTGGATTAGTTATGTAGTTATGGATAAGTCTTTTGAAAGCAATATCAAAACCAATTATTTACAACACCTTATTTAATAAATTCCATGAAACCTTTTCATGAGATATATTAATATATACTTTTAGGAACATACCTTGTTTGGTGGAATTCAAGACTGAGAGTAAAGCTTCATGGATAGTTATAATCCCATTTATGATTTTCCTCCTAAAAATGAAGGCTCCTTATTTTTCATCAATGATATTATTGATGAATGGTTAGATATATATGATCAAGGTTTTGGTACAGATATTTTAATTAGTGGAGCATAGGTTTATTGGCTTAAAGTCCTTCATTTGGTTTACTTTAGGTTTTTTGGGAATGAGGACAAGGAATGTATTGTTTAATTCCCTTAAAATACTTAATGATTTAAAAATTCACACATAATGATCTCTAATTTAGCATGGATGATATCCAAAATTATAATAATAATAATGGAGGGAAGCCTTCTAACCCATGAGCCTTATTTCCTTACATGGATAAAACTACCACTTTAACCTATTCCAAGGAAGGGGGCTTGAGAATTTTAGAGTTATTTGATTGAGATATGATCCTAGAGAGATTTTATAATAACTATTCTTCTATTTATTCATCTCAAAAACTGCTACCCTTAAGTAGGTTCTTAAAATAAAGGATGATCTACTCATTTAGATCCTCTCTACCTCTACATTTCCTACTATCTTCTAGAATCAGATTGGAGATTGTTAAGAGTTTTTAATTTGAAATAAAATTTATGATAACCAAATAATCACATGAATCTATGACATTATAAAACTATTTTTAATTTTTTAACCTAACCGATTGAATCAATGCAAAATATTCAACTTCATTATTAATGGATTTAGGTAGAAATATGGATTTCCCCATAAAAAAAATATTCAATTATACACCCTACCTAGACCACCATAAGATTAATTTGTGATGCCTCACCAAAATTTATTTAAATAGATCCAACCTTGGTTGAGATCCTCTTAACATCGTTTCCACACTTATTCATATCCTTTGAGCATAGATTAAAAAAAAAATAGTTTTAGGTTGATTAACTAAAATAGTTTTATCTTTTAAGCATAGCATGTGCTTATTTATTTTTTCAAAAAGAGCAAAATCAATGGAAATATCCTCCTCAACTCTTAACTAACACATTTCCCAATCCATGTTGTTATCCTTAAAGTCTCTCTTATTTTGATCCAATTGAATATTCCAAATTAAATTGGATGGAGACGTAAGCCAAATAATAGAATTTTTTTAAAATATGGGGGCTAAGAATTAAAAAATTCCTTTATTGATCATGGTAAACCCCATAGTTGATTTAATTTATATGGTAGACAAGACTATATTTTTATTACATAACCACAATGTAAATGGAGATGATCCACTGATTTACCCCTTATTTAAAAATAACACAAATATATGGATCAATGAAACATTATATCTGAAGCCTTGAGAGATGATTCAACCTATACATTCAATCCAAGAAAAAAATTATCTTTAGGAGTGGTAAAAAATTAAATAATAAATTAGTCATCAAATAATTTTTCATGGTCCCCCATTAATAGTGTACTCAACTTTATTTGATCTTGTATCTCTTAGATTTATCATTGCTTGTACAAGATGATCTTCACTAAGTTTTTTGATAAGATCATCAATCTCATAATCTTTGAAAGTGTAAATTTTTGAGAATCTAAAAAATTTACATTCTCTAAACTTTTCCATTATCTAGTACTACCAACCTAGTGAGAAAAATATATCCAATAGTTCCAAATATTTGATCCTCAATCTAATTATTTTTAATAATATCTACACATTCTTGAAGCAACATTAGATCTCCCTACCATAAATCTGACCAAACATTTTATAATTATCCATTACCTACTTTCCAAGTTAAAATTTCACAAATAATCCTTCTAAAAATCTAAATATAAGAACCCAAGGGAAGATTAGTAGTAGTGAAAATTATCTCTAACCTAGTAGTCATCTAAATATTTTATCCTAAGAATTTAACTCCAAGGTTGTTCATCTTATTCAAAAATTCTTCAAGCCAATTTTTCACTAATATAAACATCATTCACTTATATATTTTTAATCACGACGCCCCAACCAATTTGGGTCTAAGAATAATTTTGTACTTTGTAGGATGAAATTTTCTATTTTCCTCTTTTACATGACACAAAAAAATCACAATTATCTTTTTCTTTACACTATACCAATAGGAACTTGAAAAATAGAAAAAATGTAAATGGGGATATCTTGTAACACATATTTGATAAAATTATTGTACTTGTCAAACTTAGAATTATATATTTTCTATAAGTTTAGATTTATCAACTCCAGTAAAGTGAGTAACCCTAAGATATTTACCAAGGAAGTGCCTAATAAGAATCTCCAAAGCACCTAAAATCCTAGATTATCTCTTCATGGGAACATTTACCAAAAAAATATTTGACCTCTCTAAAATTATGTTCTAACTAGAAAACCATTTCATATTTTTTTAATACATTTTTCAATTTCAATGCTTCACTCGTATAAGTTAACCCAAATAAAATAGAATCATCCATAAATTGTAAATGAGTATTGGGATCACTAGTGTGATATTTCCTTTAAGTTTCCTTCACTGTCTCATATTACCCATGACTCTACCTAGATAATATGTCATAATGATAAAGAGATATGGTGAAATGGGATCCCATTTCTTTATTCCCTTTGAATTCTAGAAGAAACTGACTAGAAATTCATTGGCTAAGACAAAAAAAAAAATATTGTCACACAATTAATAACCCATGATATCCAATCCTCACCTAACTCAAATTAGGTCAACAAATTTATTAATAAAAATTAATCAACACCATCAAAAGCCTTTGTTATGTCCAACACAATCAACATATGTGACTAATTTTTAGACATAAGCGTGTAAGATTTAATTTGGTAATAATTAATCCATCCACAATTTTAATATTATTAAAAAATCCTCCTTTTCTAGGTGAAATAACTTTAGGAATAAATAATTCATACCTCAGTTAAATCATCGGAAATTATTTTAGACATAATATTGCAAAAAGAAAGGGGTCTAAAATCTATAAAAGTCACTAGATTTGGATTTTTAGGAATCAATGAAACAAATGTCTAGTTAAGATCCTTAATAAATTTTTGATTCTATATACTCATTAACCACCCCTATTAATTCCTTTCCCATGATCCTCTATCATATTTGAAAAATAGAATATAGAATCCATCCTGATCAAGTGTTTTATCATATTCCTTAAGGTGTATACCAACCATATTCTCTTTTTTAGTTAAGGATTTAATTAAACCTACATTTTTGGTATGTAAAATAATTTTTGGAATAGATGAAATGAACTTATTCATACTTAAATCTTTTTTGTTTCCCTTATTTGATAATAAGTTTTTAAATAAATCCAAAAATTCCTTTTTAATGGCTTCTAGTTCTAATAGGACCATACCATTACTATATTTGATTTTACATGATATATTATATTTTCTTCATAAAAATTGATTAATGAAAAAATTGGTATCCATATCACCTTATTTAATCCATGATTTTTTTTAATTTTTTCTTCTAATAAAGTTCCTCCTAAAGGTGATATTCATTTAGTTTGAGAAGATCACCTCTTCATTTTCGAGTTGATTAATAGTCAGAGGATAATACTAATTAGGGGAATTTAACAGATTATTTTCTTTCTAAATTACCATTTCCTCAAAAATATTATCAAATTTATTTTGTTCCATTTTTAGATACTATCCATGATTAACCTTAACCTTTTGAAAAAATATGAACATGTTGGTCCCATGTACCAAATCAAAAATATTCCACTAGTGTTTCATTTAATCCTCCAAATATAGTTGTATCAACCACTTGAGTTCAAGTTTGAAAGGGAATATTCCAAGTTCCTTATTTGTTATAATTGATAAGTTTATTAGAGTGTGATTGGAACCAAAAACATTGAGGTTTTAATATTTTGAAATCCAATTATCCTACAACCAAGTGGCAAAGATCAATAACTTGTCCAACCTTTTTTTAATATTATTGAACCATTTTATTTAATTATTATAATTAAACTTACCTAATTTTTGTGGTAGAGACATCAAATTATTCAAAGACACAAAACCCTAAAAGTCATCAGATTGAGATCAATTTTTTATTCCTCACCTCTTATCCTTAGTCCAAATATCACATTGAAGTTTCATCTTATATTTTATATCATTGTATAGATCTAACACCATTAAGATATCTACACAAATTTTCATTTAATGATGTGTGTTATTAGGTATATAATAATTAATAACTAGGACCAAAATGTTTTATTCATAATGTAGATGATATTTATGAATTATGTAGCATCTCAATCTTGTACGCTTGGCAAACTTAGAAATTGACTATTTGTCTCTGTTCTAAACCTTTCTCACTTATACAAGTCTCACATTTGATATCTCTCTATGCTCATTGGTCATCTCTTAGTTTGACTAGTATCATTATGATGACTCTGACCTTATATCTTTCCCATAATGCTTTTCACCCAATTATTATCCATATCTATAAGTTTATGACATGTACCTATTTTCTTACTTTTTGGGCACTTGCATCCTATCTATACACCTATGTCAATACAAGTGTCTTACCCTAATGACAGTGTACATTGACTTAAAACCATCCAATTTTAAAATGAAACATATTCTGATGGTCATTATAAGTGCTTAAATATGGGATATTATCCAAAAGGATTGGTGTAAATATAATAACAACAATCATTCATTCCTCACCTAGCATAAACATTAAAAAGACCACTCAAAGAGAATTCAAGTGAATAAACCTTTCCTATTTTATTAAAATAACATATTAGTCTTAGTAAATACACATCTATATGTCTAAATTATTAAAGGATAAGCCCAAGAGATTGATTTTCCATGTTAGAAGCCAAGTCACTATTGTATATTCTTTCCACATATTGCATCCTTATACACACACAACCCAACATGTTGGGGATTAATGCATAAATATGAAACCCCCTTTAAATTATTGTCTATGTAAGCAATGTTCATTGATAGAGGGTATTTTTGGTAGTTCGACATCATGTTCCCACTAACATAATTTCCCATAGCCATTATGAACATGAAGAACTAGGGTTTTTCTATTTAATAAGGAGCGATAGTCCATGACCCAAATATAAATGTACTAAATCAAAGGTGACATACAACCCATAAGCATACAAGTGGTCACATATATTTTTAAAGTGTATTCTATAGTGGACACCTATGTTTTATCTAGATAGTAGTATCAACATAACCATTCCAGGCTAATGCAAGGGTCTATGGATATAGAGGCACTTAATCCATAATTTGGTGGTTGTTTCATAATATCATTTTAGTTTGCTTCTTATATATTATAGATATACTCTTATATTAGTATTAGAACAAGATAAGTAATTTGTGTTCATTATCATTGTAATATATAACATAACTATACTTTCTAGTCTTAACATATCTCAACAATTAATCTAGAATATTTTTTATTTAAGTTTAAAAATTAATTGGCCTATTATATATCTGTTTATCACCCTTGTGTTTATTCATTTATATATTATTAACCATATCTATCCTCATATTATATATATCTAGAATTTACAGCTAAACATTTGGTGAACACAATGTATATAAATGTAAAAATTATATTCCTATGGGTTTTAATTAGCTAGGGTTTCAATTTTTTATTAAAATTCTATAATTTATTTAAAATGGAAGATAAAAAATCATTGGTCACTCATATCCATAAAAATAAAAGATTAATGTATAAATATTTATATTCATAATAGATGAAATCAGTAAGATTGCTAAGGTAAAATCTTCCCCACCTAGTAATGGTGAATCATTAGAGAGTACCATAATTAATTCCATAACAACCAATCTTCCTACATCTATTGGGGATATGGGTTATGTTTTTATACCTTTGTTTCCCAAGGATAAAAATTTTATTGATACATTTACTATCGGGCTAAAAAATGCTTCAACTTTAATACCAATTTCACTACCTATTACTAATCAAACCATTATTACATCCCCTTTGGTGACTACTAAATTTGGTCATAGAAATCCCAATGGGTCATAGTAAAAATGCTCCTTTAATTTATAAATAACTTGGAGGACAAGGTTATAAACATTTAATGAAAGGATTTAAAGTCTCCTTATGCAATTGATTCCCAAAATGTGTTGTATAACCTCTTTCATGTGAGACATCTTTACACCCTTGCCAATTAGTTTTTTAACACCTAATTTCACATTTTATGATGGAAAGGGTGATCCTAAGGAGAATTATTGACCTTTTTATGTGTCATGCCTTGATTATAGATCCAACGATAAATGTTTGAGCAAATTATTTCTAATAATCCTCAAAGACTATGATTTAAGGTGGTTATACACTTTACCAACTCAATTCATGAAAGCATTCAAACATATTGAAGATTAGGTTTTGGCACACTTTTATAATAATATTATCAAAAATGTCTCATATGCCCAAATTGAAAAAATCAAACAAGGAAAAAATGAACGTATCGAAGAATATGACTTGAAATAGAGACAATATTAGAGTCTCTTGCTTCATTACTCCTACGATTAGTAGAGTATCATCTTATATCTCTCCATCCTCCTACATAGGTTGATATGTTTTGGTTTCTACCCAAAGGATATGATGTAAATCATTATTACAATTATCACTAGGGACTTAGTCATTGTATGAATATATACTTTACCTTGAATCTTAAGATGCAAGACCTCATAGATGACCAAAAATTTACATCTAATGATCCTATAAAGGAATCAGGTTCACAACTAGTGACCACCACAAAGATAAAATATTTAATAATCATTTACAAGATCACTTGTAGAAGGATCTAGAAGTGAAAATGGAACATAACACACATCCTCCTCTATCACACTATGATCACCCACTAGATGGTACTATTAGTACTTAGACACGGCCTATACCTTATATGGTTTAGAGAAATTTTGTTATTTTTGGTGACAATGAGATTAAGGATGATGGCTTAGATCTTTATTCTTTATTCTTTATTCATTCAATCATACCTTGATCATCAACCTATACATAGTGTTATGATTGATAATAACATAAGTGATAACATTTTTAGCATGGCATTACTCATACATTTTGGTTATGCTCATAAATATTTACACCTTTCTACTAGATCAATTAGGGAATTTAATGGGACCTCACAATGAATTCTTGGTGAGATTGGCTTACATTTATATATTGATCCCATACATGTGGTTATTATTAATAACTATTTTAACCACTAGTCAAAATAAGTTATCCCCTTATAGATTAAGACTCGATATAGGGGTATATTAGGATGTAATAAAGTGTGTCATGGTCCTATTTGATTTCATTTAATGTGTCATTAACTTTGGTCATAGTCAAATTTGGTACTAAGTCATTTAATGCCACTATAGGGTCATATTTGAGTCATTAATAAAGGTTTTACAATTTCCCTTGGTATACAAGTGTTAAAAAATGTCCCCAAAAATATAATATTTCATAATATTGTTAGTAATATCAGTGCTAATTGAAAAACTTATAGGTATTAAGTCAGATAAAAAAAATAGTTAGAAAATGAGTTTTGGAGTTATAAGGCCTATGCAAGTGTTGTGGCACATGTGGAAGGTTTTTAAATGACTCTTCAACTTCCTATAGTAAAATTTCATGTTTTATCTACTTTAGAAGTCTCAAAAAAGGACCAATTTTTTTCTCATCCATCGCTCTTCTTGGCATGTAAAATTTGTCAACATGTTTTCTCATGATACATATAACATGAGTTGTTTCAAGTAAAATGACTTTGAGGGATGTTATAAAACTTATTACGCTTCCATTTCAAGGTAGGATTTCAAATATTGGGTTCTCATGATTTATGAACCAATGCTAAGAAGTTAACTACTTCTTTTTACAAGCTAATCCCCATACCCTATAAGTTTCCTCCTTATTTAAGATGGTCCATATGAACTAATGAATTAAAGCAATTATACAAGGCTTGGAAATATTTCTGTGATGGTTTCCATATTTTATTTCATATTTGGAGGTGAGTGGATGAGCTAAACATCTCAAGTTGTAGGTTGGGTATACTAATGAAGTTGCAAGCTTGATCACTAACTATAGAGGTCCTTGTTATTATAGTGGTTTAAAATAAATGTGAAATGTTGTGTTTTATGCTTTTAATTTCATGTTAATCTCCCTCCTTTAAAATCTCAGTCTCTAAGGATAACATCCATGGAGTTGTAGTCAATAAGGGACAATACAGTCAACTCTCTGCATATGTTCACCTACGGTAAGTTGAATGAGGTGTATGAAGGATTTAAGAACATTCATGGAGATTTAATTTAGAGTCTCAAGAGGTTAGAAACACTCTTGAACATGAAAAATTAACCCAAGCCATTCAATTATAGGTAATAGACTGTGATAACCAATTCAAGATCTATACACAGTCTTACACCATTGATGGACACCTACAGGTGCCATACATGAGGCTAATCATAATGGAATGAGGAAATGAGAAATGGTTTTAGGTCCTTCAAGGTTAAGAATATCCATTTTAATACTTTCAAAAGTTTTTTAACTAGTTGGATAACCATATACTATGCATATTATCCATGTTCCACCTTCAATGCCCTTGTCTACTACTATGTGTACACCTACAAGTCTCCATAGAGGTCTAAGCATTTGGTTTCTAGTATTCATACCTATTTGAGACCTTAATAAAAGATTCATAAGTTGGATAATTCAATATCACACAATATTGGAACTATGGAGTGACAAACAGGCTTGAAATAGGTTCATATGTGGAGAAGGTTGTTTCAAGTATCCATTACCTTAATTCTTTCAAAATAAAACCTTTTCCACATTTGGTACTACCATTTAATAGGGTAACATGAAGTCTGGATGTGTTTGAATATTTCCATGAGGTGATACAATCATATGGGCAATAACTTGACATGGCAAGTTGTTGTTTAGCCAAAGGAGTATAATGCTAGAGGGCTCCCAATTATTGCATTCTTTCACTGCACTTTTTTAGTGTTTTTTTATAGTATCTTAACTTTAAAATGATCTCATAGTCCAAAGTGGAATGATCAAAACATGTATCCATGGAAAATTACCTTATTGAGGTAAGAAGGACATTACTGTTTCATATAACATCAAGAGGAGTGAAATTAAAGGGTATTGACTTGCATCACCATCTACAGGTGTACCCTAGCCTTTAAAAAGTTCACCTATAATTTGACTATAGATGGAACCATGTAAATATGCAAATTTTCAAGCTAGAGATGCCTACAAAGACCTCAAAGAGATCCTAGGGTATGTATTATAGGGTCCAAGAGTTAATAATCATCTATATGACCTCTTTTTCTTGAATCATCTATATGGCCTCTTTTTCTCCAAGAATGGTCATCTATATTCAACTATAGGATGATAGTGCACTAAAAGTAAAACCAGTCTAGAGGTTAGCCTAGCATATACGTGATGTGGCAAGTATTATTGAGAAATAAGTGGCCTTGATAAATTCAAGTATGACTTAAATCATGAGACACAATGCTAATATTTAAGTGTCACCTATAGTCATCCCTTTTCTAAGGAGAAACATAGTCACAATTAACTACAAACCAACACTAGGCAATGTGAAGAGTTCAAGTTAAGAGTTTGAAAGAAATTTGAGAGTGTTTACATGCTTAATAATTTATTAAAAATGACAATAACCATATTACATGATTCTCATGACATGAAAATAGGGAAATATTTAGTTTTCAAGTACACCTATAATCAACAAACTAACCTTGCACACAGTCAGTGAATTCAAAAGTTTGCCTTAGGGTTTATGAGGTTTGGAGGTGATAGAAGTATGATTCCGACCTAAAATTATGTAAAAATAGTATTCATAACCTACCTAAGCCTCTATTATACTTTTTTATATTAATACAATAGGGGAGGTTCCCTTTATTCTATCTTAGATAGAGGGCACTCCCAAGATGTGAAAATCTACAAGCTAAGTGACTAAAGGGGAATGAGTTGAGTTGATAAGTATTGAAACCTTGTAAGTAGTTATATGAAGTTGAGTTGGACATGAAAAAACATAATAAATGCATCACAATCATGACCAACCACTCAGAGGTGCTGGTGAGGATTTAAACACAATCAAATCCTACTAGACTGAGACTAGGCATAATGCCTAAAGGGGATCTAATATCAATTATAACATTAGAGGACCATTGTAATACATTGAAGAGACTTTTTAGGGAGTTATAAGTTGTGTTAGAGCCATTAATTTTTAGAGACTCACCATAGTTTGGCCAAACACGATCCTTTTCACTTTAGGCCTACACAGAATGTAGAGAGGAACTCGTGAAAACACCTTATTAAGGTCATATATATATATATATATATATATATATATATATATATATATATATATATATATATATATGGATTTTTATCATATGATCTCAAGGAGCTAGGATGTGTTGGAGAGGGTCCTAAACTTGTATTTTGTATTTTTTTTAGAGGGTCAATGTTGAAATTTTATGAATAATCCTTAAGGGGTAAAACCACATAAAACCCTTCAAAACCCTTGTTAATGACTCGATGGGGAAGAAGTTGATGAAATCCACCTATATGAGCTAGTTTGATCAGGTAAATTATTTGAAATTGTGAAGGACTCCCCATGGCTCCTTCCCATCAGATTGAATTCTACCCTATTTATATGGATAGGGTATAATATTGATTTTATTGATAGTTTTTGATGTTTTTCAAGTACAAAAGAGTATCAAAGGATGAGAATAACTTTTTGAGATAGAGTGAGACCTAATATAACTCATTATATCCATTTATTTCCTCATTTAATTGCATAGATACCTTTGCAAGCACCTTCACTTTAACCAATCCAAACTAGCATAGTGATTAGAGAGTGATCATCAAGTAAGAAGGTGTTAACTTCAATTTGGAGACTTTTGAATGTGTACGTGATGAATATAGGGACATGAATACTCTTTATATGTGTCATACCACTTATTGTATGGATTGGATTGGATAATTTAAGAATATCTTTGTGCCAAGTGTGAAAGATGAGTGAAAGAAGGATGATTATGACTATAGATAGTGAGAACACTTGTCTAAAAGAATATCTATGATTAGGGACACATACAATGCATGTTGGATATTTTTTCTAACCCCCCCTTCATATTTTAATTATGTCATTTATTCCCAGTCTACCTTGGAGTGCTTGAGAAGGACTAAATGTTGAAGGCATTTTAATGGGAATTAGTTGAAGGGTTTTACACTAGAATTGAAGAGTGTCATGACTTGAAGGGAAATTTTTCCAAAGATACCTTTCATGGTCTATTCCATACTCCATTATCCTATAAACATAACTCCTTCACTCATAGTTACACATATCTTAATGGCTCTTGAGCTTCATTCTTGTTTCTCCTCTCTCACATTTTATAATTACTAGCCACTTTAGCTCTTGTTTAATAATTCCACACCATGTATGGAAAATACATGCTAGTTTGATGTTGTAATAATATATTCAATCTTTATTTGAGTTCATAAACATCTTTTCTAAGTGTGCAAAGTGATTAATGGTTAGGTCTAGTATTAAACTTATATCCTTGCTTCTCATTATCCTTTCATGTCTAGTGAAATAAGTTCTCATTCTAATATGTCATATAGAGTGTAGCTAGTGTGTTTGTCTACATAAAAGTGTGAAAGTGTCCTTATATTATAAAAACTGATCTCCAGTCCACTTTAATTAAGTTGCCTTATGCATATCACGTCTATATTGAAATACTAATATTATAACATCTTAGGACTTTAAAGCTAGTGTTATAGGTCTTGTTTCTTAGTGAAAGAAGTATGATGGTATTATGGAAATATTAATAGTGTATCACCTCCTTAGAATAGTTTTATTTCATGCATACTTGTACCCATTTTCACAAAAGTAATTAGTTAGTATAGGTGATAATCATTTAAAGGTTAATTCAAGGAGCTGGCCCTTAAACCTAGAGGTCTACCTCTACTATAGGCAAACCTAGAGGTATTATAGTGTTTCCAAAATATTAGAGTAGGTGTAAACAACCTACTATAGGGTGAAAGGTTTTGTGACAATAATTATATCACACTCATTAGGACCTTTGTCCTAAAGACAACTTGTTAAAGTAAATGCTTTTATTGACAACATCAACTACATATTGGTTTACTTAAGATTTGGTAACTCCATTCAAGGTAAAATCTAGTTTTAGACCATTTTTTTGTCATATATTTTTTCTCATACTTCATGGTCCTTACTAGGTCATCTTATATAAGAGTTTTAAATCCTATCAATCCACCTCTCCAACTTGAACTTCCTATTGAAGTTCAACACCCTCAACCTATTCAACCCTTTGAAGATAAAGAGGACTTTACTAGCCAAGAAGACCAAGAGAGTGAGTAAGAAATTGAAGAAAACATGGCTAGGCATCATGCCTTACTAGCCTTTACCACCAAAAATACAATCCATCTTGATGCCTATGATGGCATTCCCCCTAATGCTACAAAGAGTGTTCCTAAATTCAATGGTGAAAGCCATGTCTCTCTTAGTGAGCACATTATGGATATATCAAAATTTTGTAGTTTTCAAAATGTCATTGAGGTTAACATTTCTATTAGACTCCTTGCCATATCCCTTAGAGGAAGGTCACTTCACTGGTATAGGAATTTTCTCAGTGGTTTCATTACAACATGGCATGGATTTGAAGTGTTACTAACTTCAATATTTGAGGATAAGAGTGACCACACTTCACTCATACATCAACTCAATGTGATCCAAAGATCCCCTAAGGAGATAATACATGATTTTAATGAGAGATTACAAAATACTTGGTATAGGTTACCTCCTCTCATGAGACCACCTACTAGCTTTATGTTTCCTACATACTTGAGAGCCATTGGTACTGATATTTCCATCATGCTAAAATCCATGGGTGGTTTTACTCTTCCTAAAGCATATGACCTTGTCAATAGAGCTGAGAATGGCCTCATTCAAGAAAGAAAGTTGCCTCAAAAAGTTTTTATGCCTATACTACCAAATACTTCTACTACTTATCCAATCATTGCCCAAGTTCCTAATGCAAACACCAAGCCTAGGACTGCTCTTTAGAAGGCAAAATATGGTATTGATTTGAGGGAAAGATACCAAGCCTTAGAGGCTCAAACTAGGTAATCCAATTTGAAATCAGGTGCTCATCAAAATCCCTATCCATATCATTAGTAATATGGTCAATAATATAGGGGAGAGAGAGGTCAAAGTCAACCTAATTTTAATAGGTCTAACAATGCATACAATCCTACTTCAACATCCAATATAAGAGCAATGGAACTAGTGCATATAAATGTGATCTAAGGAGAAGAGTGGCAATAAGGAAAATTCATGGATGCTAATGAGGGTAGTAAACAAGTTCTAGTTGCTCAAGGAGGAGTCACTCTTCTAATATTATCAGAAGATGAATTCTTAATTCAAATAAGTGAAATTTGATATCCTCAAGGAGAAAGCTTCACTAACTTCCTAGTTTAAGACACTTATGTCTCTAACCAAGGAACTTATATCACAAGCAATACAAGAGCTAAGATAAAGGCTCTATGATATGTTAATGGTGTTCCTAAAATATCAAATAGTCCTCCTAGAAGGTAGGAAGTCATGAATACAAGAATTTAGTCTCTAACACTCCTACATATTTCCCAAAATAGAATGTTAGAAGGCTTAATAAAAATGCTTCAATACCTAAAGTTCCAATAACTTCCTTGCCTCCAAAGACTCAAGAGAAGTTAAAAACTTATTCTCTAAACATTGTAGATTCATTTAAGAGTGAAAAGGCATCCGTTTACTTTTGGGATGTCCTATATATGACTTTAACCTCAAAGTTTGAGGTCTTGTAAATACTAGATTAGGTGTGTGTCTTTGTTTCAGTTGTGTGTGTGTGTTTCATAAGTGTTCCTAAGAACACATGTTTGTTTTATTTAGTGTATTTTTTTTGTGTCTTTCCTTGTTGTTTGGTGTGGTTTCAAAGGCAAATTTAGTGTCAAACTTGTGTATAGGTGACTCTATATCCCAATGGATGGGAGTACGCTATTGGTCTTGGAATAGTAAGCATACCACCCTTAGAAAATTGCCAAGAATGTTGATTATTTTGACCACTAGTCAAAATAGGTCAACCCATTATAACTAAAAACTAGATATAGTGGTATATTATGATGGAATATGGTGTTTCATAGTCCTATTTGATGTCATTTAATGTTCCATTAACCTTTGTCATAGTCAAATTTGGTCCTATGTCATTTAAAGTCACTATAGGGTCATATTTGAGCCATTAATGAAGGTTGTATAGTTTCCCTTGATAGGAAATTTTTCCAAAGTATAATTAAACATAAAATATTTTAGAATATTATCATTACTAATTGAAGAACTTGAACTTATTAAGTCAGATCAAGAAAATAATTAGAAAATGAGTTTTAGTAGTTTTATGGTCTATGCAAGTGTTGTGGTACATGTGGAAGGTTGTGAAATGAATCATCAGCTTCTCTAAGTTGACTTCCACATTTTATCTACTTTTTTAGTCTAAAAAGGGACTAAAACCATTATACTCCTCCATCACTCTTCCTCGCATATATAATTAGTCTACATGTTTTCTCATGATATGGACAACATGATTTGTTTCATGTCAAATTCCTCTAAAGGATGTTATCATACTTTTTACAATTACATTTCATGGTAGGATATCAAATATTGGTTTTCCATGCTTTATGAACCAATTCTAATAAATTTACTTCCTCTTTATACATACTAATCCCCATACCTTATAGGTTTCCTCCTTGTCTAAGATGGTCTGTACAAACCAATTAATTAAAGTGATTATATAAGGCATGGAAATATTTATCTCATGGTTTTCATATTTTATTTCATGTTTGGAGGTGAGTAGATGGGCCAAACATCTATTATTATAGGTTGGGTACACTAATGAAATTGTAGGCTTGTTCACCAACTATAGTGGTCCTTATTATTATAGTGGTTTCAAATGCATGTGACATGTTATTTTTTTTGTTATTTTCATGTCATGTTAATATCCCTACTTGAAAATCTCAATCTCTAAGTCTAACATCCATGTAGTTGTAATCAAGAAGGGCAAACATAGTCAACTCTCTACATATGTTCACCTATAGTCAGGTGAATGAGGTGTATGACATCTTTGAAAACAATCATGGAGATGTAATGAAGAGTCTCATTAGGTTGGACACATTCTTTAACATTAAAAATCAGCCCAATCCATTCAATTGATAGGTAATAAACTATGATAACCAATTCAAACTCTATACATAGTCCTGCACCATTGATGGACACCTACATGTGACCTACAAGAGGATAATCACATTGGAATGAGGTCATGAGAAATGTTTTGAGGTCATTCAAGGTTAAGAATATCTATTTAAAAACTTTTATAAGGTCTATAACTAGTTGGAGAACCATATACTATGTATATTGTCCATGTTCCACCTTCATTTCCCTTATCTATTATTGTATATACACTTATAGGTCTCCACAAAGGTATGAGCATTTGGATTGATAATATTTAGATTTGTTTGAGACCATCATAGAGGATCAAGAAGTTAGATAATGCCATAATAGTCAATAGTAGAACTATGGAGTGACAAATAAACTTGAAATAGGTTCATATGTGGAGAATGCTATTTTAGGGATCCATTATCTTAATTCCTCTAAAATATAACCTTGTCCACATTTGATACTATAATATAATAGGGTAACATGAAGTATATATGGGTTTGAATGTTTCCATTAGGTGATACAATCATAGGGGAAATAAGTTGGCACGGTAAGTGGTTGTATATCCAAAAATTATAATGCTAGATGGCTCTTAATTCATGCATTCTTTCACTACACTTTTTTGGTGTTTTCTATAGTATCTTGAACTTTTTAATGATCTCATAGTCCAAAGTGTAATGATAGAATCATCTCTCCATGTAAAATTAACTTATTGAGGGAAGAGGGACACTAATGTTTTATAGAACATCAAGAGGAGTGAAGTATAGGGTCTTGACTTGCATCACCATCTACAGGTGTACCCTAGCCTTCAAAAATCAACCTACAGTTTAACTATAGGTAGCTACAAGCTTATAATAGGGACCTAGAGATGTAACCATGAAGACATGAACATTTTCAAATTGGATATTTCTCCAAATAAATCAAATATATCCTAGGGTATGCAATATAGGGTCTAAGAGTTGAGAATTATCTATATAACCTCTTTTGCTCCAAGAATGGTCATCTATAATCAATTGTAAGATGATAGTGCATTAAAATTATAGCCAATATATAGGTTAGCCTAGCATATACATGATGTGGAAAGTTATATTGAATAATAATCAGGCTTGATAAATTCAAGTAGGTCTTAAATCATGAGACACAAGGTCTAATATGCTAGTGTCACCTACAGGCATCCCTTTTATGAGGAGAAATAGAGTCACAATTGATTACAAACTAAGACTAGGCAATGTGAAGAGTGTAAGTTAAGAGATGGAAATAAAGTTGAGAGTATTGACATGCCTAATACTTTATTTAAAATGATAATGACAATGTTACATGATGCTCATAACATGGAAATAGGGCAAGAGTTATTTTTCAAGTATACTTGCAATCAACAAACTAACCCTACTCATAGTCAGTGAGTTCAAAAGACTACCTCAGAGTTTGAGAGCTTTAGAGGTGGTATAAATATGGTTAAAACCTTAAATTATATAAATAGTGTTTCTATAACATACATAAGCCTCATATCCTTTTTTTTCTTGAGACAATAGGGTAATTTCCATTTGTTCTATCTCAGACAGAGGGCACTCTCAAGAAGTGCAAATATGCAGGTTAAGTGGCTAAAGGGGAGTGAACTAAGTTGTTAAGTGTTGAAACCTTGAAAGGACATAAAATAAATTTATTTGGATATGAACATAGGTAATCCCTCATGGACATGACCAACCACTCAGAGGTGGTGGTGAGGATCCAAACACAGTCAAGTCCTACTAGACCCAGACTAGGCCTAATGCCTAAAAGGGATCTTATATCACTTCTAACACTAGAGAAACATTGAAATAAATTTAATATCATATAAAAGGATTTATAAGGTGTTTTAAAGCCATTAATTTTTATATAATCACCATAGTTTGGCCAAACATGATCTTTTTCACTTTAGGCCTGCACAAAATGTAGGTAGGAACTTGAGAAGCCACCTTAAGAAGATCATATTTGTATGGATTTTTACCATGGGAGTTCAAGGAGATAGGATGTGTTCAAGAGGGTCCTAAAATTTCATTTTGTGGAATTCATTCACAGGTTTAAACATTAAAATTTTATGAATAACATTTAAGGGGTAAAACCATCTAAAACCCTCTAAAACCCTTGTTAATGACCTAATGGGGAAGAAGTTGATAGAAAGGCATATAGATGAGATAGTTTATTCAGGGAAATGATTTGAACTTATAGAGGACTCCCTAGGGCTCCTTCCCATCAGATTGACTTCTACCTTATATTTTTATGGACAAGGTACATAATGGATTTTATTGATAGTTTTTGATGTTTTATAGGTATAAAAGAGTCTCAAAGGATGAGAATTACTTTAGAAGATAGAGCGAGACCTAATATAACTTTTCATATCCATTTATTACCTCAGTTAATCACATGGATACCTCTATAAACACTTTCACTTCAACTAATCCAAAATAACATAGTGAATAGAGAGTGGTCATCAAGTGAGAAGGTGACAAATTTATTTGGTAGGCATTTTAAGGTCTACCTAATGAATCTAGTGTTGGAAATATTATCATTGATGTCAAAGGTCTAGCATTGATGATAAAGGCCCCATTGCATTTAATGATGTTTTTAATATTCATATCTTGGCTAATGTGTGTTAATATTTATGTAATATTAACAAATATATTTTTGGCTGTATATAAGTCAAAAGAGGGCCCATGGAGAAGTTAAAGAGTCACAGGGTAAAGACAAAAGAGGAATGGGATGCATTTTCTCATAAAAAATCATCTTGAGGAATTTCAAGAGTTACCATGTGAAGACAAAAGAAGGTATGGCATATTTTTTTATGAAGGGACACTTGAGGAATATAAAAAGTCACCAAGATAAAGACAAAAGAGTAAGGGCCACATTTGCTTATGAAGAGTCACCATATGTCTTTTCGAATGCAACGATATGAAGGGTCATGCAAGTTTGGTGCCATTTTTCATAAAGATTGATGGGTCACAAAGGGTGAATGCCAAATGTCATTTAAAAAGCTATAAATAAAGGCTTGAGAAGCTATTTGAAATATGAAAGAGTGTGCATTGTTTGTATTTGTTTTCAAAGAGTGAAAATCTAGAGATATTGTAGAGTTATATCATTTATTGAGTAAGCAACATTGGGAGATAGTCGTGTTTTATACATAAAAGGGGTTGGTGCTCCTGTGGCTTGTTGTTCATAAATATTTGCAAGGGGTTGGTGCTCTTGTAGGTTGGTGCTCACAAATAGTTGCTATGTTGGTACATGAAAAAGCGGTTGGTGCTCCTACAAGTTGGTACTTGTAAACTTTGTAATTTGGGTTGGTGCTCATTCATATACTTGAGATTTTTCTTCATGGTTTTTCTCACTTTGAGTTTTTACGTAAAAATATAGTGTCTCTCTTTCTTTCTTGTGTGGTGCATATTATTATTTTAGTTTTATTGAATATCTTGAATGTGTGATTCAATATATTTTATGCTTAAAAATTGGTATTAGAGCAGGTTTTTTTGGAAAAAGTTTTACAGTTTAAGGGTAGATCAGGAAATCATGATGGTTGGGTCACATGAAGGTTTTTATACAAATAATGCACCTTTGTTTGATGGGACAAATTATAATTTTTAGAGCATAAGGATGAATAATTATTTGATGTCCTTTAGATTTGACATTTGGCAAGTAGTGGTGGAGGAATATGAAGAGCCACAAACACATGTAACTATTTCGATGGAAAAGAAAGCAAGTGAAAATAATGCTAAAGATTTAAATGCTATTTTATGTGGTTTATATGAATCAAAATTTGTTAAAGTTATGAAATGTAAATCTACTCATGAAATTTGGGTAAAATTTGAGAATATTTATAAAGGTGATGGAAAGGTTCATTAAGCTAAGCTTTAGACTTTTAGAAAATAGTTTGAGAGTTTGAAGATTGAAGAAGAAGAAAATATAGTAAGTTATCTTTTATGGATTGATCAAATAGTCAATCAGATTCAAATTCTTAGAGAAAAGCTAGAAGAATCAATTATGGTTCAAAAAGTTTTGAGATCTCTACCATTGAGATATGATGTAAAAGTTTTAGCAATTGAAGAGATGAAGAAAATACCAAGCTAGAGATGGATGAACTACATAGTATCCTTATGGCATATGAGATGTGGAATGAATAAGAGAAACTCTCAAAGAAAGAATATGCTTTCAAGATATTAAATAAAGAGAAGGCTAAGATTCAAGAATCAAGCGATAGTTCTAGCGATGATGAAGATGACAATGGAGTTCTATTTATTCACAAGCCAAAAAAGGGTACAGATAAATATCAAGGAAAATTACCTTTTAAATGTTTTAATTATGAAAAGATTAGATATTTTGTAGCTAAGTGCCTAGATAAGGGTAATGGTGACAATGAAGAAAGAAAGTATACATACAAGAAATTTTTTTAAAAAAATTCAATAAGGGATTCAAGAAGAAGAGTTTGTATTCTAAAGATCCTAGCTCAGTTGAAGATAGTGGAGTTAGTGATTCAAAATAAGAAAATATTATATTCATGGCCATACATGAAGATGCCTCTGCAAGTAAAAGTATAGATGATCAAGAAGAACATGATGAATTTAGAAAGAGAACTCATTTGTGCCTTAGAAGAGTTAAAAGCTCTTGAAAAGAAGAATCGAGGATTAAAGGTCCATATTGAAAAAAATGAAAAGGAGTCAAAGGAAATAATTGAAGATCTACAAACGCACTTTGAAGAAGCCAAGAAGAATGAACAAGATCTAATGGCATAGTTTTAATAGGTAAGTAAATAATGTGAAATGTATGTTATTGAAATTATTTCTTTAAAAATAGATCTTGAGAAAATAAATAAAGCAATCAATGATAGAGAAGTCAATGATTCAAAATTTGATAATAACACTAATGTGTTGAATAAGATATTAAAAAATCAAAGATCAATGTTAGATAAGACATGTATCAGATTTGAAAAAAAGAAAGGGGAAGCCACTACTTTCATAGATAAGGAAAAAAGAAAGAGCTATGCTAAAGCTCTTACAAAAGGGGAAATAAAAAGGGAAGAAGTTATGAATATAAAGGACATCTCAAATAAAGAAGGCTAAAGAGAAAAAAGTTATAAAAGGCAATTAGGTCAGAGATACACAAACAAGTCCTATTTTTATGGTTATTATTTTTATTATAATGGATATGGTCATAAGAAAATAAAATGTTAAAAAAAGGCTAACAATTTTAGAATTAAGGAGAAAGAAAGTTGTGCAGAGTCAAGTAGAAGCCACAACTCTTTTGCTCTTCTATCAAGATTTAATGAAGAGACCATAATATGTTACAAGTACAATAACTTTAGACATATCTTGGTACTATAGAAGCATGTTTTAGTTAGTCAAGAAAGACCAAAGTTTCAAGGCTCCCTTCATCAAGAAGAAAGTTCAGACAAGTTCATGACATAAGAAATAACCTAAAAAATCTATATTGGTATAGACAGCTTTGAATGCAAGCAATGAAGAAAAGCCATGGTTCATTAATAGTAGATATTTGAGGCACATGATAAAAGATAAAAATAAGTTCATAACCTGGAAGAAGATCAATGGTGGCATAATGAAATTTGGAGATAATACTACTTCCAGAATTGCTAGAAAAGGTACATAAAGTTTAGATAATGGTAGAACTAAAAATAAAAATGTTTTGTATGTAAAAGGTATTAAGCATAATATTTTGAGTTTAAGTCAAATGTGTGTTCAAGAAAACACACTAAATTTTTATGCAGAATATTGTGAAATTAGGAGAAAAGATTCAAATATGTTAGTTGTAGATGCTTAGAGAATAGACAATAATTTATATATGTTATTAGACATCAAAAGTCAAAGATGTTGTCTGAGTTAGATTGAAAAAATTATGCTATGGCACAGGAGAATGAGACACATAAATAATGACAATCTTATCAACATCAGCAAGAAATAAGCAATTATAAATATTCTAAAGATTAAAAAGTCATCTAACACGCTTTGTGAACCTTGCCAACATGGGAAGTAGGCCAGAAGGTGATTCAAAACAAAAGAGTACTCGACCACTCAGATGTTAGAGCTTGTTCACATTGATTTGTGTGGACCTATGAGAACTCAAATTACTCAAGGTGATAAATATTTCATATGCTTATTGATGATTTTTTATGTATGGCTTGGGTAATGTTTTTAAAGAAAAAATAAGAAGATTTTAGACATTTCAAAGCATTCAAAGCATTAGTTAAGAATGAAACTAATTTGAAGATTAAGTGTCTAAGATTAGATCAGGGAGGAGAATTCATGTCAGATCAGATTATTGAGTTTTGTGAAGACCATAGAATAAAGAGACATTATTCAGCAACCAAAACTCCACAGCAAAATAGAGTAGTTGAGCAAAGAAACAAAATAATTCAAATTGATGGTGAGGATAATGCTAAATGAATCCAAGATACTAGATAAATATTGGAGAGAGATAGTTGTTATAATAGTGCATATTTAAAATAGAGCATTACTGAGAGTCAATAGTGATAAGACTCCTTATGAGCTATGAAAAGATAAACTAATAACAATTAATTATTTCAAAGTTTTCAATAGTAGATGCTTCATAAAGAGAAATGATGAAAAACTTGGTAAGTTTGAGTCTAGAGCAAATGAATATATATTTCTTGGTTATTCTTACAAAATTAAAACTTATAAATGTTATAAAAAAAGAACCAAGAAAATTGTTGAAATTATAAGTGTCAAAATAGAAGAAGATGGAACACAAAGAATCAACGATCTAATAGACATTGATGAAATCATTAAAAAAAAAGATTTTGAATAATTAAATGAAGATGAGAAGGATAAAAAAGACACCAAAACCTCATCTAAATATGTCCAGAGAAATCATAATGAAAGTGACATCATCAAGGACATAAATAAAATAATTCACACCAGAAGAATGATGATAAGTGAATTTGAGCAAGTTAATTTCTCTTTATTATCTAAAATTCAGCCTAAATTTTTTTTAGAAGCTAGACATGATAAGCATTGGGTTAAAGTAATGGATGAAGAATTAAATCAGATATAAAAAAATGATACTTAGGAATTAGTGCCTAGACTAAAAGATCATAATGTGATAAGAACAAAATAAATTTATAGAAATAAGTTGAATAAAAATAGAGAAGTGACTAGGAATAAAGCAAGATTAGTATTTAAAATATATGCTCAGATTGAGAGAATAGATTTTAAAGAAACTTTTGCACCAGTAGCAAGGCTAGAAGATATTAGAACGTTTCTTTCATATGCACTATTTAAAAATTTTAAAGTGTTTTAGATGGATGCAAATCTGCCTTCTTAAATAAGAATCTAGAAAAAGAGGTCTACATTGAACATCTTGAGGGATTTATTCTCTCAAATATTAGTAACCATGTATGTAGATTGAAGAAAATATTGTATGGATTGAAACAAGCTCCTAGAGCTTGGTATGCAAGACTTGATAAGTACCTGCAGGATCAAGGTTTCAAGAGAGGTTTTGCTGACAATAATCTCTACATCAAAATAGAAGGTTGGCATCAATATATTATTATGGTATATGTTGATAACATCATTTTTGGAGAAAACATTGAAAAGATGATAAAATAATTTTTTGATAATATGCAAAATGAATTTGAGATGTCTATGCTTGGAAAATTGTCATTTTTCTTAGGGTTTCAAATATTTGAGTCAGATAAAGGAATTTTTATATCTCAAAATAAATATGCTAAGAAAATGTTGAAGAAATTTAGTTTTGAGGATTGTGCACTAGTTGACACACCAATGCGTATAGCAAATAAAGTGAGTAAGGATGAAGATTCACCTATTTCAAATCAATCTTTGTATAGTTCTATGATTGGTAGTCTTTCATATTTTATAGCATCAAGGCCAGACATTATGCATGTAGTAGGTATGGTTACAAAATATCAATCAACTCTAAAAGATAGTCATGTTTAGTTGGTGAAAAGAATATTTAGATATATCAAGGGGGCATTGGATTATGGATTGTGGTATCCCATAGGTAGAGATTTCACTTTGGTTGCTTATACAAATTCAGATTGGGTAGGGTGCTTGGATAAAATAAATAATGCAAGTGGAGGAGATTTATTCTCTAGTGATAACTTAGTATCATGGCCAAGTAAGAAGCAGAATTCAATATCACTTTCTACAGTTGAAGCAAAATATATTATAGTGGTATTATGTTGTACTCAAGTGCTTTAGATGGAGCAAAATTTAGAAGATATCAAGGTAAAATATGATGAAACTATATCTATTTTTTGTGACAACATAAGTGATATTAATATTTTGAAGAATTCAGTGATGTATTCAAGAACAAAACATATTCCCATTAGATATCACTTCTTTAGAGAGCAAGTTGCATATCAACAGATTAAGATGGAATATATTAGTACTATAGAGTAGATTGTAGATATTTTTATAAAAACACAACCAAAAGACACATTTTAGTATCTACGAGAGAAGTTGGGAGTAATTTATTTTACTTCCTTCCATTGAGGTTCAACATCAGTTGAGGGGAAGCTAAGTGTCAGTTCCAAGTAGGCCCTTTCCAATTGATGTCAAAGGGGGATAAGAATATAAATAGGTACATGTGTAAAAATAAGTACAAGGAATAGGAACATGTTGCTACAATAAGAGGGAGTTACTGCATGTTTTTCATATGGTAGTATGTGTAGGTTTCAAGATGTGGTAGTTTAATTTTGAGGCTACCATCAATGACAAAGGGGGAGATTGTTAGAAATATTGTCATTGATGTCAAAGGTCTAGCATTGGTGATAAATTTTCCATTACATTTAATGGTGTTTTTAATATTCATATCTTGGCTAATATGTGTTAATATTTATTTAATATTAACAAATATATTTTTGGTTGCATATAAGTCAAAAGAGAGCCCATGTAATATGACAAATTTTTTCATGAAGAGTCATCTTAAAGAATTCAAAGAGTCACCATGTAAACACAAAAGAGGGTATGGTATATTTCTCCATAAATGGACACTTTGAGGAATACAAAAAGTCACCAAGATAAATATAAAAGAGGAAATGATGCATTTGCTTATGAAGGGTCACCATATGACTTTTCAAATGCAATGATATGAAGGGTCATATAAGTTTGAAACCATTTTTCATGAGGATTGAAAGGTCATAAAGGGTGAATGCCAAAGGCCATTTTGAAAGCTATAAATAAAGGTTTGAGAAGCTATTTGAAATATGCAATGTGCATGGTTTGTATTTGTTTTTGAAGAGAGAAAAGCAGGAGATATTGTAGAGTTATATCATTTGTTGAGTAAGAAACATTAAGAGATAGTTATCTTTTATACACAAGAGGGGTTGGTGCTCTTGTGGGTTGGTTCTCACAAATATTTAAAAGGAGTTGATGCTCACAAATAGTTGCTATGTTGGTGCACAAAAAAGGGGTTATTGCTCCTGCAAGTTGGTGCTTACAAAATTTATAATTTGAGTTGGTGCTCATTCATATATTTGAGATTGTTCTCTGTGGTTTTTTTCACTTTGGGTTTTCATGTAAAAATCTGGTCTCTCTCTCTCTCTCTCTCTCTCTCGTGTGGTGCATATTATTATTTCATTTTTATTACATAACTTGAATGTGTGGTTAAGTGGTTAAAGAAAAAAATTGATTAAGTAAAAAGATATATATATATATATATATATATATATATATATATATATATATATATATAATATACTGATTCACCCCCCCTCCCAGTATATTTTGTGCTTAACATCTAGGTACATGAGGCCTCTTTAAAGGTGTCATACAACTCCTTTTATGGATTTTATTGGAGAACTAAATACTATCTAGGTGCCCAGTGTGAAGGATGATTGAAAGAAGGGTGATTATGATTGTAGATAGTGAGAACACTTATCTAGATGAATATAAATGATTAGGTACACATAAAATTCATGTTGAATCCTATTTATAACCCCCCTTTCATATTTCAATTATGTCATCTATTCTTAGTCTACCTTGGAGTGCTCGAGAAAGACCAAATGATGAAGACAATTTTCAAGGAACTAGTTAAAGGGTCCTATGCTAGAATTGAAGAGTTTCATGCCTTGAAGGGACATTTGTCTAAAGAGATATTGCATGGTGTTTTACATACTCTATTCTCCTATAAACATAAATATTTAAATTTGACACCTATCCTTGTGACTCTTGAGCTTCATTCTTCTTTCTCCTCTCTTTCACATTTTATAAGTACTAGCCATTTTGGCTATTGTTTAATAATTCTACACCATGTATGATGAAGCCCTAATAGTTTGATGTTTTAATTTGCCTTTGAATAATATATTAAATATTTATTTGAGTTCATAAACATCTTGTCTAAGTGTGTAAAGTGATTAATGGTGAGGTCTAGTGATAAACTTTTATCCTTTCTTCTCCTTATCCTTTCATGTCTAGTGCAAGAAGATCTCATTCTAATAGGTCATATAGAGTGTAACTAGTGTGTTTGGTTTCCTTCAAGTGTTCAAGTGTTCTTAGATCCTTTAAACTAATCTCTGGTCCACTTACCTTGAGTTTTATTATGCATATCACCTCTATATTAAAATACGAATGTTAAAACATCTTAGGACTTTGAAGCTAGTGTCGTAGGTTTTATTTTTTAGTGGAAGAAGTATGATGGTCTTCTGGAAATATTCATCGTGTATCACCACCTTAAAATAGTTTTATTTCATGCATACTTATAACCCTTTTCACACAAGCAATCAATTTTTATAGGTGATAAGCATTTAAAGGTTAATTTACAGAGCTAGCCCTTAAACTTAGAGGTTTACCTCTAATATAGGCAACCCATAGGACTAGAGGTATTCTAATGTTTTCCAAATCTTAGATTAGGCCTAAAAAACCTCATCTAGGGTGAAATATTTGGTGACAACAATTACCTTATCAAGTATACCTTCTACGAGTGTATTTGATGTGTTATTGGGATGACCTTGGATATGTACACTTTGAATGATACCTTATATAGTGCATAGATGTCTTAAATACATTTACGCCCATCAAGTAACTATAATTTTTAGTATTCCATATGAGCATCCCCTTAATCAAGATAAATTTCTACCCAAATAGTTAATTATCAAATCTATTATTGTTCATCCACTGTAAAAGGATAAGTAGTAGGCAATCCCCTTTACTAGGTAACTAGTACTTGAGATACATTTGCATTAGAGACACATAATGTGTTCCACTAAATCCCCATCTACTACACAACACATTATGATATCTAGAGCACCTAAACATGCTAATATTATTATTATTCCAAAGAAACCACATAGCATATATAAATGGGCTTGATGAACCCCTATTCTTTAAATTGTTTGTACATGGCCATAGAGTCCTATTCTACATACATAGATCATTTTTGAGCCTATAGTGCCAGATATTGCACCTACACATAATCATTGGTAATACCCATAATATATTACACTAGGTTCCTAGTAGGGAGATGTTATGCATGGGATATACTAAGAGGGGGGGGTGAATCAATATATCATATATCTTATAAAACTTTCCCTTAATCAAATTCCACTTAACCAAACATTCAAGATATGTAATAAAACTGAAATAATTAACACACCACAAGATAGAGAGAGACACAAGATATAATGTGAAAACCTAATGTGGGAAAAATCATGGAGAACAATCTCAAGTATATGAATGAGCACCAACTCAAATAATATTCGCAAGTACCAACTTGTAGGAGCACCAACCCCTTTGCTAAGCACCAACACAATAAAAATTCATGAGAACCAACCCACATGAGCACTAACCCCTTTACTGAGTACCAACACAACAACAATTCATGAGCACCAACCCGTAAGAGCACTAACCCCTTTGCTGAGCACCAACACAACAATAATTCATGAGCACCAACCCACGGGAGCACCAACCCTTTGCTGAGCACCAACCCATAGAAGCACCAACCCCTTTGCTGAGCACCAACACAACAATAATTTATGAGCACCAACCCACAAGAGCACCAACCCCTTTTTGTATACCACACAACTATCTCTGAATGTTACTATCTCAACAAATGATAGTTCATTACAATATCTCTTTCCTCTCTCATATTTGCTCTTCTAAGCTAGATATAACAGATACAAATCATATTCATCTTTCATAATGCCCTTTCTAAGATAGATATTACAATATCAAATCAAACTCTATTTCACACACTACAAATGGCTTCCTAAGCCTTTATTTATAGCTTTCCAAATGACCTTTGGCCTTCCCCCTTTGTGACCCTTCAATCTTTATAGAAAATGGTGACAAACTTGTATGACCCTTCATGACCTTGCCTTTAAAAAGTCATGTGGTGACCCTTCATGAGCAAAAATGTCCTTCCCTCTTTTGTCTTTACCTTGGTGACTTTTCATATTTCTTAAAGTGTCCATGAGAAATTGTCTCCTTCCTCTTTTGTCTTCACTTGGTGACTCTTGGAATTCCTTAGGATAACTTTTCATGGGAAAATGTGTTCCATTCTTCTTTTGTCTTTACTCCGTGACTCTTTGACTTCTCCATGGGACCTTCTTTTAGCTTATATGAAACCAAAAATATATTCATTAATATTAAATAAATATTAACACACATTAGTCAAGACATAACTATTACAAACATCATTAAATGGAATGGGGCCATTATCACCAATAATGCTAGACCTTTCACATCAATGACAATATTTCCAACAACCTCTCCCTTTGTCATTGATGGCAAACTCAATCCTGAAACTGCCACATCCTATCACTTGCACATCTATTATTTGAAAACATACAGTAACTCTCCCTTACTATAACAATCTGTACCTCTTTTCTATACCTGTTTCTACACCTATACCTGTACCTATTATTCTCCCCCTTTGACATCAATGGCAAAGGGCCTACTTGGAGATATCACTTAGCTCTCCCTCAACTCATGCTAAACATCAATGGTAGGAAGTAATAGAAATTACTCCCAACTCCTCTCACAGATCCTTGAATGTGTTCTTTGATCGTGCCTTTAAGAAGATATCTGACAATACATATAAATTATTATCTATCCTTTGAACATATGCAATCAACTTATTTGAATGTTTTCTTCTAATCTCACAACCTTTTGCATGAAACTTTAATGTTTATCCTTGATCACATATTTGACTAACACTCAATAGATTATGCTTAAGACCTTTTACATACAAAACATTATTAGTCTTAGTTCTACCATAATCCAAATTCAAAGTACCTTTTCTAGCTATCTTAGTAGTGGTTTTATCTCTAAATCTCACTGTGCCACCATTGATCTTCTTTAGATTTATGAACTTACTCTTATTTCCTATCATATGCCTCGAACATCCACTATCAACTAACCATGGCTGATCTTTATTTCTAACATGCAAAGTTGTCTGAAACCATCATAAAATCTTTAAGTTGTTTTTTATGCCATGAACAAGTCTGAACTTTCTTCTTGATGACTGGAGCTTTGAAACTCTAATCCTTCTTCTTGATAAAAGGAGCTTTGAAACTCTGATCCTTCTTGACCGACTTGAACACGCTTCTATAATACCAAGCTATGTGTCTGAAGTTGTTGCATTTGTAGCATACTATGGTCTCTTTATCAAAGCTTGATAGAACAACAAAAGAGTTGTGGCTTCTACTTGACTCTACTTGACTTTCCTTCTCCTTATTTATGGAACTGTTAACTCTTTTTATACATTCTAATTTCTTGTGACCATATCCATTACAATAAAAATAATAGCCATAAAAATAAGACCTATCTATATATCTCTGACCTAATTGCCTTTTGTAGCTTTGTTCCCTCCAACCTTCTTTGTTTGAAATGTCCTATGTATTCTTCACTTCTCCCTTTTTATTTCCTCTTTTGTAAGAGCTTCAGCATAGCTCTTTTTCTTTTCAAATCTGATCACTGTCTTATCTAAATTTACTTTTTGACTTTCCAATATCTTATTCAGCATGTTAGTGCTATCCTCAAATTTTGAATCACTAACTACTTTATCATTGAATGCTTTCTCAATATCTTCTTTTAAAGAGGCAATTTCAATGACATACCTTTCAAATTCTTTTCTTGTTATTTCCAACTATGTTGTTAGATCTTCAATAATTTCCTTTGACTCCTTTTCATTTTTCTCAATCCAGTGCATCAATCTTTGATTCTTCTTCTCAACAGCTTCTAACTCTTCTAAGGCACAAATGAGTTCTTCCATATTCACTTCAGCTTCCTCCTCTTCTTCTTGACCATCTTCATGTATGGCCATGAATAGAATCTCTTCTTCTTCTGAATCGCTAACTCCACTATCTTTTGCTGAGCTAGGATCCTTAGAATATAGGCTCTTCTTCTCGAATCCCTTCTTGGATGTCTTTGAAATTCTTCTCATATGTAGACTTTTTTTCTTCATCATCATTACCCTCATTTGGGCATTTAGCTAAAAAATGTCCAATCTTTTCACAATTAAAATATTTAAAAGGTAATTTTTCTTATATTTACTTGCTCCCTTTTTTGGCTTGTGAATGAAAAGTGCTACATTGTCATCTTCATCATCACTGAAACTATCACTTGATTCTTGAATATTAGCTTTTTATTTCTCTGATGTCTTGAAAGCTGCTTCTCTCTTTGATGGTTTATCTTGTTCAGTCCACATCTCATATGCCATGAGAATACCATGAAGCTCATCCATATTTAGCTTAGCTAAATTTATCTCCTTGATTGCTAAAAACTTTGTATCATATCTCATTGGTAGAGATCTCAAAACTTTTTGTACCACCATTGAATCTTTCAACATTTCTCCAAGACGTTGAATTTGATTTACTATTTGATCAACTTGCAAGAGATAACTTGTTATATCTTCTTCTTCTTCCATCTTCAAACTCTCAAACTATCTTCTAAAAGTCTGAAGCTTAGCTTGCTAAACTTTTCCATCACCTTTGTAAATATTCTTAATTTTTACCCAAGTTTTATGATCAGATTTACATTGCATAACTTTAACAAATTTAGATTCATATAAACCACATAAAATAGTATTTAAATCTTTAACATTACATTCACTTGCCTTCTTTTCTGCTGGAGTAATTACAAGTGTTTGTGGCTCGTCATATTCCTCTACCACTGCTTGCAATATGTCAAATCCAAGGGCCATTAAATAAATCTTCATTTTCATGCTCCAAAAAGCATAATTCATCCCATCAAACAAAGGTGCATTATTTGTAGAAAGTCCTTTATGTGATCCAGCCATCGTGATTTTTTGATCTACCTTCAAGCTATAAAACTTTTCAAAAAGAACCTGATCTGATACTAATTGTTAAGAATGGAATATACTAAGAGGCGGAGGGTGAATCAATATATCATATATCTTATAAAAATTTCTCTTAATCAAATTCCACTTAACCAAACATTCAAGATATGCAATAAAAATGAAACAATAAACACACCACAAGATAGAGAGAGACACCAGATATAATGTGGAAATCCAATATGAGAAAAACCACAGAGAACAATCTCAAGTATATGAATGAGGACCAACTCAAATAATATTTGAAAGCACCAACTTTCAAGAGCACCAACCCCTTTGATGAGCACCAACACAATAACTATTCATGAGCACTAACCCCTTTGATGAGCACCAACACAATAACTATTCATGAGCACCAACCCACAGGAGCATCGACCCCTTTACTGAGCACCAACATAGCAACAATTCATGAGCACTAACCCATAAGAGTACCAACCCCTTTGCTGAGCACTAACACAACAATAATTTATGAGCACCAACTCAAAGGAGCACCAACCCCTTTACTGAGTAATAACACAACAATAATTCGTGTGCACCAACCCACATGAGCACCAAACCCTTTGTTGAGCACCAACACAATAACAATTCATGAGCACCAACCCACAAGAGCACCAACCCCTTTGTGTATACCACACAACTATCTCTCAATGTTGCTATCTCAAAAAATGATAGTTCATTACAATATCTCTTTCCTCTCTCACCTTTACTCTTCTAAGCTAGATATAACAAATACAAATCATACTCATCTCTCACAATGCTCTTCTAAGCTAGATATTACAATATCAAAACAAACTCTATATCACACACTACAAATGGCTTTTCGAGCCTTTATTTATAGCTTTCCAAATGACCTTTGGCCTTCCCCCTTTGTGACCCTTCAATTCTCATGGAAAATGATGCCAAACTTGTATGATCCTTCATATCCTTACTTTTGAAAAGTCATGTGGTGACCCTTCATGAGAAAAAATGTCCTTCCCTCTTTTGTCTTTACTTTGGTGACTTTTCATATTCCTCAAAGTGTCCCTTCATGAGAAATTACACCCTTCCTCTTTTGTCTTTACTTGGTGACTCTTGGAATTCCCAAAGATGACTCTTTACCTCATGACCCTTTGACTTCTCCATGGGCCCTTATTTTGTCTCATATGCAACTGAAAATATATTCATTAATATTAAATAAATATTAACACACATTAGTCAAGATATAATTATTATAAACATCATTAAATGCAATGGGGCCATTATCACCAATAATGACAGACCTTTGACATCAATGAAAATATTTTTAATAGGAGATACATATGATAATCCTTTAGATGAGATCATAGGATGATATTCTATTATTTAAATATTTCCAATATGGCAAAAATTAAAAAAAAACTCAAAAAATCCAAAAAAAATCAGCATGTACTTATCATATTATCTCCTTGGCATATATGTTATTGGTTCTATGTTGGTATAGGGCATATCAATATTTCATATATGCACATATGTTTCACACATATTTTGAGTGTTATATAGGCATATACAAATACATGATCTATGCACTTATGGATGTTGGGATTCACTTTTACTCACAACACAAGGATGTTGGGGGCATCCACCTTATTTTATCATGATACATACAGTTTATATCATTCTATGGTAATTTTAAATTATCATGTTTGGGATCATATATGTGCTTACACATGCCTTTATCCTTGCTCATATCTTTCACGATGTACTTGATATGCTATGTATTTAACATTTTTTGATATATATATATATATATATATATATATATATATATATATATATATATATAGGGACTAGTATCATATGTTTATGTTGGTTTCTTATGCTTTACTTTATACACTTACTTGAGTTTATTTCCTTTCTATTGTCTTATTTGTTGAGCAATTAAATATGTTTCATTATTTGTGGCCCCTTCACCTATATTTACCTTATGGATTTTGGGATATAATTCTTATGTTTCACACATATTTTGAGTGTGGTATAGACATATGCAACTAAATAATCTATGCACTTATGGATGTTGGGATTTACTTCTACTCACAACACAAGGATGTTGGGGGCATCTACCTTATTTTATCTTGATACATGTTATATCATTATATGGTCATTTTAAATTATCATGTTTGCGATCATATATGTGTTTACACATGCCTTTATCCATGCTCATATCTTTCACAATGTACTTGATATGCTATGTATTTAACATTTTTTACTAACACACACACACACACACACACACACACACACACACACACACACACACACACACACACATATGTCAGTTGCTTATTCTTAATTTTATACACTTCCTTGAGTTTATTTTCTTGTTATTATCTTATTTGTTGAGAAATTGAATATGCTCCATTATTTGTGGCCCTTGCACCTATATTTACCTATTGTTGACATTTTAGTATGTCATCACTCATTGTATGAAAATTTAAATGTCATTTTATTTTTATTTTTTGGACATCTGACTAAGTTATGTCTATTTGATTGTGTGACATTTGAACATGTCCCTTGTCTACGTTCTCCTTGGACCATTGTATTTTGAATTGATTTTGAGTGCTATTGTGTGTGTGCTTAATTACTTGTTGATCTTGTACTGTTACTACCTAGATGTTTTCATGATCTTTATCATGCATCTTATGCCTTAATGTGATCACATTATATGCATTTATATGATACATTTACCTAGACATATCCTTCTATATGTTACATGGTTCATTCAGAGTTATATGGTTATGTTATCCTTTTGAGGTGAGGTAACTACTAGTTTATATCTTCCCTCATATCAAGGGGGCATATTAGTAGGGACATGTCATAGAGGCATGGCTTCTAATTATTTAAAATTTTAGATCTAGTGGAGGCATGTTTTGGAAAAATATTCTCCACACTTATTCAATATGAAACATAACTAGATCATAGTGGGGGCATGTTTGGAAACATGTCTTACACATTGGCACTTATAAAAAATTTCATATTTTTACATATATAATGGGGGAATGTTTTAGAAACACATTCTCCATATGTACATAATTCTTAGATTATCTAGATTCATTGTTATAAGATTTAGACACACATTTGTTTTAGAATTCTATACATTAGTACCATTGTTATTCATAGTTTCAACATGAGACATATATAAGGTGAATATGTTATGTAATGTGCACCTAATATTGAAAAATCAAATCAATTTTAGATTCAAAACACTTTCATAGAATGCCATCACCCACCAAGTTGGATTTTTATGCACTGTATTGATCCAATTTATTGTAGTAGTTTGTTTACTTTTGGTATGATTTAAGTGATTTTGATCACTAAATATTACCATGTTTATATTTTGGACTTGATTACATCATCTAGCCTCACTAGATTTATAGTATTATTCACTCATGATTATAAGGTTATAAGTATGATTGGGTTGCATAGTTAAGCTAATATCAACCGTTGGGTAGAAACTCATATTTTCTCCAAGGTTGGGGGCATGTGTCCTTAAATATCTCAATCTATCCCTTTAGATATATGCACTTTATAAATTTTATATTTTGTCCTAATATTAGTTTCAATGATTCATAATGATATATCTTTCACGTCAAATTGCCAAAAGTCAAGATGGTTGTAGAGATACACAACTGTAATCATAAACCTTGCTCTCTTTCAATTTTAGTCATTTCAATACTTCCGATTTTAGATGATATGCACTGATTATATACTATAACATATTCTTGGTTGTAGTTCAATCACTAGCAAAACACTCAAGTTGGACTCAAACAAAGGCAAGGTGTGTTATACACACCCAAGAATGAATTCCTTTCCTTTAAATTAACATTTTCATTACTTGTTTAAAGGGGTAAATGTATATGATATTTATGAATTATGTATCATCTTAGTATAGTACACTTAGAAAACTTAGACCTTGATTATTCTTCTTAGCTCTAGACCTTTCCCACTTCTGCAAGTATTACATTTGTTATCTCTTTGTGCTCATTTCTCATCTCTTAGTCTAGACAATATCATTATGATGGATAAAGAATTATATCTTTCCAAAAATGATTTTAACCTATTTATTATCTATATCTCTAAGTTTTAGACATTTACCTATTTTTCTACTCTTTAGACTCTTGTGTCTCATCTAGATGTCTATGTCAATGAAAGTGTCCTACCCTAACGTAAGTGTCAAGTGACTTAAAGTCATCCAATTTGAAAATGAAACATATTCCTATGGTTAGCCTAAGTGATTTAATGTGATATATTATCCTAAGATATTGGTATAAATATAATATCAACCCTCATTCATTCCTTACCTAATATAGACCTAGAAAATACCAAGACAACTTATCATAGAACATTCAAGTGAGCAAAGCTTTTCTATTTTCTATTATTTTCATATCATTTGAAGGAATAACATATCAATAGATATAAATTAATGAATTATTGGTCTAAAATACCAATTTTAAAAGTTATAAGATATGTCATTTATGTACTTATTTTTGACATATTTCATCCTTATGCACTCACAAGCCAACACATAAGGGATAACTACATAAATCAAAGTCATTCTTTAGAGTATTGGCTATGTAGGTATTGCTCATTTATAAATTAGTATTTCGGGTAAATAAACACCATGTACCCACTAACGCATTTTTATCACATTCATTATGAATATGAAGAACTAAGTTTTTAATATTTGGCAAGGAGTGATAGTCCATGAACCAAATCTGAATGCACTAGAGCAAAGGTGACACAAAACCTAGAAGCATCCAACTAATCACATATAGTTTTAGTAAGTATTTTGTATTATACACTTATATCTAATATATAAAGTAGCATCAATGTAATCATCCCAAGCTGACACAAGTGTCTATGGATATAGAGGCACTTAATCTATAATTTGGTGATTGTTCCATAATCTTCTTCTAATATGTTTTCTACTTATTCCAAATCAAGATTGGTATTAACATTAAAACTGACTAAGTAACTTATGTTCATTATTGAAATATATATCATAGTGTTACTTTATTTTTTTAGTCATATCTCAACATTTAATTCAAAATATTATTTATCTAAATTTTCAAATTAATTATCCTGTTATAGATCTATTTATCACCCTTGTGTTTATTCATTTATATATTATTAACCCTATATATCCTCATATGATCCATATCCATAATTTAGGGTTAATAATAACATTGGAATTCACATGCCACTTGATTAATCCATTTTAATATCAAATTCCCTTTCAAAAGTGTTGGATTCTATAAAACACAAGCAAAAAAAGTCTCTTATGCACTACTCGCACAAGCTTGCCAAAATTTCCAACAAGATACAATTACCTCATCAATGTCTAATTTTATAAATTTTTTTCATATAGAATAAGAATATTTAGGTTCCTCATAATTGATTTATGTCACATTTGATTTCTCTTAGTAAGATCACTGATGTCCCTTACATTTCAATATATAACTATCATTTCAAAAATGGAGGGAACTTCCCCCTCTATTGTAGAAAATATAATTAGGTCTCTTCAGAGAATCTAATTGAAAAAATAAAGTCTCATTAAGTAATTACACTTTAGTTTTCCTATAACATTATTTATTAACCATAGTATGAAAAATAGCATTGATAAGTTGATAATTTTATCCAAAAACATTACTAACTACTTCTTCTAAATCCATTTCATTGCTATCTCTTTCCTTCTCAGAATTTATTAAATCACCCAAATGTGTACCCCCACCAATAGATAAATATTATTATGTTACTAAACCAAGTTAAAAAAATTAATGACCATATCCCTTGCACTACCATTATTAAATTTTAATCCTAAATAAACCAAAAAAACTTAGTCTAACACTTGATTTTAAAAAAAATCATTTTTTTAGTTTGTAAAAGTCTTAAGCTATGAGAAAGATTATTTATGTTATTTTATGTTGTCTTTGAATGGATGCATGTTTATATTTTTACACACAAGTGTATTTTTATGTGTATTATTATATCTATATTGTTTTAACTAAAATGTCTAATGTATATGTTTGTGTAAACATAAAGAGTCTTTCAAACATTCTTTGGTTAAGAAGTGTTGTGACTTATATTTGCAAGGTTGTGACTTCCATGTAAATTTTATTATTCATAGCTTTATATTATCACATAAGTTTTTTTTGATGTGGTATGGGTAAATATTTAATGTTTTATATAATTCCTTGAATGATAGGAAACTTCTATGGATTCATTCAATATTACCTATGATGTGGAATGGCATGATGCCTTAATCTATAAAGTGTTATGATGTGTTTTAATTGTTATATACATTTGATGTTTTTGGCAAATTAAGGTGTGTTTAATGATTTTAATGGGTTGTTTATCATTATTATAAGTAGGTGGGTTTTATTCCTATATAAACATGAAACTTGCTTAATCCAACTATTCAACAAGCTTAAGGATAGATCAAAGTATATATCTAAGGATATATTATTGTAACATGTCTCATTTGAGACTGATTAGATTTTTTTTATTTTATGTGTGCAAGATATATTTATAACACTAATATAATAAATAAAAAATTTGTATGTTTTATTTCATTATTTACATTAAGACCTTGGACCATGAATACATCATTAGTATTAGATACACATTTTATTCCTTTTAGGTGAATACTTGGATGAAATTTTATTTTCCCCATTCATGAGTGTGGATAAAAATCAATAAATGCATCTTCCAAAATTATTATTGGTAGAAGATGTAAGTGAATGCTATTTAATTTTGAGGGAATGACACAAAAATCAAGGCTCATGAACATACCATTGAGAGTGTATAAAGTACCAAGACTTCCACACTTTGATATATTGATGAGATATATTCAAGACCATTTATAGGCTATATAAACAATGAAATGTCAAAGGCATTGGTTAGTGGATGATGAAAGTGATACTAAAGGCTAAGAAGAAACACCTAAGAACTAGGTTGTATAATAAGGGTTTGTTGAATTTTAAGATCAATTCTCATGAGATATTTCAATAATTAATAGTAAAAAAAATGACCCTAGAATCTATTATTAAATTTTGAGTCTTGAAGAGCTCATTGATTATATCCCTAAGTTAGAGAATTATTTTGATTTTGAGAGTATAGAAGATCCCAAGTAGGTTAATTTCACTAGCATAAAGTTAAAAATTCATGCATCATTATGGTGGTAACATGTTTAAACTGAATGATTTAATAAAGGAAAAAATAATATTTATATTTAAAACACATTCATCAAAAATCTAAATAAAAAATTCATTCCTTTAGATTATAAAATGAGTTTTTCAATTATCTTTAAAACTTGTGATAAAGAGAGATCAGTGTGAAATATTACACCAAATAGTTCTATAGACTTATGATTATAGTGGGTCATGTTGAAGATGATTTTGAGAATATCCTAAGGTATTTAAATGGGTTACATAATAGAATTCAAGATGAGATTATTTAGATCATATTATGATATGTTGAAGAATGTTATTAGTGTGTGTTGAAGGTAGAATAAAATTTATTTTGCAAATAATAAGTTATAGTGAGAGGAAAGGGGAAATTCACATGTGGCCATGGAAAAGAAGGTGGAAGTGAAAAAGGTGATTTTATGCAAGAAGGAAAGGAATCTACTTCATAGTGAAATGACTGTATTGAATAAAGAGGTAGACGAAGTTTCAAAATTATAGGTTATGGATTCCTTGGTAGATGTTTTATATGTGGTGAAAGTGGACATAGATAACTTGAGCATCCACATGTGCTTAACTAATGAAGTAATAGAACTAATGTGAGTGAGCTCACATACACACACAAGTAAATAAGGGGAGTATTACATGTATTTATAATATATGACCTAGAATCTAGAGAATCTTTCATGATGAATAGGGTGTTGTCTAGAGTTGTGAAAGAGGAAAATAGTCATGTGTAGAAATAATATGTTTGTAACCAATTATAAGTATGGAGGTAAGTGATTTGATTTGATTATTCATAGTTTCCATAAAAATAATATTATTTTACAATAAAAGGTAAATAAGCTTGGTCTGAATAAAATTATACATATGATTCCATATAAGGATTCATGTCTATTGAAGAGACATTACGGATAGGTGAATTAGAAATGCCTTGTAAATTTCTAGTTTGGAAAGTATAAGGTTGAATTTTTGTGTGATATAAAACCCATGGATGTTTTATATGTGATATTTTAAATGCAATGGTAGTTTTATATATGAGCATGAAAAGATATCCATGCAAAACCTAGACATTATGAAATATTAGGTGACACACACTTTAAATAATTTGAAGGATAAGTTTGAATAAATGGAAAAAGGTCTAAATATTTTCATGATTTTTAGAAAATATTTACGAAAATAGGTAAATAAGGGAAAATTTATGCATTATTTTTGAATACCATGCAAGTGGTGAGTACAGGTGAAAGAACAAACAAAGTACTTCAAAAGAAGGTGAAGGATACATCGAGTGATTTTGTAGAGATTCTTTTTAATGAACTACCATATGGGTCAGCACCAATGAATAGTATAATTCATCAAATGGATTTTATTATAGGATAAAATTTACCAAACAAAGTGGCATTTTTTGATACTAAAGGAGAATGCAAATGTGCAAAGATAAGTTTATAAGTTTTTAGATAAATATTTGATAAGATAGTGTTTGATCCTATGCATAGTTCCACTATTGTTAATACTTAGTAATAATGGATAATGGAGAATGTGCACTAATTCAAAAGATATTAAAAAATATATGATTATGTATGGATTTGAATTTCCAAGCATGCTGAATTGATGGATTGCTTAAGTGGATTGAAGTACTTCACGAAGATTGGCTTGAAGAGTGGATATCATCAAATTCATAAAAAGGAAGGTAATGAGTGAAAGACATTGTTCAAAAAGTAGTAATCATTGTATGAATGGTTATTCATGGCATTTTTAATGGGTAATGCATTAAATATATTCAAGATCTCATTAATGATGTGATAAAAACCTTTTTGGTAAGCTTTTCATTGTGTACTTGAATGACATATTAAATTTTAGCTTAACAAAGGAAGAAAACTTAATGCATTTGAGACAAGTGTTACAACAGTTCTGAGCTAAAAAGTTGTTATTAAATATGAATAAATATAATTTTATGAATGAGGAAGTAGTGTAATTTAAATTTATGACTTTTTAAAGAATGGTTGATGATAAATCCAAAAAAGGTGTGAGTTATACCTGAGTGGTCACTTCTTATGATAATGATTTAAATTCAAATATTTCATGGCATTATGAATGCTTACATGAATTTCATCAATAATTTCAATGGTAAATGATAATGATAATTGATGTGATGCACAAAGATAGTAAATAGTTGATATGAAGCATAAAAGTGGAAAATATTTTTTGGAAGTTGAATAAGGAAGTGACTAAACAACCAGTGTTGTCATTTATATATTTTAGTAAGTTATTTTAGGTAGATTGTGATACAATTAGTGTAGTAATATGAGTAGTGATGATTTAAGAGGGTAAACCTATATCTTACATCTGTGAAGAAATAAATGATGTGAAAAATAGGCATTCAATACATGAACCAAAGTTTTATGCCATAGTAAAAGTCATCAAGAAGTTGATGATTTTTCTATTCCCTAAAGAATTTGTGTTTTACATATACTATCAATCAGTGCAATTCATAAATGTCCAAATTAAATTTAATCAACTACGTATGAATTTGATTAAAATATTTCAAATCTATTAATTTTTTTGAAACACATAAGTGGTAAGTAAAAAAGAGTTACATATGTGTTAAGTAGAATCTTTATTTTGTTGAATGAGATGCAAGTAGAAGTCAAAGGATTTGATTCTATGAAATATATGTGTGAAGAAGATGAATATCTTTGATAAGGATGGAAATCATGAAAAAAATTAGTGAGTGGGAAAAAATTTATGGTTGAAATATTTCATTCAAGAAGGATTATTTTTTGAGTGCATTTATTTATACCTAGAGTTTCAATGCGTAAAACATTAATAAAGATAAAGCATAGTGGAGATTTAGTAGGTAATTTTGGTTATTAAAATTCATATGCATAATTGAATGAAAATAATTTTTGATAAGTATGAGAAAAAATGTGAGTAAATATGTTTATGAGTTTATAATTTTTTAGTTGGAAAAATGGAGAAGTAAAAGCAAAATATCAACTATTTCCTATCCCAAAGAGACTGAAAGTGGATATTAACATCTATTTTTTCTTATAATTGAATATGAAAAAGAGAGAAATGATTACATGTGTTATTTGAAATATATTTTAAAATGTTTCACATATTTTGGCTTTAAATAAGACTAGTGTTGAGATACACATTGCTAAAAAGTTTTAAGAAAGTTGTGAGACTATATGGTTAGCTACATAGGATAGCATAAGATACGGATTTGAAATTTGTAGGAATTTTATAGAATCCATTATGGAATAAATTTAAAACCAAATTAAAATTTATATTAGCATATCATATTTATATGTATGTAGAAATAGAGATAGTTAAAAAATGATTGTGGAATATGTTATAATGTTTTATTGAAGGGAAGCCAAGAACATGAGATTTAATTCTAGCATAATATGAATTTAATTATAAAAAATTAATTAATAATAGTACTAGAATGAAACCATTTTAGATTGTGTATGGGTCAAGTCAAAGAGGTTTTTTAAAATTGCACAACATAAGAGATGAGAACAAGGAAAATAATTGAAGCATAATATTTTTTGAATCTAAGTGTGACTTACATCAAATACATAAATAGTTGAAGAGAAGAAGTGAATAACATATATAGCACACAAATGTGAAGATAATATAAGTGGAATATTAGGTGGGATAATTGCTCTTATCACACTTGGGAAAAGAAATATATCTAAAGGTAATTTTTGATAATTTTAAGTGGAAAAAGATTTGGACATGCAAAGTCTTGAAAACATTTGAAACAAATTTATATTGGATAAAATTACATAACATGATAGAAATATCACATATTTTACACATGTAAATTTTTTATCTAGATCATTAAGGGTATAATAACAAGGAAAGTTCAAGTCAATATTTTAAAATAGTACATTGGAGATCAAATAATCCTAAGAAAGAATGTGAGGAAGTAGAAAAATTGATTGACACACAAAGAAATATGATAAATTTAAAAAAGATTATATATAATATATTGTAAAATGGAGAGACCAAGTAATTAAATATGTGACTTGGAATAATGAATCAAAGATTCAAAACATGGGATACCAATAGAAAATCTCTTAGAAGGAACATGAGCTTGTACTCATGTTTATTTTTTATCTAAGGTGTTTGATGTAGGAGCATTTAAGTTCACTTTTAACCCTCCATAAACCAAAACATATTAGTCTAACACTTATTAAAAGAATAAGCAATTTTTTAGTTTTCACAAATTTCTTTGTGTTTTTTTTAAACCTTTATGTGTGCATATGTTTTTTTTTGCATAAGTGTGTTGTTATGTGTAGGTCTAGATATAGTTTGTTTTAGCTAAAGTATCTTATGAAATATGTTAATTTGAAATAGGAATAACATATAAATCTTAGTTCAATGATTATTTCATGAATCCTTTGGTTGTGAAGTGTTGTGACTCAAATTTGAGAGGTTGTGACTTCTGCATGAGTTTTCTTATGCATAGCTTGATCTTGGTGCATATGTCTGTATGATGTAGTAGGCGTAAAAATACCTTGATTTATATTTAATTAATTTAATCATGGTAATTTACTATGGATTATTTCTATATTACCTATTATATAGTATTTCATAATGTCTTAATATATAACATCTTATGGTGCCTTGGAATTGTAACAAATATTTAATGTTTATGGTGCACTAAGGAGTGGTTAATTATTTTAATTGGTTTATGAGCATTATTGTAAGTATGTGGGTCTTGTTCATATATAAACATGCCCATATGATCTAGCCATCTGGTTATTAATCTTAAATATACATAAAATTAAAGACCTAAGGATATGATATTCTAACATATTTCATTTGAGATCACTTAGCTTTTGCGTTATTTTTCATTGTATGTTTGAAATTTATATTTCCATCCATTGAAATATAGTTTTTTATTCTATAGTTTATAAACATATTATAACCTATTTTATAATCTATAGGATATGTGGTTTCAGGATTGGAATAGTTTTATTTAGAAATATATAAATAATTTACCTAACATAATAAAACAAATTTAACAGGGAATTATTTGTAAAACTGGTTTTAAAATATGTCATGTTTAAATAGTAAACCAAGTAATAAATTTATTTTATTACACAACTAATGATTTTAAAATATTAAAAATGTATTACAACTCTTATATTGAAATATTAGGATAAATAATTTTCATTGACTTCCAACCGAATTTAGAGATAAGGACAAATAATAAAAAATTTCTTCTAAAAAAAGTATTTTGAGATCGGTCAAAACAATAGATATTGTTGGGAATAATAAAATTCTAATTATTTCATCTATAATTTGCATCCTAATAAAATCTATTCCAAGTATCATATTTTAAAATTTTAAAATTTAGGAATTTTTAAAAAAAATTTAAGTTCCAAAAGGGTTTTAAATGGTTGAGGAGGGCATAAAAGTACCAACACTTGTTTATTTTAACAAAAAATAAAAGCACATTTGTTTCAATGTTTTATGTTGAACATAAATTTTGATCACCACAACTAGGGGTTAAAATTCAAAAAGATTAATTTGAGTTATGGGTTTGTCCTTGTGGACAAATTTCTCATTTTTTCAAAACATCACATGGCCCTATTTTAGTCTCAAGGTTGTCATATGAATTTACATGTGAACTAGATATAATAATATATAATTTTAGTACTCCAAACCATTTTGACATTATTTTATAAACCCATGATTATTATTCATGTTAATGTTTGATTAAATATTTTATTTTTGGTGATAACAATCCATACACATGGTTAATTATAGATTTATATAAGAGATAACCATTACAACAAAGAAATAATATAAGGGCATTAAGGCATGGATATGATAGGGACATAGGACTTGTAGGTCCCAATGCTTATAAAAAATAAATAAAGGAAAAAAATCTAGGGATAGTGTGTAAAGTCAAGATAAATAAGTTTAAGTCAAATATAAAAATAATTTCATGGTGAAAATTTGAACTAAAAACAATTTTAAGAGGGATTTACTAATTTTTAAAAATAAAGTATACAAGGGATGTACTTCAAAGTAAAATCATTTGTGCAACTTAAATTTATATATTGAAAATATTATTGGGAGGAGTTCACTAAGATTAAGGAAAATAATAATTTAGAATGACAACTTGAACCCTTAAATTGTGACTCTATATAAAATTTATATAGTTTTAATTCCAAAAGGTTTTGCTTAGAAACTATAGATTGTTACCTTATTTTTATACAAGTATATATTCTATATTGATAATTATATACATACATACATACATATATATATATACATACATATATATATATATGAAACTAACACATTAATATAAACATGCTAATAAACATATTCCTTTGTACCAATGAATATATGACTATAGAATAAATACTCAAAAATATTATTTTAAAATATAAGTAATAATCGTTTCAAAATTCATGAGAATTTATTATATAAACATATATTCATTTACTCAACCATTCATTAAATTAAAGTTCATAATAAAAAAATAAAACAATTAGAAAAAAACCAAATCCTAAGTTTTTAGGTCATTTTAACAAAAAAGGGGGTGGGGTGCCACATCCAAACCCCTAGGCCTAGCCATGGTCAGGGTGTAGCAACACACAAGGACACTTATAGTCCCGACCTTCTAAGATGAGGATGTGTATGATGACTATGTTGTCCTCTCGACATAGGGCCATTACCTTAGTAGTTTTATATATAATTTTTGTAAATATATAAAAACACACACACACACACACACACACACACACATATCTTAATTAATTTATTTGTTTATTAATTTAATTTATTTTATTATTTATACACATATATAAATATATATCCTTTTTTCTTTTGTTTATTATTATTATTATTTTATTATTCTATTTCAAAAATGAACCCTCATAATTATATTAAATATTATTTTATTTTATTACTTCATTAATAAAATATTTTACACCTGTACACACACCTATGTATAATCACGTTATAGAAAACCAAATTCTATTATTTGGTTTCAAATTAAGAGTAATAATTTTTCAATGTAAGCTAATTTTGATTCCTTTTTTAATAGTTTCAATTATCTATACATTTTATGAATAAAATTAACACCTTTTAAATCATAGTATTATAGTTATGAGCATGAAATAGTGGTGTCTCCTAATTTTAGGGTTTCAAATCCCTTAGTTGTGTAAGAGGTGATAGAGGCATTGACTGGGGGACCTTCCCTAAAGAATAAGTCAACACCCAATCCTAAAGCAACTTACCAGGAGTATGGAGTTAGGTTTACAGTAGGAGTAGATGCAAAGGCAAGTAAGGATTCAAAAATGCTTCCAAGTGAAAGAATAGAACCTAGTATATATTTTATAGATTGTTACCTTATTTTTATACAAGTATATATTCTATATTGATAATTATATATATATATATACATATATATATATATACATATATAAATATATATATATATATACATATATATATATATATATATATATATATATATATATACATATACATACATACATACATATATATACATACATACATACATACATACATACATACATATATATATATATATATATATATATATATATGTGAAACTAACACATTAATATAAACATGCTAATAAACATATTCCTTTGTACCAATGAATATATGACTATAGAATAAATACTCAAAAATATTATTTTAAAATATAAGTAATAATCGTTTCAAAATTCATGAGAATTTATTATATAAACATATATTCATTTACTCAACCATTCATTAAATTAAAGTTCATAATAAAAAAAATAAAACAATTAGAAAAAAACCAAATCCTAAGTTTTTAGGTCATTTTAACAAAAAAGGGGGTGGGGTGCCACATCCAAACCCCTAGGCCTAGCCATGGTCAGGGTGTAGCAACACACAAGGACACTTATAGTCCCGACCTTCTAAGATGAGGATGTGTATGATGACTATGTTTTCCTCTCGACATAGGGGCATTACCTTACTAGTTTTATATATAATTTTTGTAAATATATAAACACACACACACACATATCTTAATTAATTTATTTGTTTATTAATTTAATTTATTTTATTATTTATACACATATATAAATATATATCCTTTTTTCTTTTGTTTATTATTATTATTATTTTATTATTCTATTTCAAAAATGAACCCTCATAATTATATTAAATATTATTTTATTTTATTACTTCATTAATAAAATATTTTACACCTGTACACACACCTATGTATAATCACGTTATAGAAAACCAAATTCTATTATTTGGTTTCAAATTAAGAGTAATAATTTTTTAGTGCAAGCTAATTTTGATTCCTTTTTTAATAGTTTCAATTATCTATACATTTTATGAATAAAATTAACACCTTTTAAATCATAGTATTATAGTTATGAGCATGAAATAGTGGTGTCTCCTAATTTTAGGGTTTCAAATCCCTTAGTTGTGTAAGAGGTGATAGAGGCATTGACTGGGGGACCTTCCCTAAAGAATAAGTCAACACCCAATCCTAAAGCAACTTACCAGGAGTATGGAGTTAGGTTTACAGTAGGAGTAGATGCAAAGGCAAGTAAGGATTCAAAAATGCTTCCAAGTGAAAGAATAGAACCTAGTGCCATGGGTAAGGTGATGGTTATAATAGTGGTTTTTAATCCAAGGAATAATGTCTATCAAATACCAAATCTAATAAAGGTTCCTTTGGGAGTTTAGGTTAGGTCTCTATAGTGATAGATGGGCTCTTTGTTAGTCACCAGAGTGGTACAAGAGGATTTATGATAGGATCTATGGCCTAATTCCCTTAGTGAGGTATAAGGTAAGGTGTAAAAGGGTCACTCCATCAATCAAAGTTTCAAACAAGATGTGCTAGGTGAGATGTTAGTAAGAAGAGGTGAAGCGCTATCTTTCCCCCTCAATGGAAAGGGTGGGGAGGAAAGCTTCCAGTTCTTGAATTATCCAAACTCTTCCTCATTCATCCCAAAAAAAATATTTAATTATGCTGGTAAAGGTTGCATTTTTAGATTATTGTCATTGATGTCAAAGGTGCATCTTAAATGAGGTTGATGTCATTAAGAGAGTGTTCCTATTTGGTAGTATATTGATGTGACAAGGGGAATTGATGAAGTGTGATCATTGAAGGATGTTATCATGAAATACAATTTGAAGGAAAAATAGATAATTTTAAGGCAACTAATGCCTTATGGTTTCCTAAAAGTATAGGTCATTGAGGTCAAGTGTTTAAGTAGCCTAAGCCTAGTCATGAAATGAAAGACCTTGTGATAATATTTGAGCAGGGTGTCTTGGTGAAATGAGTGAACACAAGCATGATTGGTTGTATGAGGTTATTTGAGCATGAATGTGAGGCATTAGAACACTCATGAGAGTTTTAAGATGAAACTATAGGGGTAGGACCTTTAGTCTAGGTCTACATCTAGACCTCTCTTAAACCATGCCTGGCCTAATGAGGTATCATGATCTATCATCAAGGAATGTGAAGGATGTATGATAGTGTTTAAGCATGAGAGTGAGATTTTTATCGTAATAGTAAAGTGTTGAGTGCATGAAAAGAGGCATGAAGTTCATTTTTAAGGCCTAATGTGGTTTGTAGGCTAAGGTCTAGAGAGAGAGAGAGAGAGAGAGAGAGGCCTAATGAAGGGTCATGAAAATATTTCAAGGTATTTGAGATAATGTAAGAATTTTTAGAGGTTAGGTATGTTGTTTCAAGTTTTTTCATGCAGTTTAAGGTTCCATTTTGAAGGACAAGGCATGAAAAAATGTTTGGAGGTCTCTCAAGTGCTCAAGATGAAGGATTCTCAAACAAAAAGGATTTTATTGTGATAAAAATATAATAGAAAAAATTTAATGGGAACATAATTATTTCATGGTATATGGGTAAGGGTCCTACATCAAAATGTTGAGTTACAAGCTTATTTTTGAAGATGTTATTATAGAAGTCAAAAGTTACATTGAACATAGTAATAAAATGGATGAAGGAAGAAGGTATATAATCATGATTTATGTAAACTAATGATTTTTTATAGGTTATATTCCTAAAGTGTGCTAAACTGGCCATCCAAGTTAGCCAGTCTCTAATAAGCCAAATGGTGCAAATAGTGAAAAACCTAGGCAACAATTAGAAGATGAATTAGAATGTGTTTTCATGATAGAATGATGAAACAAAGTGAATGGAGATGTTTTTATATATATATTTTTTTATTATTTATTATTTTTATATATATTATAATTTAGGTATAGTGGTGAAAATTATAAATCCAAAATGGCTTGTCTGACTTAGTGAGGTTTGTGTGTAGTGAGGTCAATAAATTGGTTTATAAGACCAATAGTTTTAGAAAATTCATATTTTAATATGGTATAGATATGTCATAAGATATTTTTAATTCAATTTAATTCTTTTAAAGTGGTCATATAGGTTTTTAATGTTAATGTTTCATGACTATGTTTTTGATAGTCTTGGTAGTTTTGAGTAAGCAAGTTGTAGTGATGAGTTTGAGGATTTATGCCCTGAGTTGAAGTGTATAATGTATATGGTCATTTGTTTAGGTATTTTAGGTTTTTTATAAGTGATTTATTTTCATGTTTTTTTGGTTAAATTATATGTTATCTTTAGTTGTTTAAGACAAACTTTTTTGTGTGTTCAAAGGGCTAATGTGAATAGTGCTAATGGAGTGTTTCAAGTGGTGGTTGGACCTAAAAATAATTATGGAGCTCAGAGTATGTTTTATAAGGTCTATTTTAGTTGTGTGTTAAATAATTTTGACATATATAGAGGTGAAAGGTGTTCCAAGGGATCAAATAGTAACGTATTATCAGACAGACCTAATGTAATTAGGTCTCCATGACACCTAAAAATAAAATGAGGTCTAATTGAGTCATGAGAGACCAAAAAGGGACTAAACATTCATTTTAATATTTTTGATGAGATTTAATAATACCTATTATATGGTATAAATAAGAGGTTAAGGGTGTTTGGTATACTAAGTGGTATATGAACAAGGAATGAAATATGAATGATATATAAAGCAATTTTAGGCCTATTAAAGTAGAAAGTATGTGAATGAAATAACACAATATTGAGTAAAAGGAGGTATTATAGACCATAATAATATATTATAGATATTATAATGAATATATAATAATATTTATGAGTATTAAGATCAAGTTCATATGATCGAATCAGTCTTTAAGAGACCTAGTTGAGTGAAGAAGCCTAGAAGTTAGTTTGAGAGGTATAAGAGTGTGAAGAGTTGAATAGGTGGTCATAATATGTTATTTTAGAAACAAGGTATTCTAAAGGTGATCAAATAATTTATGCGGTTAAGTTGGTTCTAATTCAACTAGGGGCTTGCTACCTCCTTGTAAGTGGGTGCTTGCTAAAGCCTAATCAAGTGGGTGATTGGTTAGTTGGGGTTGGTGCTACATATTGAGTTGGTGATTCACTAAATATGGTTTTTGTCTTATATTAATATAGTCCATTTTCATATATCAATGGGTTTTATTCCCTTTGAATGTTTCCCACATATTATATGTTTTCTTATTTTTCATGTTCATATATATGGTTACTTGTGCTTTGATTGATATTTATATTTATATGAATGGCTCATGAATGTTAAGTGAAATTAAATGAATGTTTTGAATATTGATTCACCCCCTCTCCCCCCCCCCTACCACCCATTATTAATTATGATTCTAATAATTTTTATCAAATCCCATTCCTTTAAAGCATACCTAATAGCTTGAATATGATCCTAAGAATCACAAGATGCCTAGTGATCAAGAAGACATGTACGATGAATAAGTTTACTATGAAAATGAATAAGGAGAAGCTAAAGTAGACCTTGAAACCAAGATAATAAGTTCCCTAAATTATTTTAATCATCAAAATAAGAGGAATCATGGGTTGAGATGTATGGTCAAGGATCTTAAGGAATATATTTATACCTTGAAGAGTGACTAGGTCAAAGAAGCTGAAAGGGATGATAAGATCATTAAGGATCTTAGGAATCAGTTAGAATGTGTCAATACAAAGTCTAGATAAAAATAATTTGATTATGATTAGTTGAAGATAGAGACAAATTATTGGAAGGTTGAGCATGAATTTCTCATAGATAAGATGAGCAAGTTTGAGAAAGAGCGCGAGAAGCCAAAAAAAGTTAAAAACATGAACATGAAAGTAAAAATGAAGAGATAAATTAGGTAGCCCAATATAATGAGTTATTTTTATTATTTAAAAGGTTTTTGTTTTGATTTCTATATCTTTGGTCAAAGAGTAAGTAATTGTAGAACAATCTCAAGGGATGAGTTATCATGGGACCATGAGAGGAGTAATCAGTCAAAAGGACTTAACAAGGTATATGGATATTCTAGAGTGCATGATAAGGTTAAAAAATTGGTGTGAAATGAAAAAAAGTTAAGTTTAATCATATTGAGCCTATGAGTCAAGATGGATTATTTGATAAGGAACAATAGAAGACTAAAGAGGAATCTATGCTAGCTTAGAATACCTTTCACATTCAAGATGAATTCATGAAATGGTATATAGATAGTGGTTTCTCAAGCCACATGAATGGAGACAAAAACAAGTTCATCTAATTAAGAAGAATGCCACATTAATAGTGAGGTTTGGAGATAACACAATTTCTAATATAGTTGGCAAGGGTATCCTGAGTTTGGACAATGGGAAGACCAAAACAAAAAATGTGTTGTATGTGGAATGTTTAAAACGTAACCTAATTAGTATAAGTTAATTTTTTAACAAGGGACACACACTAACCTTTTGTTATAGAGAGTAAGAGATAAGGAGAGCCAAATCAGGAAGGCTAATTGTTAATGCTAAGAGGATTGAGAATAATCTATATGTCTTGAATGAGATCAAGAAGAAGAGATATTTTATGATTAAGATGTATGAAATTTGGATATGGAATAGAAGGTTAGGTCACCTAAACTTTGATATTATGGTCAAGATAAACACTAAGAAGTCTATGTAGAACATGCCTAATATTACCAAACCTATAAAAATACTTTGTAAAGCATGTGAACATGGTAACCAGACTAGAAGAAGGTTCAATTCCAAGGAATACTCTACTAAAAAATCCTTAGAGTTAATAAATGCTAATATATATGATCATAAAATAATTTAAATCATTCAAGGAGATAATTACTTCATATTACTCATAGATGACTACAAAAGAATGACTTGGGTAGCATTTTTAAAAGAAAAGTCAGAAGTTCTTGATAAATTCAAGGCCTTTATTGAGAATGAGAAGAATGGGAAGATCAAGTGCCTAATATCTAATGGATGAAGATAATTTTGGTCTAATGAGTTTGATGAATTTTGCGAGGTTCATGGGATAAGGAGATAATTTTTAGTAGCTAGGAACCTTAGTAGAATGAGATAGTGGAAAGAAAGAATAGGAAAGTCCAAGAGATGGAAAGAACTATGATAAATTACTCTAGATTATGTGATGGATACTAAAGAGAGGTAGTGAGTACTACAGTCTACATCTTGAATAGAGGACAAATAAGGACTAATGGAAACAAGACCCCTTATGAACTATGGAAAGGTATACCTGCTAATGTGGAACACTTTAGAGTGTTTGGAAGTATATATTTCATCAAAAAATATGAGGACTTAGGTAAGTTTGATTATATGATTGATGAAGGTATATTCTTGGGGTATTAATAAGTAATCTCAACCTATAGATGATATAGCAAGAGGTTGTAGAAGATAGTGGAAAGTACCATTATAAACATTGATGAAATATGGAAATCACACTCACAATCAAAGGATATATCATATAATCTAGAATTTAAGAATGAAGAGGAAAAAATAGAGTTTGATAAGGAATAAGAAGAATTTGAAGAGAGAAAAGACTCAAAATGACCTTCATGACATATTCAAATAGATCATCTTGAATCAAAAATCATTGGCAACAAGGATGTAGGTATGCAAATAAGGAGAATACTGATAAGTAACCTAAATTAATATAATGTTGTTCTATTGTCAAAGATTGAACCTAATATCCTTATAGAAGTAATAGAAGACATGTTTTGGATAAGTGATATGAATGAGGAGTTAGACCAAATAGAAAAGAATGAGACTTGGGAACTACTTATTAGGCCTAAATACAAGAATGTCATTGGCACAAAATGGGTGTTTAGAATTAAGTTGAATAAAGATGGATAAGTCACTAGGAATAAGGCTAGGTTGTTTTGTAATGGATATGCACAAGGTTTAGGGATACAATTTGAGGAGACCTTTGTACTAATGGTAAGATTAGATGCCATAAAATTATTTCTAGCATATACATGATTCAAAGGGTTCAAGGTCTACTAGATGGATGTCAAATATACCTTTTTGAAAGGAAACTTAGAAGAAGAGGTATACATAGAGAAACTTAAGGGGTTCTCATTATCAGGTGATAAGGACTATGTTTAGAGATTGAGAAAGGCTCTTTATGATCTAAAGCAAGCTTGTGGAGCTTGGTATTCTAAGTTGGATAGGAAGCTATTGGATCAAGGATTCAAAAGAGGAATTATAGATAGTAATATATACATAAAGATAAAATATGACAATCAATTGATAGTTATTGGCTATGTGGATGACATCATATTTGGTGTAAATAATGAAAACATGACCAAAGCCTTTAAAGAGGTAATGAAGAAAGAGTTTAAAATGTCCATGCTGGGAGAACTATCATAATTTCTTGGGTTGCAAATTAGTCAATCTAAAAAATGTATATTCATTTCACAAGCTAAGTAAATAAGAGAGATGTTGAAGAAATTTGAAATGGAATATTTAAAGGTAGTTAGTACACCTATGATTATAGGGTATAAGTTGAGTAAGGAAGATGAGTCTCCAAAGGTCAATCAAACATCATATAGGTCAATGATTAGAAGTTTACCATACACCACTACCTATTGACATCATGCAAGTAGTAGGTCTTATGGGAAAGTTTTAAGAATATCCAAAGGAAAATATATCTACAAGTAGTAAAAAGGATACTCAAGTATCTCAAGGGGAATATAGAGTTTGGGTTATGGTATCTAATGAGCTAGGAGTTCAATTTTTGAGCCTATACAGATGCAGACTGGGTAGAAGGCCTAGATTATAGGAAGAGTACTAATGGAGGAGATTTTTTCTTAAATGGGTGCCTAGTTTCATGGATAATCAAGAAGCAAGCATTAGTAGCATTATCCACTTATGAGGATGAGTACATTATAGTAGCTTCATGTTACACTTAGGTCCTATGGATAAGATAAACCTTAAAAGACTACAAGGTGGAGTATGATGGTCCTAGCCCTATTTATTATGATGATACAAGTGTTATAAGCATCTCAAAGAAACCTATCATGCACTCAAGAACTAAGCACATTCATATCATGTATCATTTCCTAAGAGAGCATGTAAGTGATAAAAGTGTCAAAATTGAATGTGTTTCTACACAAGATTAGATTATAGACATTTTAACCAAGCCACTTGTAAAAAAAACATTTGAACACCTAAGATAGGAATTAGGTATAGTTCCTACCCCTAGAAGTCATTAATGAAGTTAAGTGATTAGGGAAAGCTAATCAGGTGGTTTATTAGATCTAAGTATAGGTGAGCAGTATTAATAAGGTATGCATGGAGATAGGGGGAACATGTTTATATGATGACTCATAAACTCATAGTACTATATGTTGAGTGTTTTAGTTACAAGGAATGTGATCCAAGGACTTATAGACATCACTTTGTAATTTATGTTAAAGGGGAATAAAGTTCATAATGAGGGATATGTTTCTTATTGAGAGAAGTTTCTAATAGTGGTTTACATCAATGACAAAAGGGGATATTTTTGAGTATTATCATTGATGTCAAAGGTGCTCCTTACATGAGGTTGATGTCATTAGGAGAGTGTGCCTAGTTGGAAATATGTTGATGTGAAAAAGTTCATTGATGGAGTGTTATCATTGAAGGATGTTTTCATGAAATAGAATATGAAGGAAATAGATATATTTTGAAGGCAAATAATGCCTTATGATTTCTTGAAGGTACATGTATTTGAGGTCAAGTGATTAAGTAGCCTAAATGTTAACATGGCATGAAGAGATATTGTGAGAAGGTTTGAGCATGGTGTCTTGGTGATATGAGTGCACATATGAATTAATGGTTGTATGAAGTTATTTGATCATGTATGTGAGTCATTGTAACACTCAATAAAGTTTCAAGATAAGCCTATAGGGGTGGGACCTTTAGTCTAGGTCTGTATCTAGACCTCTATTAAACCCTAATTGACCTAATGAGGTGTCATGATATGTTATCAATGCATGTGAAGGATGTATGATAGTGTATAAGAATTAGAGTGAGATGTTGAGCATGAAAGTGAGGCGTTAAGTGCATGGAATGAGGCATGAAGGTTAATTTGAAGGCATAATGTAGTTTGCAGGTCAAGGTCTAGAGAGCAAAGAGAGAGAGAGAGTGTGGCCTGATTAAGGGTCATGATCATATTTCAATGTGTTTTATCTCATGTAAGCATTTTCATAAGTGAGGTATGTTGTTTCAAGTTTTTTCATGCAATTTGAGGTTCTATTTTGAAGGATAAGGCATGAAAAATTATTTAGAGGTCTCTCAAGAACTCATAATGAAGGGTTCTCAACTCAAGATGTATTTTTTTATGCTCATAATCTCATCAAAAATTTTCATGGGAACCTAAGTAGTTCATGATAGATGGTTAATTTTCCTAGCTCAAAATTTTAGGCATTATTTTTGGATTGAGGGGTTGGTTTATGAATGATCATTAAGAGTGGAAATAGGTTTAAACCCTCTCAGAATCCTAATTAGGACCTGATGTTGAAGATGCTGATAAAAAGTTACCATAATGGATTGGTATTCTTAGGTAATATATTGGATATTATATTGGAATCTCCCAGGTACCTCCAAGTGGTATTGGTTAGAGAGAGGAGAGAGAAAATGTTGAGTTATAGGTGTATTTTTGGAGAAGTTAATGTATAAATCAAAAATTACATTGAACATAGTAATAAAATGGATGGAGGAAGAAGGTAGAGACTCATGTTTTATGTCCATGAAGATTTATAGATATGGTTTAGTCCTCAAGTGTGCTAAACTAGTCATCCAAGTTAGTCGTTAATAGGCAAATAGTGTAAATAGTGAAAAACCTAGGCAGTAGTGAAAAGATGACTTGGAATGTGTTTTCATGATAAAATTATAATCTAGTTAATGGATATTTTTATAATAATTATATGTATTATTAGTTCTTGGTATATATTTTGGAAGTCAGGTATAGTGGTGAAAATGATGAACCCAAAATGGTTTGTCTAACTCAGTGAGGTTAGTGTGTAGTGAGGTCAACACTAGACCATATGATGTTTATATTTGAATATGGTATAGATATGTAAGATCATTTTCATTCATTTTAAGTCTTTTAAACTAGTCATACATGTGTTTAACTTCAATGTTTCATGACTATGTTTTTGATAGTCTTGGCAATTCTAAGCTAGCAAGTTGTAGTGATGAGTTTGAGGCTCTATGCCATGATTTGAAGTGTATAATGTATATGGTGATATTTTTGAGTTATTTTAGGTATTTTATAAATTAATTATTGTCATGGTTGTGTTTATAAATGATTTTTTATCTTTAGTTGCTCAAGATAGACTTTTATGTGTGTTCAAAGGCCTAATGTGAACAATGCTAATGGAGTATTTCAAGTGATGGTTAGACCTAAAAATTATTATGGAGATAATATGATGTTTTATAAGGTATATTTGAGTTTTATATGAAATAATATTAAGGTATATGGAGGTAAAATGTGTTCCAAGGGATCAAATGGTAACGTGTTACTAGATAAACCTAATGCAATTAGGTTTCCATGAGACCTAAAAGTCAAATGAGGTCTAATTGAGTCATGATAGACTAAAAAAGGACTAAAATTTTATTTGAATATTTTTTTATGAGATTTAATAAGACCTATTATATATCTGACCTAATAGGTTAAGGATGTTTGGGCGATCATGTGGTATATGAACAAGGAATGGTATATATACAAGGCAGTTTTAGGCCTATTAAAGTAGAGAGTATGTGAATGAAATAACACATTATTGAATATAAGGAGGCATTTTAGATAATAATAATAGATTATAGGGACTTTTATGAATATCTAATATGATTTTTTAGTATGAATATCAAGTTCATGTGACCTAATCGGTCTTGAAGAGACCTAATTAAGTGAAGAGGCCTAGAAGTTAGTTTGAGAGAGATAAGAGTGTGAAGAGATGAAGAGGTGGTAATAATTTGATTGTTAAGTAATAAGGTGTTATAAAGGTGATCAAACCATTTAGGTGGATGAGTTGGTGCTGAGTCCTCTAGGGGTTGGTACCTCTTTGTAAGTGGGTGCTTGGCTAGTTGGGGTTGGTACTCCATATGGAATTGGTGCTTCACTAAATTTGGTTTTTGTATTATAGGACTATAGTCCATTTTCATATATCAGTGGGTTTTATTTACCTTGAGGGATTCCCACATATGTGATGTGTTCTTGTATTTCATGTTCATATGTATGGTTTCTTGTACTTTGATTGATCTTTATTTTTTTAATGAATGGATCATGATGTTAAGTGGAATTGAATGAATGTTTTGAATATTGATTCACCCCTTAAATTTCAGTCATTAGGCTCCCAATATAATTATCAATACCATTGAGGTGGGTGTACTGAAAAAAGCTATTTTCATTGCTTTGTCTTGGAACCCCCTAGTTTTGAGCTCTATTAGTGAGGTGTGTTTGCGGGGTATTACCCTCAAAATGGTAGATAAAGAAGTTAATATTTATATCCCATATGATTTATTAGATTATTTCACTCTAAACATGAAAATATACTCTTTTTTAGGAATATTACTGGGTAGGCAACCTTCCTACTTATACATGTTTGATTGGATGGTTAATAACTGGACTAATATCAAACAAATCTTGCTTGGGGTTCTAAAAAATGGTTTTTTATTGTTCAATTCCAAAATAGAGAATATCATGACTCAATCTAGTCTTTAGGGCCATGGTTCTATGAAAAATTAGGATTTATCCTTAGCCCTTAAAATCCCTTATTCAACCCCCTCTCAGTTTCCTTGGATCATATTCATATTTGGATGAGGTTGTACCACTTGCCACTTGTGTTGAGGAACTTGGTAGCCATTAATATTATTGCAAAAAAAGTAGGAATATTTGTGAAGATAAAAATAGGGGTGGATGGTATCTAGATATTTTTTTTAGAGTTTTTATTATTCTAGACTCTTCTTTCCCTATTATCATTTCTATTCAAGTTTTGACCAAACATGGAATTCGGTTACAAAGAATGGATTTGGAGGGGTTGACTTTTAGATGTTTCACGTGAAATAGTTTGGGGAACAAGGCCATCACTTGTCCCTCTTTTGGTTATCAAGGGAAGGGTATTTCCTTCTCTTAGAATTAGATTTTGAAATACACTTATAGAATCCTTGTGGTTAAATTTGTTACTTCTCCTAGTGTTTGAAAAAAAACCTAAACTTTTAGCTACCCTGTCGACCTTGGAGTCTTTGGATAAGATTATGTGTGTGTAAAAAATGATGGAATATCCAGTCCATGCATCCTCATATGGTCATGAGAAGATGGAAAACTTGAGGGCTTAGTCACCCTATGATTCTCATATGGAATCAGAAGATGTTGCTTCTTAGCACAATGAAGATCTTACTTTGACATAATGTTTCAAATTAACTCAAAAGGATTTGATTCTCTCTAAACTAAATTGTGGTTCTTCTAGGCATAGAGGAAAGAGGATATAGTTTGAATGGATATAGATAGATGATTTGAATGCCCTGAATGTGGATCCTAGTGGGCACTAGATGCCTTCTTATCTTCTTGGGGTAGGAGGGATCTTGATACCTTTAGATGAGTTTGGTCTTGTGTCTAGCTCTATTTTATATGGTTGGCCTTGTTACTTTTTGGATATATTTAAGTGTTGGTTCTCGTTTAGGTATTTTAGTTGCTAGTTCTTTTTTATTTTCTAGTTTTTTAGGCGGTTCTTGGTGTTTTCTAGTTTTTCCTTGTAATCTTGGTTTTTGATTTCTCTTAATAAAGGGCAAGGGACCCAATGCCTTTTAAATCATAATTTTATTCAAGAAAGAGTGCATATGTAAAAAATCTTTATAACCCACAAATAAAACATGATTATTTATTTCAATTCATATATATATATATATATATATATATATATATATATATATATATATATATATATATATATATGGAGAGAGATATAATAGAGATAACAGAGAGAAGGGTAGAGGGATTGAGATATTTCATAAAATAAGTTTTTTTTCTTTCCATTACTAGAACATGATTGAAAAAAATTATCTTACAATACTAAGTTAGATGTTATAAATGCATAAACCACTAAATTAATGATAATCATAAAATCCCTACCTCTTATCCAATAATTATGATTCATATCACAAAATCATAAATATCCAAGAAGATATCCTCCTCCTCTCAAACTCCTTCCAACAAACTCCTCCCATGGTTAGTCAATCCCTAAATGGGCCATTTGTGTGAGATCAAACATAAATTTTTCCCACTAGAATTCACCAAAACTCATTAATGGAGGAGAGTACCCTTATTACAATACCTTTTTATTTTAATAAAATAACCATACCTTTCTTACAAGTCCTTAAAATTCCATGTGGGTCTAGTTGTACAAGTAAACACACCCTTCTACTTTTATTATAATGGTAAAACAATATTATTATTATTTAAACCCTATTTATGTGTTGGTTTTGGGTTAAAAATTTAGAATAGCCTATACATAAATATGAATAAAATTATTCTAGAGTAAAAAAATTAATTAGAAACTTAGATAAATAAATATTTTAACTTAAAATGCTTAGTTATGCTAAATATAAAAATTACATCCAAAAAAATAATTTGATTGCATAAACATGAATAAGAGATAATAATTAGCTTATATGTAAATGTGCCAAAAAATTTGAGAAGTATAAATGTGAAAATGTGAAGGAACAAGATTAGAATATAATCATCAAATTATATAAATATTATTTCTATAGGCATGGACATTTGCCTTAACCTTGGGGCACTTGCATTGATGTAGGTGTACTAATATCAATAGATCTATTTGATATGAAATATTAACTATATTTTAGAGTGACCACCTAGAGATTTTTGGGTTTTCATTTTCCTTATGTAGATAAATTTTGTTCACGCACATAAGATGGTGGTGATTTCTTATGAATCAAACCCTAGATCTTCACCTTAAAAATGGGTTAGTTAGATAATGGTATTGATCTAACCTCAATTAACCCTATGTCAATGAGAACTACCTACATAGATAATACTCAAATGAGGGCCATATATATATGTATTTATCCCCTAGTTATTGGGTTGTGTGTATACAAGGGTGCAATATACTAATTATAAGGGCATGCAATTATCTAACTTGTAACTTGAAAAATACTACTCATGGGATATTATTTTAGTGATTATAACCTATAATATGACTATTCCTATGACTAATATTAAAATAGATATTAATATCATAGTATAACTCAATTTTAAAATTGATTGAATGAACTTGAATAGGTGTTTGATTCGATTCAAGTGTCTATATATGGGATGCAAGTGTTTAGGAGTATATGAAGATGATGAGGATCCAAAACTAATAATGAATGATACATATTAGGTTTTAAGATTTTTTTATAGTGCAATACATCTGGGTCATCTTAAATTATAAGGTCAGACCATAAGATAAATAGTTAGTCACAATGAGTTGGTGAATGTGAACCTTTCGATAGCAGGAAGGTCTATAACTGAAGGGTAGATCCATAATAGGTATTTGTTAAGTATAAAATACTGAGATAATATATAAATCATATTTTAGTATTTACATTCCCCTTTTAGTATATTGATATATAAGGATCAAATTATTATTTTAAAGCAAACAATTGTGTACTTGGGTGTGCATAACACATTAATTTTTATTGATTCCACTTTGAGTATTTTTATGGTGTAATACATGTAAATAATATCATGTTAAATTATAAAGTGCATATAATATGAAATTTGAAATTATTGAAAATAAAGAGAGAAAGGAAGGATTACACCTATGTGACAATGCAACCATGTTGCCCCTTGGTAATTTGACTTGGTAAAGATGATTCCTTATAAAGCATTGGAGAAAAGAAAGGTTCATAGAAAACCCTTAACAATTTTAATAGGGATATTTTAAGGTAATTATTCCCCCAATATGTTTCAAGGGTGAGTCTTGACATGGCCATTAAAATCATTGAATTTCGATCACATGACTCAAGTGATAGTAGAATAAAATCCTAGTTATGTGGTATAACTAACTCAACCTAAAAAATATTAGTGTTATATAATTGAGTTAATTTAATATCATCTACACTACTAAAAGGACCCAACTGATTTAGACATAAAAGGATCAAAACGGTGTTTCCTAGTGAAAATGATGCTTATTGGTAAATAAGTTTAAATAAATTTGAATATGTATTAGAAATTTTTGGTTTACCTGCATGGCATGTGCACCTATGATGTGTCTCAAGATAAACTATCTATCAAAAATATGCTCGTAGTATGTGATAAAAAAATTATTAAGATTCATGATATGTATCATGGTATTGTTTATAAAGTAATAGTATAAGCACAACAAACAATCAAGCGCGCACATACAAACACTCAGTGTCACATAAAAAGTGTTTAAGGAAATTGAAAATAAGGGGCATGTTCAAATGTTGCACACTCAAATAAATGACATATTCAAGTGTATAGATATAAAAAAAAGTAATAAATAGTGTCACAAGAGCCAATAAGTAAGGAACATATTCAAATGTTACACAATCAAGACAATAAAAAGCAAGAATAAGACACTCAAAGCAGTGAAAACATGAAAAAATGAATTATAATAAACCAACATAAGCATATTATATTAGTCCCTGCATATATGTGATAAAAAAAAATGGTATGTAACATAGCATATCGCGTACACTATGAAAGATGTAAACATGAGTATAGGCATGTCCTAGCATTAGTATATAAACTCAACATGATAATGTAAATGTGACCATAAAATAATATAACATGTATCAATCATGATCAAGGAATTAGATTCCCCTAATGAAGTGCATTATGTGGGAAGATTAAAGGTCCAACATATGTATGCACATGTATCAAGGATATAATATATGCATATATCATAATCAAGTACATGTGAGACATATGTGAGAATAAAAAATAAATGATATGATATCTACTAGAATAAAATAAATAATATATATGCCAAAGAGATAGTAAACATGTGAATTCTAAATATTTTTGTATTTATTTGAATGTTTTATATTTTGTTGAATATTTTATATTTTTGAATATTTGTTTTTTTTTGGAAAGGAAAAAATTCTAACCTATGATCCCATGTAATGGATGCTCATAGGTAGTTATAAACTCAAAATATGATACATCAAACCAGTGATACTACCAAGAAACATGCATAGGTGTCATATCTGAAACTTTAGAATTTGTGGTTCATATAAATATGTGGTCATGTTTAGTGCTATGTTATTTCCTCAGTGTAATTGTAATTGGAACAAGTTTGTGTTTTTTAACCAACAAGGTAGACCATGTAGGTGTAGTTGAATACTTCATGGAAGAAAATGTGCATCTTTGGTGTAATCGAATCTAAAGTATGGGACACCTAGGAAAGGGGATTGCTTATTTTTTACCCTTTTATGGATGATTATGTTGGAACAATAATATTTTTGGGGTTACATCATGGACCACATTTTTCCATAAATTAAATAAACAATATATTTTATTATTTGATTGAGTAAATTCTTTTAATATAGGAGATATGAACTAGACAAGTGAGGGTTTTGATAACTAAACCCGCATCTAGGCAGATGGTTTTAAACTATGGACCCACAACCAAAATGGAACCAGGCACAATAAAGAGGGTTATAAGGATCCCTCAAGCAATAAAGTAAAACAAAGAGGGTTTTGAGGATTCCATAACCTGATGAAGCACAACAAGAGGGTTTTGAGGCTTCCATAATCAAGACAAAAAATAATAAGAGGGTTTGGAGGCTCGAATAACCTAGTGAATGAAGATGGTTTTAAGGCTCCCACAACCTTAACTTGAGGGTTTTAGAGGATCCCAAAACCTATATCACAACCAAGGATGTTAAAAAATAAGGAAAAAATTAAAGAGATGATACCCTTCTTTAGGTCTTTCCTAATCTTAAAACTACAAAACAAGAGTCATTCAGAAGCAACAGGTCTTCTTCCACTTGGGTCTTCTACACAACTGAGATACAACAAGTGATCTTTACCTCCCACTAAAACTAGTAAGGTGGATTTTTATATCATCCACTCTAATAGAATAAGATTTAGTTGGGATTCCTATATTTACCCCAAACCAAACCAACTTAAATTGAGTATGGACCTCTGTAGATATGATATTCAACACATTTTTTGTCCATCCTCCACATTCCCTAGGTACTTTGAGAGTGAAAACCTATATAAATGGACTTATAACCCTCAAGAAGGCTTCATCCATGTTAGATATGATTCCATAGAATCTTAAGAGGAAAATAAGGAATCTTGGAACTTGTAGTAGAAAAGAATGGACTCCTCTATCATTCACTTTGATACAATAAAGAGTGACTTTAGAGAAATAGGGCCCTTCTAGTCCCAAAAGCTAACTTCCATCAAAAATCACCTCAGGATTAAACCAAGTGCTTACAGTGCTTATGTTGTGGATGGAAGAGATACTATGGGAAGGGTAATAGCTTCCTCTACTTTGTTTTATCCCCTAACCACCCAAGACACTAAATAAATTCCAATAGTGTCCATTGTCACCCATGCCCCACCACTAGAAAAGTCCTAGATATGCATAGAAAAATAGAACCTTACCATCCTCAGAAAACCAAGGATTATGTGAAACTTTGGTAGCACCATCTATTCTCAAAAATTTAAGATCAAATTTATATTGACTGTATACTGTCCATTCTAAAGTTGGCATCTATATGTCTAAGGCAACATAATTACCAGGATCACCTAGCCATCATTTGGGAATGTCAACCCATTTCATGATCTATGAGTGTGTTAGATATTTCAACTTGAGGATGAATCCTATGTATCTACCATTCTCATATGTCATCTCCATTCTCCCATTTCATCTTCATAATCTCATTTCTAATCCCTTTCAACCTTGGTCTTCATCCTCCTCATCATCTCCACCTCCTTCCTCCTTACCTGCGACTTCTCGCCCACTCCTTGTTTCAAAATTTCCTCATGTTATCATCATCATTTGATCAAGAATATTATTATTAATCCTACCAAAATTTTCATCATTCAAATATATTTCATAAACAATATATTTTTTATTTACACACAACCAAATATTTTTAATTTGGTTATGTGAGTAATAAATTGCTAAAATTGTTAATGATATGTAAAAGGGTTGGTATAGTGGGTTGGTTGTGCTTAGATCCATCCAATTTATAATCTCACATGGAGTTTATAGTTTTAATGTGTTTGTTTAAATTGGATTAGTGGTTTTAGTGTTTAGTGGCATCCATTTATATTGGTTTAATGGTTATAATGTACTAGGCTCCCTTGTTGTGCTCTAGATGTGGTTCATAGCTCTAGTCAAAATTTAAAATCTATCAAAAACTTAATTATAATTAATTTAAATAGGTGTATCGATTGGTTGAACCCACAATAATTATATATGTATTTTGAACTTTGGTGAAAGAAATATCCTAATTATTATCCAACTATGTTTTATGGTAGTGGTGGTCTCTAAATTTTATGTGAAGCATTGTGAAGAGGTGAAGAAGGAATTTACTAGGTTTATATTTTTTTCTCAAATAATGGAATAAGCTTTGTAGGTTTTTTTTACCACATTAAGGTTTTCACATGTTAAAACTATTTAATGCACCTTCTCTTTATTTCCTAATATATTTAATTGTTATTATCATTTATGTAAACAATTAGTTTATTTATTTACATGTCATTCATATTAAATAAATGTGAGATTCCTTCCACTGGTTATTATGACATGGCACTAGATCCATAAATTGTTTAACTTATTTATAGGTAATCTAGATTCTTATTAGAAATTATTACAATAAGTTTTTATGAGATAAATAGTGTAGTTTTTTTATAATTGTTTTGTTGGACATCTTGTGATAAAATTTATAATTCCAAATATGTAAATTATAAATATCATTTTAAAAAAATAGTCATACTAATATAATAATATAAATTATTATTATTATGTATATTATAAAATACATATATTTTTTATATATTAAAACATTATTTAAAAAAATTGTAAGAACCACAAATTTTTTTAGTATTAGGATATGCAACTACTAGTAAAAATTTCCATATTGAATTTAGCATAGAAAAACCTACTGAGATCCATAACTATGTCATAGCCAACACATTAACTAGACCACATGATTACTTAACAATTAATTCATTAAGAATCATTTTAAACACATAACATTTAGAAGTGGGTCAGTGTAGGCACACCCAGGTACACCTATCCATGTAATTCACTGTAGCCTTTCTAGTGGAGCCATCACAAACTTATGTTATTACCTGATTACCTGCTTTGGCTATGGAACAACCAATACCTCATTGGGTAATTTAGGAAAATTTTAGCAAATAAAGGTAGAGATTAAAATATATTAAACAAAAAAATCATAATGCTAAGGTTGCTTAATAAATATCTACCTATTCACAACTAATAGGCAAAGATCAAGGAAAAAGGACTATTTCCAATAGCAATGTAAAGAATTGGAACGCCTTTTCAAATTAACAAAAAATTAGAGGATAAAGTTGGGAATTAAATACCTAAGTAATTTTTTACTGATTAAGCTTCATGAAATGTTTCAAAAACCATGCTTATGTTCCATTTTGGAACATCTTACCAATCTACAAGGCAAGGTTAGACACAAGCATAGGGTCACTACATACCCACCTAAGAATATTACTTAAGATAAGACATTATCACAACATTATATATCTAATACTTTAGTTTAGAATTTTATTTTTCTTATTTTCCAAAGAAGACTTATCAATTCCAACTCAATGAATATAACTCAATTAAACTTACTTTTCATTATGAGAATATAGATTAACTTGTTTAATATTCCAATTAGAATTCTGAATATGGAGCAAACAATCCTTTATCACAATATGCCTTGATTTCAAATAATAATTTGTTTTTTAAAGCAATTGTCACTTAATTATTCATAATTTATTTCCAAGTTATTTTTATTATATATAGTATTTAAATATCATTATTTGTAACTTAAGTTCTAAAAGTATATACAAGGCTACCCAAAATAGTCCATTGTACTCCAATAGTGATATAATGGTTCCCAATTGGAATGATTGTCCTCTAATAATATTTATAAGATATATTTATTTGAACACTTTTTAAATTCTTTTAGTTTAATGTATATCAAGGATTCTAATAACAATTATAGCTCTTCATGTATTAATATAAACCTTATGAATTTGTAGTACTTTTAAGACACGAGATTATAATTGCAATTGAATACATCCTTAAAAGTCTCAAACAAAGTCTCATTGATTAGTCCATCCCTTTAATGGAGATTTGGATAATTTAAGGTACTTGTAAAGAATTTGTTTTCACTCAAGGTTACATGTCACAACACGGTGATTTGTAATAATGATCAGCATAAATTATCTTACTTGATTAATAAAATTATTAATTTTCCAACAAGAATAGTGATCAATCCATTATAAATTTTTCAAAGTAACCTTGACTTCTTGATTCATACTTGAGATGTAACCAATATATCTTAAACATACAAATATTATTTTCTAACCCCTCATCTCATTAGTATCAAAATATTCATGTATAATATCACACTAAATTATTGCAACTAAGTTCAAAAATAACTAATTACAACTTTAAATATCTGGCTAATTCAAAATCATGAACTTGATAATAAACCAATGTTGGATAGTTATATCAGCTTGAAAACAAATTTATGAATACATATCAATATTATAAGACAAATAAATAACCATTACAACTTTGAAATTAAAATGTATTAGCATTATATATTTTAGCATTTAGCTGTAGAAGTTCCATTATAAATCTAATGACTAATTAATAGGAAATAGTTGTAAATATAAAATAAGATTATGTGGCTAATGTTTACAATATCACATATCTTAATAAACTTGTAAAATTCCATATGAAATTATAAATATAATTACTTGGATAATAAGAAATAGTTGTCAATATAAAATAAGATTATGTGGCTAAAGTTCATAATATCACATACCTCAATAAAATTGTAGAATTCTATATGAAGTTGATAATATAAATAATAAAGGTGATATTATGAAGATCAACGTCTAACCAAAAACATAGTTTAACTTGCATGTTTATCAGAATAGAGAAGTTAACCATAACATTAACTTACATTATATCATAAATATAATGAATGAAGCTAATTACATAAGCAATTTAACTTTTTTAAAATCAACTATTAAAAAACAATGATGAACAAGAAGTATATCAACAATATTCCACATGAAATCTAACAAAGATAAACCCACCTCACCAATCCCAATGATCACAACCATAAGTGGCCCTAAACCACCCGAACCATTAGTTAGATATGAATCAAGAAAATAGAGAAATAGTGGGGAAAGGATGATCAAAACACACTGAGCTTGGCATAATAAAAAATTGAGTAACAAAAAAAAATTAACCACATGTTCATATTCCATCTCACCAAGATATATTAACTTGGCACATGATTATAACTACCACTCATTACTCTAAGCTTTTCGATTTATGAGCCAAATTCTATTTGACGAATATAATATGATCTATAAATCCATGTTGTGTAAAAATATTGTAGTCATCCTCAAATAATAATTTTATAAATAATAATGAGCTAGTGTAATGCCCATTTCCCCCCTAAAGTTAGGCTTGACACATGAATTCAATGAATAAAACACCAAAAATCATGGATAGATACCATAATCCATTCAATCACACATAATAAAATATGAATCTTGTAATTACTATTAAGACTCATATAGGTGCAAGGCACTAATTTGAAAGCCCATATTCCTATTCCATTTGTCCTAGCACTCATAAATTCCTTTATAGATCATGTCAAACAAAAACTATGCTTATGATGTTGATATGGGCATCAAAATTGACCTTGGACACTACTGATGTAGTCATGCTCCACATGGTCACTCAGGAAGGCTATATGTCCATGCCATCTCCATTTCAAGATCCTAGGGCCACTCTTACCACTTTTTTCTTCCTAAGAAACTCCGTGATAAGCTCCACATGGTGAAAATTCACTAATTTTTTTCCCTATCACTCTATAAGGATAACATAGCTTCTTTAGGCTTGAAAATCAATAAGATTATATATTGCAATAATATCTTACTATCATGATAGCCCATAGGGCTCACTCTCAATAGGGACACCTTAAAAATCATAGAGTAGTAGAATTCGTATGTGCAATAACATCCTACTCACCTACTTACCCATAGGATTAACTCCTATTACAAACATATTCATAACAATAGAGAAATGTATTTTTATCATGTGGTAGCATCTTGCTCACTTGCTTATCCATAGGATTTGTACCTACTACAAACATATCTAGGATAGAGAGTCACCAAAATAATGCCAAATGGAAAAATCTTATGAACCCGATTACTCAGAGGATTTGAAAGTTACATGGACATATCTAAGATAGTATGTTACTAGGATGATGCCACATGGCAACATCCCATGATCCCACTTACCTAGAGTATTTACAAGCTACATATACATCTTTAGGATAGTGGGTCATTTAGATTATTCCATATGGAATAATCCCATGATCCCACATTCTTAGAGTTTATGCAATTGATATGGTCATTTCTGGGACTACAAAGTTATAGGATTGTGCCATTTACCAACATCCTACTAGCCTAGTGCCAACTGAATAACTAACTACTCTGAAGTCACTTCTAGGTTCATCAGATAGTAACACATGGATTATTCTAAACCACTAACCAAAGCATCATGAAATTGACTAAGGTAAAATATAAAATAAAAGGCCAAGGGGGAAAATTAGCTAAGGTAAAAGTTATGAAAAGACCTATCTATAAGGAATTTAAATAAAGTCTAGGTGGAATAATTTAGTCGATGAGGACAACCCGATTAAGGTTAAGGCCTAAAGATAACTAAGAAAAATCTTGAAAACTAAAAAAAAAGTGACCAAGGCAATTAAATGTCAATTACACCATTATTTTATGTAGAATAATTTGGCCAAGCTAGAATACAACATTAAAAGTGATGTACAAAACATTAAGTCTAAAATATGAAGCTGAATAATTATGCATAGGTCTGAGTCTACCTTGATAAGTCAAAACTAAACTAATAATCTAATTGGTTTAGGAAAAACATCAAAGATGGATCAAAATTCCAAGAACAAGAATAATAATATCAATGATCACTTAGTAATCAAAAGATCTGACCTCCTCATAGGTCAATTAAATAATAATCCATCGAGGTTTGAACCAACATTCAACATTAAACCAATATTCTTATTATTTTGGTTTATTGTCTAAACCACATAAGGTAGGCTTAATTCTTAAAGTTGACTAGTTTGATCCTAGAAGTTCAAATTCATAGCAATGACTCAAAAATCATTTTCATTAAACTAAAGGCAATAGGTTTGATAAGGGATATCTAAAGTATAAGGACACAAAGTCCATAATTGGCCTTTTAAATCCTTTTTAATAAAAGAAAAATTCATGCAAAGGTCTCTATCATGAGACCCATATGATTACCTTATATTATTATAACTACCTTAGTCAAAGATCCTAACTATATTATCATTTTCCTTTTTATAAAAGTTGGTCTAAATAAAGGAAAAATATAAGCTAAAAATATTATACAGTGATTTAATTCAAAATCTTTCCATAAGTCATTTCCTTATCCTAATAACCAAAACTCAGAATATATAGTCCTATGATGCATTTATTATTCCTATAAATCACTCATCCATTCATTTTAGATTTACTCACTTATGGATAAATTTATTCTATGATATAAATTCTAGTATATTACATGAGGAAACACAAAGCTCGTCTCTTAGGCTAATTATCTAGAAGTTTTGACCACAAAAAGCATATTCATCGAATTACTAAAAGCGTTGTATATTATTAAGAGTTGATCCCTAATTGACATATTCCATCTAGGTAAACTTATGGTTAAGACTTATTAATGTCCTCAATAACATTCTTTTTAAGATTTGTTTAATATTTTATCTTTGATAGACTGAGCCTTAGCAAGGGTTAGCCAACAAGTCTAAACTAGCTGAGTAAAATCCATATTATAATTGTCTTGATGTAAGCATATTTATAAAATAAAAACACCATATGTCTTAATCATCTAAAGCATATGTATCCTAAATCAAATGACTTCATATAAGATTGATTCTTTATGTACACATAGTTCATTTAAAGTAACACCATTATAAGAAGCTAAAGATGTAATGAACAACCATTCACAAGATACTCAACACAATATATATTATATGTATTAGGGCCATTAAATTGGTTAAGCTTAGTCATGAATACACACGCATCCACTAGGATTATATTTACAAAAAGAACCCCTCTCAAGCAGACTTATTAATCTGATATAACAAGCATATTATATAGTAGTGCTCTAAAACAATAACCAAAACATTTAGCTAGTGAAATACATAAGATAATGGCTCACACACAAACCAAAATCAATCATTAAAACATAAATACAAAAAATTCATCTATTAATAATTAATCCTCAACTTCTATCCATTTATAAAAATAAAAAAAACATGAGTAGACTATAACTGAAGAGGATTTCCTCTTCACTCCAAGTGAAAATTTAGCCAATAAAAGGTGGGCTCACCTCCCAACCTTTTTCCATCATCGAGTGACTTCTCTAATCACCCCCAATTAGGAATCCTAGATCAAGGCATGTTTATATCATGATACAAGTTAAATAAAGGAAAATAATAGTCAAGATGTTTTAGAGTTAGGGAGATAACTACTCACAAGGTGACAATCCAAGCATCTCTAAGTCAAGAGGGTTACCAACCTCAAATCTACTTTCAAAAACTAAAATACACAAAAGAAAAAACACAAGGTTCATAATGATAGGATCCATCAGGCATACATCCACTAAGATATATTCTATGATCATCCATGAGAGGACTTAGGTAGCTTACGATCATGTCCAACATGATAAGCCTACCCTTACTACATAATGAAGAAAGTGACCTTTCAAGGCATCAATAGTCTTACATGTCAATATTTACTATCAGAGTAAGCATAAATATTATCCAATAAAACTATCATGGAGGAATATATCAACTTTGAACTCCCACACACTAGGGTAGGAAAGACCATGGGGTGAATTAGGCACAACCATAGAGAAATAAGCAAAGAGAATAAGTAATCCAAGTGACCTTACTCCTATAAACATAGTATTCAATAAAAAATCACACAAAATTCATTTAATCAAATAATAATATATTCTAATCAATACGATACTTAACAAAAATCTAAGCCCTTCTATGGATGATTTTTGAAGGTTTATACTAGTCGAGGCTCTTCCTTTCTATGATATTTTCTTATTATTCCTTTCTCTTTTTAGTTGGCTCCAAATTTCTTCCATTCCAAGTCTAGAGAATTGAACAATTTTCCAAGAGATTTGATTTCCTCAAATATTCATTCTCTCCTTCTTGTGACCCAATTAGAATAGGACATGTGTATATTCTTCCCTTAGGTTGACCAACCACTTTTCCTAGACACCCCATGCCTTCATAAATGGGCCTTATTTTATAGTCCATAATGGTGCATGGTGGATCATACAGAGTCCTACATTTGATTCTAAGATAATCCACCTCCCTACACAAGACTCAAGGCAAAAGAAATAAATGGAAAAATAAATATTTTTTCTATAAGGCATTATAGACATTGGTCTATTTTATCTTCATATATTGAAGATGACTAGCTAAAGGTGGTTTGACCAACACATAAGTGATTACCATCTATTAAGACATGATCAAATTAGTAAGTAGTTGAATGACATATAAAGCATTCAAATAGGATTAGGAAAGGTTAAGGACAAGATTAAGGTTAGAGGTGGGATCACACATGATGTAACAATTCTTAGCCCTTTTTCCTTCATTGGTAATAACCTATTACTAGACACTTATTGTACCCATGAAATATAATATCCTAATAGTTGAATCTTAAAAATATAATAGACTATATAAATTTATTAAACTAACATAATTAGCTTACCAAGCAATTCACAAGGTCAAAAAGTGATATTATTATATCCCCTTAATGCATATGTAATTTCAATTGTAGCCTATGGAGATTATTTAAGCATTGCTAAACCAACATTTACCATGTGCATAATCCTCTTACCTTCATAGTCAACACCACCAAGGGAGTATAACCATTTATTAATCATAGACACACTACTTTCTCATGAGGTTACTTATATTCTCCCCCATTAAAAAGGACATTGTCCTAGATGTCGGACTATTTTGTTCGTCAACAAGGATTCTAAATACACTTAATTGATGGAACATCATCCTCAATTACCTATGTACCACCCCAGATAGGCACCCAAGGTGATAATCTCATTACATGACTAATTGAAATTCTCTAATGTGGAATCCAAAAGCTACCTAAAACCAATTACACTATTCCTCTATATTTCTAAAAGCCCTTAAATTTCTTCATCCATAATTTTTAAGGATCTATAATCACATATGATGGTTTGACCCACATGAATACAATATTATAATTCATATTTTTATTTTCAAGGTTCATATAACCCTTGATTATCAATTTTTTGATATCAATTTTCTTATTAGTTGTAGAACAGTGTGACATAACCACTTCAAACTTGCAACATAAGTCAAGAATTTCATTTTCAGGATGCAAGTGTTTATTCCACTTGATCAAGGCTTATTATTCACATAATTTTCCTATAAATGGGCATGGGAGAGTTTAAAAACCTACTATCATGTCCAACACGAGAGGACTTTAATTGTTTCTAGCATGACTTCTAGGTAATAGTTAAATGACATTTCACCATGACCAACATAGAAGGATTTTACCATGTTACTATTATGATAACTAGGTAATGGTCAAACAAACTTCCACCATTCCCAACATAAGAGGAATTTGATATGATACCAACATGATGTTCATGGAAGGAAAAAATAACTTTCCACCATGCCCATCACATGAGGACTTTGATATGCTACCAACATGACATTCATGGGAGGATCAAATAACATTCCACCATGCCCAACATAGGAAGACTTTGATATGCTACCAATATGACATTCAAGTGAGGATCAAATAACCTTCCACCATGACCATAAATATAGGAATTTGATATGATACCAACATGAAGATGCTTATCATAGAGCACCATCACTCAGTGTCACAATAACATATAAATATAAACACAAAAGAATAGAAGCACTTCATATAAATAAGGAAGAACAACAACTCCATTTCCCAAAATTTTCCTATAGGACTGTTACTAGAACTTCAACACAATGAGAATTTAATATGACCAAATTATAAGGATGATTCAATTTTGGATCATAATAGTTTAAAATTTCTTTCAACAAAATCTATCTAATTCAGAGATGAATGTGATCTAATATCAGACCCAAGCCTTGCTTCATTCAAGTCTATATTGCCACATTGTATTTCAATAATTGCATGAAATCATAGTAAGAGTGGAAAATGTTTAGGGAGTCCTCCAACCTAGTGAAATCCAAAAGGGGGTCCCAATATTTGTGTAAGCCATTGCCAATATGGTTCATGCATCATTCAATTATAACCTGAAAGAGGAGATTGAATGGTCTATTTGAAAAACTAAAAACTAAGGTGGCTATTCAGAAGTTACTAAGCATGAAAATCTCTAATGAGTTTGATAAGCTAAAATATTTATTGGTCCCTGATGATTTATCTTTAGGTAAGGGTGACTTTCAAAAGGATAAGGAGGAAGAAAGGAATGTTGGGCAAACCCCCTATGGAGCAAGAACAAGTTATAATGGAGGTAGAGATGAAGCTAGGATGGATCTTGAATAGGGGAAGGAGGAATTTAAGTTTATAGGGATAAAGAAGAAGAGGCTAGTCATGGAATTGGAAACTAAATGAAAGGTAGGTAAAATAAAATTGAGAACATGGGGACTAAAAAACTACTCCTTTATTCTGATTCTGAAGAGTCAGACTAGCTATCTTCTATTATCCAAATTTCTATAGTCTTTTACTAGTGTTTTGGCATCTTTTTGGCTGAAGATAGTGGTTTTAGTTGATTTTTGAGTTCTATTTCTTTTTGTCTTGTTTTTTTCCTAAACATATTTTAGACACTCTTTATAATAGTCATGAGACCTTTAACCCATATTTTAACCTTATCCAATAACAATACTAAATACAACTATCACTTCTGAGTTGTTTCCTTTACTAAGATGTTGGTTGAATTTGTGAGTAATTCTAAAAGAGTAAATTCACTCTGTTATAGACCATACCATGAATAAAACTATCCCAACCATTGAGATCCATAATTTATCTACTATGATCATGAGAGTCCAGGTTTCCTTGGATGTACCAATCATTCTGAGAGAAGAATGATGGGTGTCAAACATATTAAAAACCATCCTAATAAATTAGGTATCCTTCCATGGGAATACCATTATAAGTGAATTTTAACCATTTTGAGTTCACATTTGTATCATTAGAATAATATAGGTAAAAATTAAGTTACCATAGTTAGTGTTGTCTTCAATATAGAGAATATTCTGATCAAGCAGAACATGTATAAATGCCTCTCATCACACCAATTATGTTGCAAAAGAATCCAAACATGGGAATATATCTATTTTTAATGTCCATTCCATTCATGAAATATTTTAATTAACTTGTTACCAGGTCCTTTAATAAATGTGGGATCTTAGGATCTTGGTCTACCAACCAAGATATAATGTGCAACTCAATATGAAAGAGGTTCTCAAGACATCAGTCCACTAGCTAGTGAAACTCTATGTAGATTAGTATATATATGGTCCTCGAGACTTTAGTCCACTAACCAAAAACCAATGTTCTAGTCAATATGTACATAGACCTTAGGACATCAATCCACCAACCAATATCTAAGTGTAGATTAAAGAGACAAAATAGTCAATACATTGAGGGCCCTCAAGATATGTTAAGGTATAGAGAAAAAGAGACTAGTTGACAACATATGTTATAAGTTACTCATTTTCCTATACACTCACCCTAAGTGACATATATTCACATAATAACACATCAAAACAACATAATCAAGGATCACAATCATTTGAAGAAAGATAAGTTGATCATGTAAGTACAAAATCAATAAAAGGAAACCAAATAGTCTCAATAATGAAATCAAAACCAAAAAAAATCTTCAATGAATTACATGATCAGCCTTTATCTTGAAACATTTTAAATCAATAATAAACCATTTTTGGTTTCCAATCAATATGAAAAAGATCTATGATAACTTAAAATAAGTTTATCAAGCACATTTATCAAAAAATAGATCACAATACGATCACTTTGTGGCTCTATGAACCAATCAAAGGGAGGACAATACTTTTATTATACCAGGGAATTTTTATTCCTCTTCATAAAATTTGATTTATAGGTAAGGGGATAAGTTACCAAACACTCACATTTTGCTTTGTTTTTCTTAAATGATCTCATTCATTTCTTATGCTTGTTCTTGATTTTCCTTAGATCAAGTTTCACTCTCTCAACTCATTGTGATTGATGGTTTCCTTGATTAGTTATTATTTATTGGAAATTTATTAACTCCCCTTTGATATTATTATACCTCTTGTGTTTCACTCACACTAATTCTCCCTATGCCATTCATTTCACTCATAATCTTGCTCTTAATCTCTTTCTAGCTTCTTGCTAGGCAACCTCTTAGGTTTCAAGTGTCACATATTCATATAGGCATTAGGTACTCAATATCCTCACATAAATAATATTAAAATATCTTATTATACATTTAATATCCCCCTTTAAAGCTTGAATCACACCCTACAACTCTATTCCATACCTTAAGGTCACAATTTCATCTCAAGATTTGTAGTCCTTTTTTATCATTTCCAGACTTGTATGGACATATTAGGAGAGATAAATAAAAATTGACCCATGATATAAGTACCCTCTATTTATTTCAAATTTAATACCAATTTTATTCTCCCAAATTTGAGTATAGACCTCTTTTCTAGCCCTAAGACTCTCCCATTAGACCTAATTTGTAGGCTTTTACAACACATTCCTTGATAGTCCATACCAGAAGGGCCGTACAAACTTGAAACCTATTCAATCACTTAGAGGACCTTTATTAATATAATACTAAAAACATTTAGCAATATTTGACTATTAAAACTACTTATATCAACAAAAACCTAGTTTTAGGGTTTCTTGTATGTACCTAGGCTTGAGAGGCTTTAACATTCTTTTTCTTGAGTTTGGTGATGATTCAAAGGGATCCAAAACCACATTTAGGTCTGTTATGAAATCCTCCACATTTCCAAATACGTTTTAGGCCTTGTTCAAGGCATTAGAGGTTTAATAAAAATATAACATGGTCAACTATGTGTTCTTTGGTGACTGAGCAAGGGTTTCAATGCTTTGTTCTCCTTCAAAAACTTACTAAATACTCATCTATGTTATCACTTAACATTAATTTATATTCCTCCAATATAAACTCCCTTACCACAATAACGATCCACTTTCCATTGGGATATTAAGCTTTTCCTTATTCACTAACTATATAGACAAGACAAAACTCAAGTAAACAAGGGTCTGTATTATTAGACACGTAGTTATTCAAGGTTTCAATTTGAACATAAGTTGTTTTTATGGTAGTTATACCCTCCACTATCATATCCAAACTCTACCAATTTCCCTAACCATCTAACTTTCTCTTAAGGGTCTATATTCATTCCTAAGTATTTGATTATGCAATAAGGGTTATTTGACTGGGTGACATGGTTTGATAGACTATGTAAGTAATTTCTCCTCCTTCTTAGTTCATACCAAAAAATTATAAAATAAATTTGAACACACATTCATATATCAATCTTTATATCAACAATATTATAGTATATACCCTAAGATCAACCATGTACCTTATTTCTTTGATCAGGATAAGCATATAACAATGTCTATGAATAGACCTATCCCTTTCTATGATTTCCTCCATTTTGAACCATGATTAAATAATATAAAGGATTATTTGGTATCCAAAAAAATAAGGTTCAATATCATGATAATCTTCTCCTCACAAACTTGGAGAAATCATTCAATGTTCCTTCTCTAGATTGGAACCTACAATTTCTTAATCCAAACATGTAGTCTTCACACAAATAGAACCACATTTATGGATTGAGGGTCTTACCCAAGAAATAAAAAGTCAATATACAAAAAAAAATTCACTATATCCTTTCAAATAACATAATACACATAACAAGCTTTATTTTATTCATTGAATCCACCTTTGTTACATTATAGCTTAATAAGGGACTTCATGGATTCCACCACCTTTTTCCTAAGAGGTCATACTCATTCCTTCATTTATCCCTATTTTATTCCTTTTCAGAGCTCTCTACCACTTCTCTCACATCTCTCAAAGACTCTCATACCACTTCTCATTTTTAACAAATTCAATGTTGGTTTCTTGAGTGGTTACATCAACTTCTTTTCTATAACTACCTCAACATGAGGTTTTGGAGTTCATGATCATAATATGACTTATAATTTAATATCTTAGACTTATGAAGATTCAAGGAATATTTTTAAAATCTTATTATACCTTCTACACCAACATGTTTTCACCTAACCACCTTTACCATACTTTTGTCATTCTTAGCTTAAGGATAATATTTGAATTTTTAAATTATCGGTTTTAGAGGGAAAGTACATAGAGGCCATATAAAACATATTTGTCATTAAAAATGGACTCCTAAGACATAAATTGACCTTAAAAGGTTTATCACACACTTTGACACTCAACTTTGACTAACTTTTGACCTCCTATTGATAAAACTCAAAAATAGTGTTTTCTAACTTGATGCTCATGCATCATACTCCCTAAGATGGAGAACTTTTTTGCCACCCAATTTATTTATTACCTTAAATTTTTTTATTTGAGGGTCCTTCACATTCACTTGATTGTTAATCTTCATTCCTTTCTCCTTCTTGTTTGCCAAACTTTTGCATTTCTTCCTTGTGGCTTTGTCTAGTCTTCTTGTCCATGCATCTTCTACCTCTATGAGGTGTTCCAGATATTGTAGATATTTTTTTGTTGAATATTACACCTATTATAAGCCACAGTGAACCTCCTCATACTCAATTTATACCAATTGGTGTTCATTCTTCTCCTTCGTGCTTATTTTATAGCTTACTTCCTCATTGTGTTCACTTGGTTCTTGCTTGTTTAGTGTTTTTTGCTCCTTATTCATTATAGTATATTATTATTATTTATGATATAATGGATTATTTTAAACCCATATCCTTTGATCATATATATTATCTTTTTATACCTCTTCTTCAAACATCTTCACATTTTGATTGTTTCTCTTATGTCCTTGCTCATCATGCAAGAGTAATTTCTTGTTCTTTTCATCCTCACCATAGTACAACATGATTTGGCCAATATTTGAATATCCATATATATTCTTATAAAATGTAAACTCATCTTTATCTTCACCCTTTCAATATCTCACCTTGTTTTCTTATTCAAACTCCCTTTACTTGCTTGCTTATGGCCTTGTTTGCACAACTCTTTGTGTTTTTCTTTGTTGCTCCTCTTTTGATTTTTCTTGGAGTTCATACTTTAATTTTTCCAACTAATATTAGCCTTATTTTATCCCATTATATGGATTTAATATCTCTATAAACATATCCAACTCTTATTACAACTTAAGTACATCCATTTCTTCAAAATCCTCATCAAACCTTGGTCTACATTGATCTTCATCCTCTTGGGAAACTTGTTATTTATATTCTCCTTAGACTCCCTCATTTGTGAGAGTCAGATATACCTCCTCATGTTTCATACCATGCTTCTTAATAAATCTTTGAGGTGATTTATTTTAATCTTGCCTTGCTACACACTCACTCATCAATGCAATGATATCCATATATAAGAGATATTCATCATTGGAGCCAAATTCACATACATAATCATAAAAAACATTTGAAAACAAATCTTGTGAAAACTTATCTTATTTTATGCACTCATATGGCTACACCTTCACTTATTTGGATTCATTTACTTGCATTGTCTCTTTGATTGCTCTATAGGCTTGTTATCTTCCTAAATCTTCTTGTTTTCTTGGAGTACACTTACAATAAGATTCCATTGTTATCTTTTCATGATTTTTACCACATATTTTCTACCTTGTACCTTATTGGTCTATGACTTGTTTCTCTTTACATCACCCTCATGCTTCATGCCTTGGTTATCTATCATGCCAACTTGGTGCTCTTTGTCATTTGTTCTTTGTTTACATATTTATCCTTATTTTTCACCTCTTATTTTTCCTTTTTTGACCTCTTATTTGAGTTTTTACTCTTTCTTCTCATTACCTTCTTATTCAATTCATTTAGGCCACACATATCCATGTCTTTTTTCTCTTTTTGAGGGTTATAATTTAACATTATTTTTCCAAATCTACATATTAGCTTTATCTTCTTCATATATACAATCAAAATCAATGTTCAAATACTCTTTTACCTCCAAAGGAAACTTTTACAAGTTCATCTCTTCATTTATGTCTTCATGGGCGACCTTCATGTCCTCTTTGTATGCTTCTTCTCTTGTTTCAGGTGCTAGACTTGGAAATGTATCATAGAACTCCTCTTTGTCTTCAATTTCATCATGTGTAATGTCTTCAATATTCATCATATTGTCTTATTCAAGAGACTCTCTTTTGTTTTCATCCACTTGCCACTTGATGGGTAATGTCTTTGGCCCATCCTTCATTAACTTTGATGCCTCACGTTTGGCCTTCAAGACACTTATATTCATACCTACATACACAAACTTGAAAGAAATGTTAGCATACAAAATGAGAGATCACATAGTCTCCTTGAATGTCTTTGGCATAGACATTGTCCATCTTCTCTTCTTATCTTCACCCTTATGTGATCTTTTTGGCACTTCTATCTTCTTCTTGTTCTCTTAAATGAGAACCTTCTTAATCTCTCTATATTTTTTCTCACTTGACAATATATCTCTTTTTATGCCTCTTTGGGATACCTTATCTCTCTTCTTCTCATTCTTCAAGTCTTATGCCTTATCTCTTTCATAAGTGACACTAGTGGTCACTTCACTTTTTTCCTCACATTCCAACCAAACGATTAGTTTTCGTGTCTACTCATGAGCTTCACCATGAGCTCTATCCTCTCTAAAATTTCCCCCAATCTTCTCAAGTCTTATATTTCTCTTTCTATACCCATATTCTCTTTTCTTCTTTATTTTCTAGGCCTACCTAGAACTTCCTATTATCAAGCTTTTTAATATTTCCTCTTGGACCTATATTGGGCCTTTCCTCTTCTTTTGTCTTCTATATAGGAACTCTCCTTATCCTTCTTGACTCTCTTTTGGAATATTTACTATTATATCTTCTCTATTGGAGATCCAATGCTCTCTTTTGTTAGAATAATATTAATTCACCATAAACATATTATTATTTGTTGGTTAATTTGTTATACCTGTGAACTCTATTTTGAGTTTTTATTGGCTAGATATTTTGTAAATTACTTTAAACATATCTTGAAAATCATGAGATTAAATCCCATTAATTTAATGGTGAAGCTCTTGTATATTTATGCTTATCTATTTCTAATTACTTATAAATTACATTTATTCATATAATTAACAAGTTATGTGCAAGTTGGTTTTGATTGGGGATATTACTCTAATCACTGTGTTCATGAGCCATAACAAATGTTTTTTTAGCAAGTAAGAAAATGGTTTTGGGAGTGTGGAAAGAATTTATGAGAGATTGGGGAATAAGGAAAATATTATAATGCTTCAGAAAGAAGAAAATTGCACTTCACAATAAATAGTTTTGTAGAGTCTATTATATCTGTGTAAGTAGATAAACATATAAAATGTGATAAATTTTCTAATAAGATTAATAAAACTATGAATTCAACTTATATTAAAAAAATAATGTAAATTTTACCATTTTATCTTCATCTAACAAACACAATGATTCCCTTAGACACAAAGTTCTTCAGAAAAACAAATTTCCTTCTTCACTTTCAACAAAATTCATACAAAATAGTCTAATTATCTTAAACACAAAGTCTTAGATTTCTTTAACTTCTTGTACAACTACTACAATTTCTTTCTTGAAAAAATTATCATCCCCAGGCATGGAGTCTTGCACTTATATTTATACAATTTTAGATGCAAAATCTCAAAAGGAGTCAAATTCCTCAATTCCCATGTGCTATGCTAAAACTAGAAACCATTGAATAATGTCTTCCTCTAATTTATCCTTCATGGCATGAAAAATATAGTGACATGTAGCACTTATTTTATCTCCTTGTTTGGATTAAATACAACCACTTTGCATGTAGTGCAAAGTTTGTTTAAGTAATTCACTTTCACCAAATGATTGTAAGTAATGGTGTTTTAGCCAAATTAATCAAGTCTTAATTTTACAAAGTAATTTTACTCTACAAGTAAATAATATAATAACATTAGTTTCACAAAGTAATCACTTGAAAAAAAATTACTTATAGTGTAGTTATAAAGAGAAAAGAGAAAATAAAAGAAGAAGAAAGAAATTGTTCAAGACTTAGGGAAAAATTAATCTAATTCATGGAATTGAATTTTGTACTTCTCTCTATATTTGATGTGCTGAGATATCATCATTTGGATTATTACATCATTTGATTTAACAATTAGCTATCTTTTTATTTCCAATCTTAGCATCTCTCTTTCAATTCTTCTACAATGATCTTTAATTTTCTCAATCCTTGACTCAAGTATCTTTAGTTCTTATTGGAATTGGATCAAAATTTTGATAGACTTGGTTGTGAAAGGAGTTATGGCCTTATCCATCCACTGTTTGAATTGTTCACCTAACTTTTTGACTCTTTTTGGAACATTACTTGACCATATACCTTTGAGACCAAAGAGGGAGTCTTCTAGAATAATCTTTACACCATGTGCATCTTCTTCTAATTTATTTATCTCCTCTCCTATTTCTAGTATAATAATCAAATAAAAATATAGAAAATATTCTTCTTGTTTTATCTTCTTTGTAGATCCCTTAGAAGAAATCTATTCTTCAATCAAAATCTTATCATCTAAATTAATTATCACTTGTAGAACTTCCTATTGAAGCTTGGAGATGGTATTTTCATTTTCTATTTAATTTCTCACTGCTCTTATTTCTTTTATCTTATTTAAAATGTCAACATAAGCATCTAGAATATTTAGGAAGAGTTCCTTGGCTTTTTGCTTCATTTTATCAATCCACTTATTTATATATTTTGCCTTATCTCTAGTCTCTTCCACCTCAGTAATCACTTGCTAAGAAATCACAACTTCTATAAGTAATGTCTATTGAGGAGTAGACTTTTCTACTTTAGCATTTATCTTACATAATTTATCATTTTGTTCTCTCAATTTGGCCTTGGTAGCTTTTTCCTCATCAAGTTTCCTGAAGAGAGTATTTATCAGGGTTTGCATATCTTGCTTTAATCCTTCAGTGGTAACCTCCCCAAGGGGTATCTTTGAAATTGTTAAGTCACTCTGATTTACTTCTTTGTTCATTCCCTATGGTGGAACTGCTACCTCTACAAACTTCGACCTTAAAGATTCAATTATTAACTTTAAATTTACCTTGGCAGACTTGGGCTTCTTTCCTTTCTTATCTAAGTTTATTAGTAGTTTTAAGTCTATTTATTCAAGATTTATCAACTCTTTTAACTCTATATCCATCTATAATTGTAACTAGGATGAGAGATGTATATAAGAAGATGTGTCTGAATGGGTCACCATTTGTTGTTGATCATTTCCTATCATTAGCTCTTATGAAGAACTTATTATATGAAAGTATCTCTTGCATTTTTTTTGTTGACTCTCTCTCTCATTTCTTCTTAATTTCTTTTATTGAATTTTTTCCACTATTTCTACCTCATTTTATTTCTCATATTCTTTTCATTCTATCACCTTCATCTTCTCTTTGGGGTCCTCAACAATATTATCTGCTACTAAATCTACTTCTTTTTTAGCTTCCTCTCTTGTTTCAACTTCCTTCTCTTTTTTAGACATTAACTCTTTCAAGGATTCTTTCTTAGGCTCTTTCCCAATGATGCATTGATCTTATGGAGGAGGTGGTGGTGGTGAATTAGGTGGGGAAGATGGAGGAGGAGGAGTTTCCTTTGGAATATATTTATTAGAAGATTTGGTGATATAAAACTTAGGAAGAGGCAATAAAGTTGATAAATCTATGATGGATGAAATGGAAGTGGGAATGGTGAAAATAGTAGGAATAGTAGTTGTGTAGAAGAGTCCAATGATGGGGTGGGAACAGATGACTAGGTTGGCTCTTTATCTTTGACTAGTGAAAATGTATCATCAAATTTTTTCTTCAACTTCAACTTCTTTATGGGACCTTGGCCACTTTCCCCTTGTACTATCTCTTTCCTCTTCTAACTTGTATGGGTAGTCTCTTTCATTAATTCATTCATATAATAACCTTTATTTGGAAGCCATGTGGAAGTCATAGCTAAAATGTGTGAAGTCTCTCCATGATAGTTGTAACTTAGTTTTCACCAAAAATAATTTTAGGAATTGGAACATTGTCTCCTCTAATAGCATGAAAAGTGCCACTAGTGACAACCCCACCATCATCCATATCATATATGATAGTGGTTAGATAAAATGCAAAAATATGTTCCATAATTAATCTACTATTGTCCTTTCTCCTTACATCAAACTCATCTCTACAATTAGTCCAATAATCAAGTGCTAGGATATGCATGTACTCAAGGGAAACTATATTGTGAGCCATACCTCTATAATCAAAATTGGCTCTAGCATCAAAGTGTGTTTGAGTGTAATGATGGTACATCTCATTATATATATTCTTATATTTATAAAGGGTTGGGAAATGATGGTGGATAATAAAAATAGGAAAATTAATGGCTGCTTTGTGAGCTTTTGACAGTAAATCATGTAATTCAATAGGATATTTACACATTTACATAAGAACCCAATTGTCACTTGGATACCTTGGTATCTTGATAGGTGCACCTAAGAAACCCCCTACTTTGATGTATGTGAAGTCAAGAAAATAGATTAAAATTTAACCATATAGTGAAACTGCATCCCATGCTTCATCTTATACTCTTCTATATTTTAAGGATATATTCATCTTACAAATGAGTTCATAAAAGAATCCATCATTTAATAAAATATAATGTTTGTAGTACTCTAAAAGGACCAACTGAGGGTAATAATCATAAATTGGTTCACTTACTAGTGTTCTTTTTTTCTTAGCCTTGAAAAGGCTCCACATGAGGCTATTGCATACACAAATTATGAAGCAATCTTGAAATCAAAAGTCTACAACACACTCCTTAACTATTGATCCATATTATCACTTATCATTATTTCCCATTCAATTTTGGCTGAGCTTCTGGTGACATCAATAGTCCTGATATAAGCATACATCTATGGGGAGAAACACTTGGAATTTTTTTTCTCCATTGATTTTACATAGTAATTAGATGATATCATCCACTTCCTAAACAAAATCTAACCTTACTATCTTACTATGGAACCTAGAAGCCTATTTTACTTTCTTTAAGTAGTAATTATTCATTATCTTAATGCATTTTGATGACTTAGTCTCCCATTGGATTTTGGATTGATCCATAGTTATATCAATCACTTTTGGTGATATTGAGATTTTTAGATAGTAATTGAGGTACTAAACATCTAGTATTATAACTACATTCCTAGTAGTATCTTTTATAGTCCTAGTCAAGGAGTCATAGTATTTGGCACATGTCAGAACAAAATCAAGAAGTTGAGCTGATCTTGAGAAAGTGGCAACTTTTAGAATTCCACTAGTAGTCATAGCATGTAGGAGTGGAGTTTTTTCTATGGCCTTAGATCTCTCCAATAATTTAGTTATAAACACATGCCCCATGTTTGTATCACTAATCTCAGTTAACTTAGAGTCCATTATTGATTCAATTGGGTACCCCTTATAATCATACTTCATTTTGTGCTCCTGTAGCTTATATTTCTTAGCTTTTGCTTTTCCATTTCTGCTTGCATTTGGAAGCTCCTCTAATGCTAACTTTGGGACCTCTTTTATTATCATTACCTACACTTTTACTTTAGCTACTTCTTCCTCTAATTTTATTGACCCTTCTAATTTAGACATTACCTCTTTTAAACTTTAAAAACCTTTATAGGTTATTTTAAACACTTATTGAAGACTCCAACTAGTTTAAAAAGTTGTAGAAAAGAGTTAACTCATTGCTCTTGAAGTACCTCTAAGCAAGTTTTAGATTTTGAGTAATGGAAAATCTTGAAAAACTAAGCAAAATTATTTTAAGTAATAGGACCTTATAACCTTGAGTAATTCACTAGGGTTATACACATAATTTTGGGTTTTTGATGGCTAACAACTTTAGGTTTTCCTAATCAAGCTCCTTAGATTCAAAAACCCAAAGTACACAAGCATGGGGAAGAAGTCCAAGTTAGTCTTGAGTAGTATGGTGTGTGTTTATTTAGGCTCAAGACTTTGGGTTTTTGGGAGATAATAACTATTTATGAGAAACCCAAAGTAAGTAATGAGGAAAGGAAAGCCTGAGTATATCTTAGGTAGTGTTCTATGGGTTTGTCCAGGATCAAGACTTCAAGTTTTCCAAAGGTAGTTACTCGATGATGGAAACTTGAGTAAGTAGTGCTAGAGAACCCAAAGTGAATAAGGATTTTATTGGTCAGGTCTCTCAAGGGTAGAAACTTAGTCTCAAAAACTCAAGGAAGCAATTAGGGTTGAGGAATTTGAGTGGGCAAGGAATATTAACTACTAGGTTTTTCATGAAGGGCTCAATTTCTCTAAGGTTTTTGAGCAAATTCCATAGCATGATAAATGATTAAAAGTATGAGGATGTGATTTAAAACACCTAATCATGCTAAGAAAGTAAAAGGAAAACTATAAAAAATCAAACTTAACAGATAAATAATCATGGTAGTGTAAAGTACATTTGTAGAGAAAAACACTAAGAAAGAGGTAAACAAAAGACCTAAAAAACTACCAAGATATGATTTACTTACCTTAAGTGTAAATGGGTTGAAAAGAGAATTGATCAAAAGTGTTCTAGAGGATCAAATGGTGTGGCTTAGGATTTATAGGCATGATTACTTTATTGGATGACTTAGCTGACAGGTAGGAATGAGGTGGAATTTCCCAATATATATAAAAATTCCAATGCATTAATGACAAGTGTGGAAAATCCACATAAGCCTTCGAATCTTTTATTAGGTTGTATAGGTTAATTTACTTGATTTTGGATTTTAAAATAAAGTTCTCTCACAAACCCAAGTAGGTCTTACTCAACGAGTAGCTCAGGTTCACAAACTTATTTTACTTTTACTTGTGATTTTGTGTGAGTAAAGAAATATAAAAAAACTGGTTTTCTTTAGATAATGCTTAGCAAGTTTGTGGGATTAATTTACTTATTTTTGGTAATGCAGTAAATCAACTTGAGAAACCCAGTTTAAACTATGGAGAGTAATTTGGGTTTAAGGTACAACTTTATTTCTTTTTAATTAAGTAAAGTAGTTTAAGGAACTTGATATGCATTAAGAATGTGCTAAAGAATTTTAGCTTCCTTAATCTACTGAAAGGGATGTGTAAGTAGGTTTTTACTAATGGCTTTAAGTAATTATTTTTAATCCTATAGAGTGACTAAAAGAAACTAGGGAAAACAATCAATCAAATACTACAACTAATATAACCCAAGTTATTTATTCAAGGGATTGGTTCAACAAGTAAAAATAACTCACATAAGATGAAGATGCAAAATTTCAAAGGGGTACCCCAAAATTTGAAGTGTGAAATGGTGGGGACACTAGCAGGCACCAATTGAGGACATCTTTATTTCTATCATAAAGGGAGGAACAAGGGTGAGATCTTAGTATCTCTAGTTTTGCATCTTATCTATTGGGTATGGAGTCTTTGTAGAAACTCAGTTATATAACTAAAAAATGAGCAAACAAAATAAAAGCCACACAAAAACAAAAACAAAATTGAAAACTTTATTTATATACATATAGTTGTTACCTTGCCGCTCAATTCTTGTAAAGCCTAAGTACTACCCATTGAAAGGTAGTGGTAGTGCAATTCCATCCTAATAAGCTATGATGAAGCTATCTTTTCCAAAAATGCTTTGTATAATAAAGGACCCTTTCCACAAGGATTCAAAATTTCAATGCTTCCTGTTTTGTACATTTTGTTTATTCCACAAGAGGTCTAAATCATCAACTTTAAATTGTCTATCCTAAACATTTTTATAAAATATCTTTATCTTCATTTGGTGATCAGTTAGCCAATCAGTAGCTTGAACATGAACCTCTTGTAGTTTAGTGAGAAACATGATTCTCTTATCCAGTGAATCTTGGTAAGTACTATCTTCAATAGCTTTAGATAATTATAAAGTAGGCAACTCAAGAATTATTAGTATCTCAACATCTATTATATAGAGTAACTAAACATGAGATATACTTATAGCTTTCTTCAGGGTGATTCTGTCAACCCATAATGTATCAAAATTTTTTTTATGCTAAGTCCTTTGATTGTTATCCACTAGCTTATGGATGATTTTCATAAAATTTTTATTACTTGACTCAGCTTGGCCATTACCCTAAGGATAATGATTTGAAGTAGGAACCAAGTCTATCCCATATGAGTAACAAAAACTATTCATTTCTAATGAAGAAAATTTGGTTGCATTGTCTATGATAATTTTATGAGGGATGAAAAACTTTACAATAATATTCTCTTTGATGAAGTCACATATAACTTTAGAAGTGGCATGTTTCAAAAGAATAGCTTCAAACCACTTGCTGAAATAGTCATAAGCAGTTAAAACATAGAAATGTCTAGCACTTGAGGAAGGATTCAACATACTAATAAAATCCTTGCCCCATTGTTGGAAATGTTCATCAATAATCATTGGTTTTATAGGCAACGCTGGTATCTTGATTCATCCTATAAAATGCTGACATGCCTAACATTTAGTAACCCATTATAAAGTATCTTGAAATAGAGTAGGCCAAAAGTACCTTGCTCATAATATCTTGTGTGCTATGACTCTTGATGAGAAATGACCTCCATAGGATTTATCATGAAATTGCTTGAGTATTCTTGCTTCTTGTTCCTTATCCACACAGTGAAGGAAAATACTATCAATTCCTTTCTTATACAACCCATTATCCCAAAGGACATAGTCCTTTGATTTAAGCTTGATGGTACATTTTTATTTGCATGTCAAATCAAATAGACATTCTCCATAAGTCAAAAAGTAATAAATCTTGCTATACCATTCATCTATAAGATTAACAAAAAATACATGGGCAACTCTATGTCTACTTCATTTTGATTTGAAGGTATCACCATGTCTATGTCTTTAGTTTATCTCTCAATCATTAATTGTCATAGGCCTCTTCCTCTTATTAGTTTTATGTGTTTGATATCCATATCAAACTCTTGAACCTTTACCACCCAAGTGCCTCTTAGTAATCCTAGTTCTTGCTGAGTTAGAATTGAATTGATTGCAATATCTGGGACATATACTATGGTATGGGATGACAATATGTAATACTTGAAAACCTTACACACTTTGACCACTAGAAAGGCATGCTTATCCATCTATGATTACTTTAATTTATAGGTATTTAGATGTTGACTCATGATAGCTATTAGGAATTCAACTCCATCATTCTTCTACATAAGTATAGCCGACATGGTTTTCTCAAAAGAGTAATAGTAAAGAATGCATTTTTACTGAAATTAGGGGAAACTAACATTGGGGCTTTAGCTATTATTGCCTTTATTATTTCATACATCAATTGTCCTTTAGCATTTCATTTAAAATATTGTTTCTTTTTCATCATATCTATGATGTGATGAGTCAATTTTATGAAATTATGATGAACTCTTCTAAGGAAATTTACCTTACTAACAAATGAGTGTACCCATTTCATGGATGTAGGCATAGGAAAAATTTTAATAGATTTAACTCATTTTGATTCAAATTTGGTTCCTTCTTTTGAGACTATATGGCCAAGGAGCTTTCCTTTAGTCATAATAAATATCAATTTATTCAAATTTAAAAAAATCCCATGTCTTCTACATTGGATAAGGACTTCTTCAAGATCAGCCAGATGATCACCTCTTTATTTTGAAAAGATTGTTAAGTCATCTAGGTATACCAAAATACTCTTGTTCTTCAAGTGAGCAAATTCTAGATCCATTGCTCACTGAAAGGTTGCTCTAGCATTAACAAGCCTAAAAGGCATCTTTTGATAAGCAAATATTCCTCATGGTGTTGTCAAAGTAGTTTTATATTGATCTTCCTCAAATACTTTTATTTGATTATATCTAGAAAATCCATCTAGCATAGATAACATCTATGAGCTGGTAACTACCTATAGGGTGTGGTCCATGATGGGTAATGGGTAATTATCTTTCAAAGAGGCTTTATTTAAATTGTGGAAATCAACACATAAGCATATTTATCCATTATTTTTTCTCACTAGAATAATATTTTTTAACCATTCTAAGTGATGAATTGGATAAATATATTTTTCATCGAGGAGTTTCTATATCTCAGCATAAATTGTACCTAAAATAGTTGGGTTATGATGATGTAGCTTCTACTTAAAAGGCTTTACCTTTGGCTAAAGTGGAATACAATGTTGTACCTCATCTAGTTAGAGGGATTTGAGGTCTTTGTAGGACCAAGAAAACACATCAGTATACTCTATGAGAAGCTTAATGAAATCTTCTTTTACTTCTTGTGAGTAGCACTTGCCAATGTTGACCATCTTGGGCTCTTCTACACTACCTAGATTAATTTGTTCTACTTTTAGGGAAGAAGTATCACTGTACTCTTTCATTTTATTTAGAAATTGATCATGTTTATCAGATATTTCTTCTAAGGAAACTAACCCTTTAGGAATTTTATTTCTTTTTAGGTTAAAATATGTCTTGACTATGGGTAAGTTTAGATTTAGTAATACCTATTATTTCACATGGATGTGAGATGCTTCCTTGGAAGTACAGTCCTTCTAAATTATCTTACTACTCTAGAAATGTAGATATTTGATTATCATCATTAAAAACTTTCCACTACTCAATATTATCTAGGACCTTCAGATGGTAGACCATTTCTACTTTGTAGTTACCCTCTTTAAAGATTGTCGATTACTATTCTAGCCTAAGCAAAGATACAGTAATAATGAGTGAGTTAGCTACAGAGTTCTGATCTTGAGGAACTTAATTGATTGAGAAAGTATAGAAGTCAAGTGTGGCACTCATAACTCTATCATGATAGTGTTTTAACTTATCTTTTTTCACCTGATACTACCCTTTAATCTATCTCACTATTAATCTAGCATCTCCTTATACTCTAAGGAGTCTTACTCCTTTCTCCTTTGCTTGTTCAAGTCCTATCAAGAATGCTTCATATTCAGCTGTGTTTTGGTGTTTTCAAACATAAGCTTGATGAATAGGGAAAAACTTCACTAGTAAGGGAGATTGATACTACTCCTACCCCTAAACCAAGAAATCTATAGCTACCATCAAATTCTAGTTTTCATATCTTGTCTTTTTCTTCTTCTTTCTTTTTATCTTGGGTTTCTTTGCCTACTTCAAAGAAGTAAAATACATGGTTTAATTCTTAAAAAATAATCTATGATCATAGATATTCATATTTAGAGACCATGTACTTTGAATTCTTCTCAAGTTCTAGCTTATGATTCACCCTTTTGATTGGGATATGTGCACATGACTAGTCCATTTTAACCTCTCCTCCCAACTCTTTACAAAAGTTTTTGCTTAGAAGCATTCTATATGAAATAAGAATATCTACTACTAGGATTGTCATTTTAAGTATTTTATCTAGGAAATATACTAGGATAGCTTGAGCATCTTTAATCTGTCAGATCATATGGACTTGTCTCTCCATTGAGTAGCATTTTCCTTTGGACTTAGTTAGCATAAGGCCAAGGGCATAAACTACTTTAGCTAGCATAACATTATTAGAGGCTCCCAGATCCAGAATAAAATTACTCAACTTATACCCATTGATTAGGAGGGACACATAAAAAGGCTCTATCCTTTCAAATGTGGAAGTGGATGCAAATGAAGCAGTTACAAAGTTATTCTAAAAAGAGGTTGGTCTAAGAATAGGTAAAATACCTTTTGAATCATTTGGTTCATTGCTTGATCCCTTACTTTGAACATACATGAATAAGCTATTTAGTTGATCCAAGTAAGACCTTAAGTATTTAGCTTTTGACATCTAAATTTTAGTTTTCTTTCTATGATCAATTATGTCAAAGGAAAGAATGGGTGCAGGCAAGATGGAATTAATTTCAGCTATATGAGCAATTGGCTTATAAGTTTGAGAAGTAGAAGAAGCATATTTTTCTATAAGAATAAGAGAAGAAGGTAGAGGACTACTTCTTTTAAAAATACTCACATTAGAACTAGAGTATTCCTTTCCTCTCTTATTCTTTTGATGACTTCTCACTAGCTTGTTGAGTCTAAGATCTTGTAAATATTGCATAAGATTGACTGATCTTCATAAAGAATTTATTCATAGTCACTTTTTGAATCATATTCTAGGTAACAGTTTGAGTCATCAACAATATCTACAAAATCATCTTCTTCATTTATGTTTTGATTAGTACCATTATCTATTAAGTTCTCTTCACTCATTTTAACATATTTATTAGGAGCACCTTCAATTGCCAATCTTTTTTGAGGACTAGAAATATGGTTCTTGTTCTAACTATTAAAGTTTCATATAGGTGCATTCTTAGGAAGGGGAGTACCATCATGAGTGCCTTGAGAAATTTATCTTTTGAATTGAAGCAAGTCATTAGCTAATTTTTTCAATAAGGGGTAAATAGTCTATTTTGTGATTGAAGTAGAAGAATCTCCTTTAGAAACAATTTTATTAATTCTTCCAACCATTATCAAATCATCCTCAATCTCTATAGCAATATTTTGAGCTATTGCTACATCAACTAGTCATGCTCTTTAGATTTGATAACTGACTTCTAGAAGCTAAGCATTGATGAAGAAACACTTCTGATTATATGTAATGAGAATTACATCTTAAGGAATTTTTTATAGTAATCTATTGAACTTGGAAATAAAATCATGCATATGTTCATGAGGTTCATTCTTGATATGAGTCAACTATGTAAACAATATATGTACATCTCTAGTATCTTTCAATATTTTCTCAAATTGATCTCAAATGGTATCTCAATTGGTTATAGTGCCAAGAGATAAATGGTAGAACCATTTGCTTCTAAGTCATGCATAGTTTCAAAAAAGAGTCTAACATAGATGTATTCATGCTTAACACCAATTAATCCATATCTTACAAAGAAAGCAACTAGCTATTCATCCATATTCTTATTGCCATCACCAGTGAACTTAGTTAAATTCTTCCTTGATCCATTTGTCAAGTCATATAGAGGATTCATATTCAAAAGACCAATAACTGGCCCCCATGGGACAAGAAGTGGTAACACCATTCTTCTAGGAAAAAAAATGGAGATTAACTGGTTGAATTATCTTGGAAGAATTATGCTAGAGTTGGTGCATGGGAGATGTGGCTTGTCTAATAGGTGAAAGACTAGCTCTTATAGTTCTAGCTTGAATAGGGAAATTAAAATTGAATCACTCTTGTAACTCAAAAAAGTTGTTTGCTTGATTCTATGCCCTCCTTGCTCTAGTATAAGGTTGATTTGCCAGTTTAGAAAGAAGAAATATTTTATCTTAACAATCTTGATTTTAAAGACATAAGTGGGCAATGGTATACTCTAACATATAATGGGTTGGGAAAGAAAAGTGGGGAGTAAATTGGGCATGGAACTAAGGTATTTTGAACATGTAGTAAACTATCCAAAGGGATGCATCCACTTAAAACAAGAGAAGTTAATCTCAACTAAGTGTTAAAAATAAACCAGTGCATCATTTGGAGCATGTAACACTTTTAATCAATATTAAAAACATTTAGAAGTTGGAAAAACTTAGTGTAATACAACTCATTTGAGAAAGCAAAAAATTATTCTGGGAATTAAACTTATAATTCTCTAATGGAGTTACTAGAAACTATTGGTTAGATATTTTATAAATTGGTTTAAACATATCTAGGTAGTCATGGGATTAAATCCACTTCATTTAATAGTGAAACTCCTATATATTTATGCCTATCTATTTCTAATTACTTACAACTTATATTTATTCATAGAATTAACAAGTTATGTACAAATTAGTTTTGATTGGGGGTATTATTTTAATCACTGTGTTCATGAGCCATAATAAAGGGATTTTGTAGCAAGTAAGCAACTGGTTTTGGGAATGTGAAAATAATTTATGAAATATTGGGAAATAAGGAAAATATTACAATGCTTGACAAAGAATAAAATTGCACTTAACAATAAATATTTTTTCAAAGTCTATTGTATTCATGCAAGTAGATAAGCATATAAAATGTGATAAACTTTCCAATAAATGATTAATAAAACTATGAACTCAACTTAGATTAAAATATAATGCAAAGTTTACCATTTTATCTTCATATAATGCACATAAGGATTCCCTTAGACAAAAAGTTATTTAGAAAAACAAATTTCCTTCTTCTTCACTTTTAGCAAAATTCATATAAAATAATTTGATTATCTTAAGCACAAATTTTTAGATTTCTTAAACTTCTTGTACAACTTCTATAATTTCTTACTTGGAAAAATTATCATCCCTAAGCATGCAAGCCTACACTTATATTTATACAATTTTAGATGTAAAATCCCAAAAGGAGTCAACTTCTTCAATTCCTATGTGATGTGCTAAAACTAGAAACCATTGAGCAATGTCTTCCCTCTAGTTTCTCCTTTATGGCATGTAAAAGATAGTGATATTTAACACTTCTTTGATCTCTCTATTTTGATAGAATATAACCACTTTACATGCAACACAATTTTTTGTAAAGTAATTCACTTTCACTAAATGACTATAAGTACTAACAATTTAGCCAAATTAATCAAGTCTTTTTAATTTTATAAATTAATTTTACTCTACAAGTAAATCATATAATTACATTAATTTTACAAAGTAATCACTTGAAACAAGATTATTTATAGTGTATTTATGAAGAAAAAAGAGAAAATAAAATAAGAAGAAATAAATTGTTCAAGACATGGGGTAAAATTAATCTACTTCATGGACTTGACTTCTGCACTTCTCTCTATATTTGATGTGATGAGATATCATGAATTGGATTACTACATCATCTGATTTAGCAATTGGCTATATTTATATTTCCAATCTTAGCATCTCTCTTTCAATTCTTCTACAATGATCTTTAATTTTCTCAAGCCTTTTCTCAAGTCTCTTTAGTTATTCTCAACATTTGATCAACTCTTTGATATACTTGGTTGTGAAGGGAGTTATGGCCTTATCCATCCACTGCTTGAATTACTCACCTAACTATTTGGTTGTTATTGGAACATTACTTGACCATATACTTATGAGACAAAAGAGGGAGTCTTCTAGATTAATCTTTACACTATGTGTGCCTTCTTATAATTTCTTCATCTCCTCTCCTATGTCTGGTAGAATACTCAAATGAAAGTATAGGAGATATTCTTCTTGTTTTATCTTCTTCATAGATCCCTCAAGAGCAATTTATTCCTCAATAAAAATCTTATAATCTAATTAAATATGGCTTATAGACCTTCTTATTGAATCTTAGAGATGCCATTTTCATTTTCTATTTCATTTCTCGCTGCTCTTACTTCTATTATCTTCTTTAAAATATCAACATAAGCATATGGAATATTTGGGAAGAGTTCCTGGGCTTTTTTCTTCATTTTATCAATCCACTTATCTATAGATTTCACCTTATCTCTAGTATCTTCCACTTTAGTAATCATTTGCTGAGAAATCAAATCTTTTGAAAGTAATGTCTATTGAGGAGCAAACTTTGCTACTTTAGCAATTATCTCACATAATTTATCATTTTGCTCTCTCAGTTTGGCCTTGGAATCTTTTTCCTCATCAAGTTTCTTGAAGAGAGTATCTATCAAGGTTTGTTTATCTTTATTTTATCCTTTAGTGCTAACCTCCCCAAGGGGTATCTTTGAAATTGTTAAGTAACTCTAAGTGACTTCTTCTTTGTTCATTTCCTATGGTGGAACTACTACCTCTACAAACTTCTACCTTGAATATTCAATTATTAACTTTGAAGTTACCTTAGCAGACTTGGGCTTCTTTCCTTTCTTATCTAGGTTTCTCAGTAGTTGTAATTCTATTTATTTGAGATTTATCACCTCTTTTGACTCTAGGCCATTTATAATGCCAACTAGGATGAGAAATCTATATAAACAGAGGTGTATGAATGGGTCACCATTTACTGCTAATCATTTCCTACCACTAGCTCTTGTGAAGGAACTTCTTATACCAAAGTATCTTCTTGAATTTATTTTACTGACACTCTCTCTCCTTGCTTCTCAATTTCTTTTGTTGCCTTTTTTACCACTATTTCTACCTCCTTTTCTTTCTTAGATTATTTTCCTTCTATCACCTCCATCTTCTCCTTGGGGTCCTCAAAAATATTCTCTACTACTATATCTACTTCTTTTTCAACTTCCTCTCTTATTTCAAATTCCTTCTCTTTTTTAGATATTAACTCTTTCAAGGCTTATTTATCAAGCTCTTTTTCAATGATGGGTTGATCTTCTAGAGGAGGTGGTGGTGGTGAAGTAGGTGGGGAAGATGGAGGAGGAGGAGCTTACTTTGGAATAGATTTATTAGAATATTTGGTGATATAAAATTTAGGAAGGGGTAATAAAATTGATGAATCTATGATGGGTGTAGTGGAAATGGGAATGGTGGAAATAGTAGGAATAGTAGTAGTGGATGAATCCAATGATGGGGTGGAAAAAAATGACTAGGTTAGCTCTTTATCTTTTACTACTAAAAATGTATCATCAAATTTTTTCTTCAACTTTAAATTTTTTTTGGGACCTTGGCTACTTTCCCCTTGTACTGTCTCTTTCCTCTTATGATTGTATGAGTAGTCTCTTTCATTAATTCCTTCATAAAATAACCTTTATTCAAAATCCATGTGGAAGTCATAGCTAAAATGTGTGAAGTTCTCTCTGTGATAGTTATAACTTAGTTTTCACCAAAAATAATTTTAGGAATTAGAACATTGTCTCCTCTAACAACATGAAAAGAATCACTAGTGATAACCCCATCATCATCCATATCCTTAGGGATAGTGGCTAGATAAAATGCAAAAATACATTCCATAGTCAATCTACTATTATCCTTTCTCCTTACATCAAATTCATCTCTATAATTAGCCCAATTATCTTCAAGAGATGGGATATGCATGTACTCAAGGGAAACTATATTCTGAGCCACACATCTACAATCAAAATTGGCTCTGACATCAAAGTGTGTTTGAGTGTAATGATGATACATCTCTTTTATTACATTCCTATCTTTATAAATGATTGGGAAATGATAGTTTCCAATAATAATAGGAAAATTGATGGTTGTATTATGAGCCTTTGATTGTAAATCATGTAATTCAATAAGTTGTCTACACATTTCCATAAGAACCCACTTATCACTTGGAAATCTAGGTAGCTTGATATGTGCACCTAAGAAACCCCTTACTCTGAGGTATGTGAAGTCAAGAAATTAGATGAAAATTTAACCATATAGTGAAACTTCATCCCATGCTTCATCTTATACTCTTATATTTTTTAGGCATATATTCAACTTACAAATGAGTTCATAAAAGAATCTATCATTTACTATAATATAATGTTTGTAGTAATCTGAAAGGAATAGTTGATGGTAATAATCATAAATTAGTTCACTTGCTAGTGTTCCTTTTGTTCTTAGCCTTGAAAAGTCTCCACTTGAGGCTACTTGCATAGACAAGGTATGAAGTCATCTTGAAATCAAAAGTTTAAAACAAATTCATTAACTATTGATCCATATTATCACTTATCATTCTTCCCCATTCAATTTTGGTTGAGCTTTTGGTGACATCAATAGTCCTAATATAAGCATACATCCATGGGGAGAAACACTTGGCATTATTTTCACCATTGATTCTTCATAGTAATTGGATGATATCATCTAATTATTGAATGAAATATAACCTTACTATCTTAATAAGGAACTTAAAATCCTATTTTAATTTCTTTAAGTAGTACGTATTCATTATCTTAATGCATTCTGGTGACTTAGTCTCCCATTGGCTTTTGGATTTCTCCATAGTTACATCAATCACTTTTGGTGATTTAGATAATAATTGAGGCACTAAACATCTCATCTTATAACTACATTTGCAGTAGTATCTTTTACAATCCTAGTCAGGGAGTCATAACATTGGGCACATGTCATAATAAACTTAAGAAGTTAAGATGAGCTTGGGAAAGTGGAAGCTTGTATAATTCCACTAATAGTCATAGCATGTAGGAGTGGAGTTTTTTCTATGGCCTTAGATCTCTCTAGTAATTTAGTTATAGACATGTGCCCCATGTTTGTATCACTTATCTCAGTTAACTTGGAGGCTATGCTTGATTCAATTGGGTAACCCTTATACTCATACTTCATTTTGGGTTCTTGTGGCTTGGATTTATTAGCTTTTGCTTTTCCCCTTCTTCTTGGTTCTAGAAAATCATTTTAATGCTAACTCTAGGACCTCTTTTATTGTCATTAATTTCAATTATACTTTAGATACCTCTTCCTCTAGTTTTCTTGACCCTTTTGATCTAGACATTAGCTCTTTTAAACTTTGAAAACCTTGATAACTAATTTTGAACACTTACTAACTACTCTAACTAGTTTAGAAAGTTTGATAAAAGATTTAACTCATTGCTCTTGAAGTACCTCTAAGCAAGTTTTAGGTTTTAAGTAATGGAAAGTCTTGAAAAACTAAGCATCTTTCTCTTAATTAATAGGACCTCATAACCTTAGGTAAGTCACTAGGGTTATATAGACAAGTTTAGATTTTTGATGGCTAACAACTTTGGGTTTTACTAATCAATCCACTTGGACTCAAAAACCCAAAGTAAGTAAACATGAGGAAGAAGTCTGAGTTGGTCTTGAGTAGTATGGTGTGGGTTTATCTGGGCTCAAGACTTCAAGTTTTTTGGAGATAGTAACTACATATGAGAAACTTGAAGTAAGCAATGAGGAAAGGAAATACTGTGTAGATCTTAGGTAGTGTTTCATGGGTTTGTCTAGGATCAAGAATTTAGGTTTTCCAAAGGTAGTTACTTGGTTCAAAAAACCCAAGTAGTGCTAGAGAACCCAAAGTGAATAAGGATTTTGAAGGTCAGGTTTCTCGAGGGTAGTAACTTGGTCTCAAAAACTTAAGGAAACAATTAGGTTTGGGGAGCCCAAGTGGGCAAAGATTCTTAAATTCTAGGGTTTTCATGAATGGATCAATTTCTTAGAGGTTTTTGAGAAAATTATATAGTAAGATAAATGACTAAAAGTATTAGCACATGATTTAAAACACCTAATCATACTAAGAAAGCAAAAGGAAACCTATAGCAAATAAAACTTAATAGATAAATAATCATGGAAACACAAAGAACATTTGTAGAGAAAAATAAAAAGAGGTAAAAAAAAGAAAAAACACTAGGAGATGATTTAATTACCTCAGGTACAAATGGGTCAAAAAGGGAATTGCTTGAAAGTGCTCTAGAGGCTCAAATGGTGTGGCTCTAGGTTTACAAGCATGATTACTTGGTTGGATAACTTAGCTGATAGGTAGGAATGAGGTGTAATTTCTAAATATATATATAAAAATTTCAATGCATTAATGACATATGTGACAAAGCCATGTAAGCCTTCAACTCTTTTATCAGGTTTTATAAGTTACTTTACCTGATTTTAGATTTTGAAGTAAAGTGCTCTCATAAATCTGAGTAGGTATTTTTCAATGAGTAGCTTAGGTTCAAGAACTCACATTACTTGTACTTTTTATTTTTTTCAAGTAAATTAATATCAAAAACCTGATTTACTTTAGACAATTCTTGGTAGGTTTGTGGAATTACTTTACTTATTTTTGGTAATGTAGTAAAGCAACTTGAGAAACCTGGTTTGAAGTATGGAGAGTAATTTAGGTTTGAGGTACAAATTTTATTATTTTTAAGTAAATAAATTAGTTTAAGGAACTTGATATGCATTAATAATGAGCTAAATAATTTTAGCTTCCTTGATCTGATGAAAGGGCTATGTAAGTAGGTTTTTAGTAATGGCTTCAAGTAATTAGTTTTAATCCTCTGGAGCGACTAGGGAAAAAAATCAATCAAATACTACAACTAATAGAACCCAAGTTATTTATTTAGGGGATTAGTTCAACAACTACAACTAACTCACATAAGATGTAGATGCAAAATTTCAAAGGGGTACCCCAAAATTTGAAGCGTGAAATTTTGGGGACACCAATTTCTTGTTTATGCACCATCTATTTTATAGGATATGGTTTGTCCATTATAATGGATATTCAATAGCCCATGTAATATTTATTTATTAACTAAATAATATATTATTTCTCTTTTGTTTGGTTTTAAATCATTCTGATCTTGGAGGAATTAAGGATAAGCCTATACTCTCTCATAGCATGAATCTAAGTAGGACAAGAAATTGGTGTGACATTCGGAGGAGCTTGAGAACTCTCCATGATACTTGATCCAAATATTTTGAGATTGAATTCAAGATCTAAATCTTTGCTTGTATTTTTACATAGTGGTATTCATGCATATTTATATTGCTGTTAATATATCTATATTGCATTCAAATGGTATTCAAGATATTAGTGTCATTATTGGCATGTCTTGCTAAAGACTGTAGCATTTAAAAAGGATGTGGATCTAATCATTTATCTTCTAAAGTGTTGTTGAAGACTATTCTTTGCATCATTCGTTAAAGATTGAATGTTTTTTTTTAAACTACAACATTTTTTTTCTACTAGAGAATAAAGACTGTGCTTTAAAGAAGATCAACACCATTATTTAATAGAAAATCAAAAAAATTATTAAAGATTTTTTGGAGCCACACATGGAATAAAGCATGATGCTCATATTTAGCACAAATATTATTTTAAGGTGAAATATAAGCTTCTAAAAAGTTCAAAACCACCTAAATTCATGCCAAAACTACCTATGACATATTTCCTTTTCTATAAAATTTTATGCAAAACCACTTTCTCCACCAACCCATGGTATTCTCAAAAAGCTATGGTTTTACTCATGTTTTACAAATTTTAAGTCTTTAAATAGAGGTTTTATCTTCTATATATTTGTATTTATGCATAGGGGGGTTGGTAAAGAATATTTTTGATAAATAATAGGTTGGAGGTTCAACTCCCCTTAAATACTTTTTTGAAAGAAAAAACCAACTTTAACAATTCCTTTAAATTTGGAAATTGTACCAATTCTAACTATAACTAGCTAAATTTGGCTAGGAATGTCATAAAAAATTGTAATATTTAATCTCTATAAGTAAATTCAAATAATAACATAAAATAATCTATTTTCACACATTCTTAGTATTCAAACATAGCTATGCCTCTAACTCACAATTGCATGTAACATCATTACACTTAAGTTATTACATACATAGCCTAACATAGCTGCAATAATGATGTCTGAGCATCAACCCTATAAACCTTTAGGGATAAATAAGGTTAAACATTCACTAATCCATCCCTCCATTTTATTTATTCAATTCAGTTGAAAGATGTAAATATTGAAGGTGAAAATTCCAAGTATATAACAATGTTACATATGTGTATAAGGAATTCCATCTAAGCAGGTTATAATGATTGGAAAAACCTATTTTAATAATATAAAATTACCACATATCACATATATTTCATGTACATTCATTCTTCTTTCATGTACCATCAATTATAAAGAAAGGGTGAAATTCTTCCATATATTGATGAGTATACAGGAAAGGCGTATATAAGGAAATAATTAGAAAATCAAATTGATGGTATAACAAAAGGGATACCTTGATACTTGGAGTGATAAGAAACCAATCCATCACCTTTGGTTAGATTCTACACAATGGCAAAAAAATAGCTAAAATTCTTTCTACCAGACTCATAACTTCTCCACAACGATAACTATGTCTCTTGGAAAACTAAAATCAGGACACATTTGGAAGTTGAAGACATTTAGCCTATTGTAAATGGCACTTTTAACCAACATGTTAGTAACATTGATAAAAAATGTAAGATTGACAAATTCAATTAGAAGGCAAAGTTGATAATCATGTTTAGAGTATCAAATGAGGTACAACCTCATATCCATGAGGCCACAACAGTAAAAGACACTTGGGGTAAGATCCAAACAATCTATGAGGCCAAAAATGAAGTAACCATTCTTCATTTTTAGATTCAACTTCATTCCCCAAAATTTAATTCTAATGAAAAAGTGGAAGCTTTTCTATGCCATGTTGCAACCCTGAGAGCTTTGATCCAAGCATTGGGAAAAATAGTGTCAAATGTATCTCTTATACCTATTATCTTGATAGCACTACCACACTCCTATAGGATATTCATGATTAATTTTACAATCATATAATATAAACCATCTTTTAACAAATTGGTAAACATGTTTCAATAGGAAGAGTCTATGCATACAAAAGAATAAGAATCAAAAGAACATGCTCTTGTCTCTAATCAATAGAAAGGTAAGAAGCAAATCAAGTATTATAAACTAAAATAAGGTCATAAATGTCATTTATATGGGGATAAACAATATAAAGTTTTCATTATATGTGGAAGACAATACATGAGATAAATAATTATTAGTATAACTCCTTTGCATAGGGCTCTTCAAGTAACAAGAAGCCCAGTCACCAATAATCATCTCCTCCATATTAAGGACAAGTATAAAAGAAAGGGCAATGGAAAAATAAATCTAATCATTAAGGAAAGATTATTAAATAGGAAAACACCCACTATGATGAGTACTTCCTATATGCAAGACAAATCAACACCATAAAGGTCTATCTAGTATGCCGACTCAAGTGCAGCTTGACATATGACTAGAAGATAAGATTGGTTCTACATCATGAATGAGACTTCCTCAAAAAATCATGTCTCTTTGTGTGATGATTCATCCTATTATGTTTAAGGCATTGGTAATATCTCCTTACCACTTGTATGTTATGATTGAAAAATATCAGATGGCATGTATGTCCCAAGACTAATAAAGAAAATTGTCTCAGTCAGTCAACTACTTGACCACAACCTCAAGGTTGAATTTGATTGAAATAGTGGAAAAATATATGTTTTATAAAAGATAAATAAAAACTCTCAAAAATTATTGCATGAGCCTCAAGAGTTGGGAAAATCTTCCAACTTGATTTTATTCAGTCAAACAATCAAGCATTTGTAGCACAAGATTTAGACTCGACCAATTTGTGGCATCACATATATAGTCATGTCAATTTTAGATACCTAAAAACACTTAGAAATTAGAACATATTCCATGGACTTCTTTAGTTGAAAAAAAACACAAATCTCTACACTAGTTGTCTAGTAGGGAAACAACATCAGACATCCTTTGGTCAAAGTTCCTCAAGAGCATTTGGTAAGATTTAGCTAGAGCATACTGATCTATGCAGACCCATGAGATCTAATCACTATGGATTTTAGTATTTCATGGTCTTTTTTGATGACTACTCATGAAAGATGTGGGTCTGCTATCTAAAGACCAAAGACTAAGCCTATAATACTTTCAAAGAGTTCAAAACAACATTTAAGTATGAAACTAGTCATAAAATCAAGGCTCTTCTCTCAAATCAAAGGGGAGAATTCACTAGTAAATATTTATCTGATTATTTGAAAGAACATGGCATTAATCAACTAATGACTCCACCATACACTCCATAATAGAATAGTGAAATCACACTATCATGGAATGGTGCATAGTATGATTGAAGATTTAGGTTTGGCATGCACATATTGGGTAGAAGTAGTGAAAATAATATTTCATTTATTGAATAGGTCACCCACTACATCTCCTCATAATATGATTCCACATGAAGCTTGGAAAGGGCATAAACCTTCCATTGCTCATCTTTGATTTTTAGGATGTAAGGCTTATATGCATGTTCCTAAATAGAAGAGAAAAAAACTAGATAATATATATATGCCTTATATCTTCTTAGGGTACATTGAAGAATCATTAGCCTACATAGTGATGGACCCTAAAAAAGGGAATATCTCTATCAACAGGGATGTAGAGTTTGATGAGAAAATTAAAACTAGTTTGCCTCCCACAAAGTCACATGATTCAGTAATCAAACCTCTAGATAATTTAGAAGGTCATAACCACATTTAAAGTGACAATGATTAATACATATCAACCCACAAGAAAAGTGTAACATATGATTAAATGGTATACATGTACATTAAAAGATGCTAAAATAGATAGAGCTCTAGACACATCTATTACTAGACCAAGGACTCATAGCATGGCTTAAGATGACGTCAATTTAGTCTTAATGAACATAGTTGCAAAATTAGTAAATCCCTTGATAGTTTAAGAAGCCTTAGAGTCTAAACCTTGGAAGGTTTCCATGGATGTAGAATATCCATTGCTAATGAAAAACAAAACATGGTAATTAAGATCTTCCAGCAGTGAAGAAGCCAATCAACTGTAAATGGGTCTTCAAAATGAAATACAAAATAGATGGTAGTATAGACAAGCATAAGGTTCAACTCATGGCTAAAGGATATGCACATAAGGAAGACATAGATTATGATGAGACATTTTCTCTTATGGAAATTATCAAAACAATTATAATGATATTTGCTTTGGTTGAATAATTTAGATGGAGGATCCACAAAATGGATGTACAAAATACCTTTCTCAATGGAGATCTACAATAAGAAGTTTACATGACATGACCAAAAGTTTTTGTCTCACTTGGTAATGAAATAAAAGTATGTAAACTCATAAAATCTATGTATGGTCTCAAATAGGCTCCGCAATCTTGGTACATAAAGATCGATGGATATCTCATCCAACATAGATTATAGAGGTGTCCCTAGAATCCAAATCTCTACCTAAAACATCAAGGGGTAAAGAGTGTAATTGTTATAGTATATGTCTATGATCTTGTCATCACTATAAGTTTAGTGAATATGATTTATGCAACTAAGAAAGATCTTAACCAATCATTTGACATGATAGATCTTGGGTTTCTACACTATTGTCTTGGATTAGAAGTATGGCAAAAGGAACACCACATCTTTGTGTCCTAGATGAAATATGTCAAAACAATGCTTAAGAAATTTAGGATTATAGATAGTAATCCAATTGATACACCTATGGAGACAAGGCTTCAATTATCTATTACAGATCCATCACCACAAGTAAATACAACTCTATATTAGTAGTTGCTTGGGAGTCTTATTTACTTAACATATACTAGGCTAGACATCAGCTATGTAGTTTGCTATATTTCAAGGTTTATGTAGGAGCCAAAGATGTTTCACTAAAAAGAAACAAAGTGAATATTAAGATATATCAAGGGTATAATGGAATTTGGCCTAGAATATAAGAATAATGACAATTTATTCTTGATAGGATATTCTAACTCAAATCATGCAAGAAATATTGATGATATAACATCCACTTCTGGATATGTTTTCTTTTTAAGTTCTGGTCCTATATCTTAGGGGAGAAAGAAACATCACTTTGTCTTTTGATCTTCCATTGAAGAAAAATATCATGTTATAGGAGGAGCTATCTATGAAGCAATATGATTATATCACATACTATAAGGTTTGGGAGTACTACAAAAGACACCTACCATCCTGTACTATGACAATGAGGGTGTTCTCAAACTTTTTTGTAACCTTGTCTTCCATGAATTCATAAAACACATTTAGATGAAAGTTTATTTTATTCATGAACATTTACAACAACACAACATCTAGCTCTAGTATTGCCTGATATAAGAACAACATGCATATGTCTTCACCAAGTCACTTGCATGTGACAAATTTGAGGCATTTAGATAATTTATCTCTTGTTCACTTTAAGCTATGCTAAATTAAGTGGGATAATGTTAGAATTATATTAAATCGCCATAAGTATATTATTATTTTTTGGTTAATTTGTTATACATGTGAATTCTATTCTAGGTTTCTTATCTATGTACTATCCTATTTTATAAGATATGGTTTGTCTATTATATTGGCTATTTAATATCCCATGTAATATTTATTTTATTAGCTAAATAATAATATATTTATCTTTCATACTTCTCTCTACCTTTTATAAACTTCTCTTGACTATATTCTAGTCCTTTCTCATAATAATTTTGGGCTTAATCTATTATCTTGTCTATATGATATACCTCTGTACTAATCTCAATGGATCAGACCTGTAACATACTCCTTCTCCTTCTATACCCTATAAGGTTATCTCATGCATACTTTATATCATATCTTGTCTTATATAAAATCAAAAAATTTGATTAACTTAAATTAATGAAACCAAGAGATTAACTGGCTCTAATACCAAATGATGTAGACATAAGGGGATAAGTCACCAAACACTCAATTTTATGTCTAGTTTTCATAAATGATCTCATTCATTTCTTATGCTTATTCTTGATTTTCTTTGCTTAGATCAAGTATCACTCTCTAAGATAACTATGATTTATTGTTTCCTTAACTAGTTCCCATTTATTTGACATTTATTAACTCCCATTTTATAGTATTCTACCTCTTGTGTTTCACTCATAATCATTCTCCCTTCATGCCATTTATTTTACTCACAATCTTGCTCTTAATCTCTTTCTAGTTTCTTACTAGGCAACCTCTTAGGTTTCAAGTGTCACATCTTCATATAAGCATTAGGTATTCAATTTACTCACATAAATGATCTTATATGATCTTAATATACCTGTAAGAATCCCCTTCAAAGGTTGAATCACACCCTACAACTTCATTTCACACCTTAAGGTTACAATGGCATCTCAAAGTTTATAGTATTTATAGACTTGTAATAACATATTAGGAGATATAAATCCAAAATGGCCCCTAATATAAGTACCTTCTATTTATTTCTACCTTACTACCAATTTTCTTCTCCCAAATTTGTGTGTAGACCTCCTTTCTATCCCTAAGACTCTCCCATTAGGCCTAATTTGTAAGCTTTTACAACATAGTCTTTTATAGTCCATACAAAAGGTCCGTACAAAATTGAAACCTATTAAATAAATTGTATCACCTTGATTTATATAATACTACAAAATTTTATCAAGATTGGATTGTTAAAATTACTTATATAAATAAAACCCTAGTTCTAGGGTTTATTGCATACACCCAAGCCCAAGACGCTTTATTTTTTTTTCTTGAGTTTGGTAATGATTCAAAGGGATAAAAAACCACATTTAGGTCTTTTATGACCTCCTCCACATTTCCAAATATGTTTTAGGCCTTGTTCAAGGCATATGTTTTAGGCCTTGTTCAAGGCATTAAATGTTTAATAATAATAAAACATGTCCTTTGGTGAGTGAGCAAGGGTTTCAATGCTTCATTCTCGTTCAAACATCTAATAAATACTCATCTAGGTTTTCACTTAAAATTAAAACACATTCCTCCAATATAAACTCCCTTATCACAATAACAATCCACTTTCCATTAGGAAATTAATCTTCTCCTTATTCACTGACTGTACATATAAGATAATACTCAAGCAAATAGGGGTATGTATTATTAGACCTATAGGTTTTCAAGGTTTCAATTCACACATTAATTATTTATGGTAGTTATACCCTCCACTGTCATATCTAAAATATACCAATTTCTTTGACCATCTACCTTTCTCTTAAGGGTCTATATTTATTTCATAGTATTTAATTGTGCAACAAGGGTTGTTTGACTGGGTGACAAGGTTTGATGGACTGTGTAAGTAATTTCCCCTCCTTATTATCTCATACCAAAAAATTATACAAGCAATTTGAACACATCTTAATCTATAAATCTTTATCTCAATAGGATTATAGTCTGTACCCTAATATCAACAATGTACCTTCTTTCTTTGATCATGATAAGCATATAATAAGGTATGTGAAAAGACGTATCCTTTTATTTGATTTATTCCATTTTTAACCATGATCAAATAATATAAAGGCTTTTTTGGTATCCAAAAAAATAATTTTCAATACCATGGTCATCTTCTCCTCACCAACTTGGAGAAATCATTCAATGTTCCTTCTCTAGGCTGGAACTTATAGTCTCTTAATCCAAACCTATAGTCTTCACACAAATAGTACCAAATTCATGGATTGAGGGTCTTACCTAGGCAATTAAAACTTATTATATACAAGAAACATTTAATATATCCTTTCAAATAGTATAATACACACAACAAGCTCTATTTTATTCATTGAATCCACCTTTGGTACATTATAACCCAATAAGGGACTTCATCGATTCCACTACCTTTTTCCTATGAGCTCATAATAATTTCCTTTCATTTCTCCCTATTTTATTCCTTTTTTTTATCTCTCTACCACCCCTCTCACATCTCCTCTCTAATAATATTGTACCACTTCTCATTTTTACCAACTTTAATGTTGGTTTCTTGAATGGTTACATCAACTTCTTTTTTATAACTACCTCAATGTGAGTTTTTGGAGTTCATGATCATAATATGACTTCTAATTTAATATCTTAGACTTATGTAAATTCAAGACATGTTTTTAAAATATTCTTATACCTTTTACACCAACATGTTTTCACCTAACCACCTTTTACCATACTTTGGTCTTTCTTGGCTTAAAGACAATATTTGAATTTTCAAATTATTGGTTTTGGAGGGAAAACACCTAGAGGATATATAACACATATTGATGACTCAAAATGGACTCCTAAAATATAAATGGACCTTACAAGGTCCCCCAGACACTTTGACTCTCAACTTTCACCTCCTATTGATAACACTCAAAAATAGTGTTTTATAGCTTGATGCACCTACATCAAAATTCCTTGTTAAGTTGATTACCATTTTATAATGTTGAATTTATTGTTGTTTGATTATGAGTAATAAAATTTATGAGGGAGATAAACAACTAACACTATAAAAAATGATACTATTAATTTAATGAAATTAGGATATGCTATACATGTGCCTCTTTAGAGGCCATACTTATGGATGCTCCACATTCATCAGCCACCAATGTGTGATATGTCATGGAAACTTGGCCTCACTGACCTTCACATGAGAATTAATATTAGTCACCCCTTTTATTAGGTCCCAAATTTAGGTGTAAACATAATATTTATGGCAAGAGATATTCAAGGTTATCATTTTAAGAGAAGGGCACCTCTGCAATCACCTCTTCTAATTCCTATTGACACACATTCCTATGCAAGTGCTTAAGTTAGTTAAAAGTTCTAGTTATCAAAATTAACAAGTTCAAATTATGAGATAATTTAGTAATACTAGATGTATTCATTCAAAGTTTTTTCCAAATGTCATCTCAATAATCATGAGTTTCTACTCTTTTAGGCTTTCATTCATTTGATCAATATTATTATAAATACAGGTTAATTTATTGATTAATTTATCATCATAATGTAAAGAATGTGTGAAGTTACCTTAATCCATTCCATATGCTTCACATCTAGGAAGATACCCTCATAAACATTTGACATGCACCCATAAACAACATCATAAGTCATGCTATGCTCATAAATGCTCAACAAGGCAACTAACATCCTAAAGCTATTCAATTATAACGTGTTCTTTTCATGAAAGAATAATTATGTGGAGACATAATTACTCTAATTAGTTCCTCATAGGTTCATATTATTTCACTAGAAAGATGCAATATTAACACTCAACTAGTTATCATAAGGTAATGTTAAATTTATACATAGAGTAAGTGTAGCCTTTATACCAGAGTTTTACCACATCCTGGTTCATTTAATGGTCCTAATGCTCTAAATAACAAGAGATACTTTCTTTAACATTCCCATAATTTAAATAAAAATAATCAATGTATCCAGAGAATTCATAATTTGAAAAGAGATGTCATTAAAGCCTTTAATAGATATTAGTTCAATTTATCAACATCTGAGTATTAGTTCAGGAATATCAAGCCAACTTCATTCAGATTCATGTCCTCTCATTATCATGGTAACACCATAACTATAGTGAATCTACCCAACTTAGCATTTTAAAATAAACAATCAACATGTGCATACACACACATATACATATATAAATTACCAAGGTATTATTAACAAGAAGGCCCATTATGATTTCAAATATACAACATACCACAATCATTTCATGTTTTGCTAAAATAATTAAAATAAGTATACTAAGGATTATAACAAAACTTGGTTCTCACAACTAGTCCATATTAGGATTTTAGTATCCCATGTCAAGTGTTTTTAAGATAATTCGATGCATAATGATCCATAGCTTTGTAATTAAGTCAATCACCCTAGATAGTGTCCCTTCTATACTACATTTTCCATGCCTTATTTGGTCTAAACTCCACATTTCTCATAGGTAGATCTTGCATCTGAGTATATTACCTTCTATGATCCTTATGAAGGTGGATCTAATTCTTCCTTCTATGATGAGAATCTAAGGATTAACCAAAATACCTATGCCCTTATTAGGGTGAAGAGACTCCCTTCTATATAATATAGATTTGAGGAAATAATTCCTCTAGCATAGTCATCACATGATGTAGAGTCTCAATAATTTAAGCTCGGATCTCAGTTAGATGTATAAGTCAATGATCCTTGTGATGCTTGGTTGCAATGTTTCCATTCCTTCCTTTTATGACATATCTTTTACACATTTCAATTTTAACAAGGTCAAAAAGTAGTATGCATCACATGTAATTAAAAAAATAAAGATTAACCAGAGTTTGAAAGGTGATGAACTCATGAAAATCATCCCTAGAGCTCCCATAGTTTAACCTATATATAATACCAAAATTTCATGCCCATTTTTTCTCATTAAAGGCAAGATCAACACATGGCATAAATGAAGAAACACAAATAAGCATGGATAAATACCATAATCCATTAAATCACACAAAATAAAATATGAATCCTATAACTACCATTAAGACTCACATAAGCACATGCCACTAATTCAGAAGCCCATAGTCCTAATCCATTCATCCTAGCACTCAAAAAATTCTTTATGGCTCATTCTAAATGATAAATGTGCTTATGAAATTGAGACAATTATCAAAATTGACCTTAGCCACTGCTAATGTAGTTAGGCTTCACATGGTCAATTGGGTAGGTTATATGGCCATGCCAACTGCTTTTAAGTCTCCTAGGTCCATTCTTACCACTTGTTGCTTCCAAAGTGACTCTGTGATAAGCTCTACATGGTGATTATTTATTAATACATTACCCTACCACTTTATAGGGCTAGCATGGCTTCCTTATGACTACATAGCAATAGGATTATACCACACATCATCCTCTTGCTATCCTAATAGCCCATAGGCTTTGATATTGATATGGATGCCTCTAAATTCATGGAGTAGTGGGATTTATCTTGCGGTAACATCCTTCTCACCTAATTTCCCATGAGCTTCTTGCTAAGTATGGACATATCTAGAACATTAGAGCATCTATATTTTACCACATGGCAACATCCTACTCACCCATTTTCCCATGTGCTTCAATTCAAGTATGGACATCTCTAGGATATCAAGTCATCAATATGACACCACATGGTAACATCTTATGAGCCTAATTTCCTAGAGGCTCTCTAAGCTTCACGAACATCTTTTGGATAATGGGTCACTAGGATGATACCAAATGTAAACATCCCATGAGCTTTCTTATTATAAGGCTTTGTAAGATGCATGAACATATTTAGGATAGTAGGTTACCTAGATGATGACACATAGAAGGATCCTATAAACCCATTTGCTCGAAGGTTATGCACTCATTATAGTCATTTATAATAATGTGTAATTGAAAGATTGTTCCACATGGTAACATCTCAATATCTTTAGCTTGATTGTATAACTGAATACATTGATTTCACTCTTAGGTTTACAAAATAGTAACATGTGTCTTCCTCAAAACCACTTATAAAAATGTCAAAAAATTGGCTAAGGAAAACTCAAAAAGAAAAATCCAAAGGGGAAATTAGATAAGCCAAAATATATGAAAATACCTATCTATGATGTGTTTAAGGAAAGTTTATGTGGGTGATTTTAGCTGATGTGGAAAACCTAGCTAAGGTGAAGGCCTAGAGATTACTAGGCAAAAGCTTGAAAACTAGTCAAAAAGTGACCAAGGTAATTAAATGCCAATTATGCCATTCTTATACATATAATAGTTTGGCTAAGCTAAAATCTAACCTTAAAAGTGATGCATAGAAAATTAAATCTAAAATATGAAGCCGATCAAATGTGTATAGGTCTAATTTTCAATCAATAAGTTGAAACTAAACCAATACTCTAATTAGTTTACACAAAACATCAAGAAAAATTAGGGTTCCAAAATCAAATGCAATAATATTGATGATCACTAGGGTTCTAAAATCAAATGAAATAATATATATGATCATTAAACAATCAAAAGAACTAACCTCCTCATAGGTTTAGTAAACAAGAAGGCATTAAGGCTTGAAATAGCCTTCAACACCAAACCATTATTCTTATTAGTTTGGTGAATCATTTAAGCCACATAAGGTAGGCTTAATTTTAAAAGTTGATTAGTCTGATCTTAGAAGTTCAACTTCATAGCAATAACTCAAGGACCATTTTTGTTAAACCAAAGGTAAGAGGTTTGATTAGGTATTTCTTAAGTATAAGGATATGAAGTCCAGTATTGGCCTTCTAAATCCTTTTTAATAAACAACTAATTCATGCAAAGGTCTCTATCACGAGACCCATTTGATTGCCTTGTATTATTATAACTACCATAGCCAAAGATCATAGCTCTTTTATCATTTTCATTTTTATAAAATTTGGTCAAGATAAATGCAAATTCTAAGGCAAAAATATTATATAATGCTTTAATTCAAAATCCTTCCATAAGGTATTTCTTTATCTCAATAGCCAAAACCTAGACTATATAGTTCTATGATGCATTTATTCTTCCTATAAATCACTCAACCATTTATTTTATATTCACTCACTTATGGATAAGTTTATTCTATAATATAAATTCCAAAAAAATACATGAGGAGGACAAAGATCATCTCTTTGGTTATATTCATCAATTTATTAAAAGATTCATAACGGCTTTAAAACTGATCCCTAATTAATAGATTTCCTCTAGGGATATCTATGGTGAAGGCCCATTGAGGTCCTCAATTTCACTCTTTCTAAGAGTTGTTTAAGATTTTATCTTTCTTAGACTAAACCTTAGTAAAGGTTAGCCAACCAGGTCTAAACTAGTTGAGAAGAATCCATATTATAAATGGCTTGACATAAGTAGATTTATAAAAGACAAATACCATAGTCTTAATAATCTAAAGCATAGGCAACTTAAATGACATGCATTCATATATGAATAATTATTTATGTGCATATATTTCATTTAAATTAATACCATTACAAGTAACTCAAGATGCAATGAACACGAATTCAAAGGATATTCAATATAATATATATTGTATGTATTAAGGGGATTAACTTGGAAAAACTCAGTCATAAATATAAAAGCATGCACCATGATTCTATTTAAAATAAGGATCCCTCTCAAGGAGGCATATTAATCTAATATAATAAAAAAAATTATAGTAGTTATTTGAAGTAATAAATATAAAATTCAATCAGTGAAATACATAAGATAGTGGCTCACACATGGCCCACAATCAATCACTAAAACATAAATACAAAAAGTTTAGCTGAGAATATTTAATCCTTAGCTTCTATCTAGTAATAAAAAGTAGTAAATCATGAGTAGATTAAATCTAAATATGTTTTCCTCTTTGATCCAAGTGAAAATTCAACCAATAAAAGGTTAGCTCACCTCCCAACCTTTTTACATCATCGATGGAGTGCTCTAAGTACCCTCGATAAGGAATCCCATCTATAGACATATTCACATCATGGTGAGAGTTTAATAAAAGAAAACAATGGTCAATATGTTTTGGGTTCAAGGACATAACTACTCATAAGGTGACAATCCAATAATTTTTAAGCTGGGAGGGTTAGCTACCTTGAATCTACTTTAAACAATTAAAATACACAAAAGATAAAACACAAAGATCACAAGGATAAGATCCATTAAGCATACAACCACTTAGATATATTCTATAATCAGTCATGAGAGGAATTAGGTATCCTACCATCATGTCTAGAATGAGAGACTTAAACCTTCCTCCATCATGAATAAGATGACCTCTTAAGGCATCAATAGTCTTGCATGTCAATCCTTACTATAAGAGTAAGTAGAAATATCAGTCAATAAAACTATCATGGAGGAATATCTCAATGCTGAACTCACACACAAGAGTAGGAAATAATATGGGGTGACTCAAGCATAACCACATATAAATAATCAAAGATAATAATTAATTTAATTGGACTTACTCCTATCAGTACAATAGTCAATCAAGAACCACACAAACTTCATTTAATCAATTGACATGATATTCTAGTCAACACGGTACCTCAAATGATCCAAGCCATTCCATGGATATTTTATGAAGGTTTATATGATCTGAGGCTCTCCCTCTCTAGGATATATTCTTGTTCTTCCTTTATCTTTTATGTTGGCCCCAAAAATTCTTCCATTCTAGGTCCAAAGAAATGAACCCTTTTCCAAGAGATATTTCTTCCTCAAATAGGTATTATCTCCTTATTATGACCCAATCATATCATGATGTGTATGTTATTCCCTTGGATCAATAAACCACTTTTTTTTCCCACACCATACCTTCATAAATGGGTCTTTTATAGTCCATAATGGCACATGAAATCTCAAATAAATTCCTATGGTTGATTTTAAGAGAATCCACCTCCCTACACAGGGCTCAAGGCAAAGGAAATTAATGGAAAACTATATACTTATGATATAAGGCATTATATACATTGGTATACTTTATCCTCATGAATTAAAAATGACTATCCAAAGGTGGTTAGACTAACCAAGTAGTGATTACCATCCATTAAGACATGCCAAGCCTAAATAAGGGGTCAAATGGCATATAAGACATTGAATTAGGATCATGCAAGGTTTAAGAAAAGATTAAGTTTAGAGGTGGAATAAAAAATGATGAAACAATGCCTAGCACAGTCCTTTTTCTTTCATGTTCAATGACTTGTTATTGCACACTTATTTCACCCATGAAATCTGTTATCGTAATAATTGAACATCAAAAATAAAACATGCTAGATCATTTTCTTAAACTAATTTAATTAGCTTACTAAGTAATTCACAAGGTCAATAAGTGATATTATTATATAAATTTAATTCATATGTAATTTCAATTTCAACCTATGGTAATTTTTAAGCATTACTAAACCAAAATTTACCACATGCATAATCCTCTTAACTTCGTAGTTAGAACTACCAAGGGAGTATAACCATTAGTTTGGCATAGTCACATTAATTTATCATGAGGGTCCTTACGAATAGAATCAAAACTCATAAAAAGAATACAATAACTTCAACCAACCAAAAATGATAACTTAACACCCAATGTAAAGTTATGGGTCAAATTTTGACCAAAATAGACTTTACTAGAAATGGAAGAAGATTCAATCATCATTAAATAACTATAATGATATGAATGATATCATAATGATAAAATTAATCAACTGATCAAAACTTCTTGACTTCAATCATCTCATAATGAATTTAAATAAAATCAAACATCATTATATTAATCACACAAATATTCTAGACATGATTTACTAAACTTGAGTCATCTTATAATGATTAAGTCATAAAATGGAAGTACATCTAACATAATAATTTGAAACAAATAATAATAAAATATTATTTTTCCTAAACTCTAATTATCACTTAAAAACACTTGGAGGCTTGACAAATGTCATTTCCCCCAATTATGGCCATGGTTTCACAATGCACAATAGGGTTTATCAAAATAAAGTGACATTACCAAAACCTCAATTACACACACCTAGGGTATCAAAATATAAAATGAGTTTATAAACTAAACTCTAATCAAATAAATCACAACTATGACCTTTATAAAATGGAAAAAAATGAATTAATAACAAACCTAGTAACCAATAATAATAATATTGACATGCATGTGCACAACTTATACTAACAACATGCCATGGCCGAAACATAATGGCCATCATTATTCATATGAAACATAACAAAAAATTAAATCCATTCAAACTCTAGAGGGTTCCATATATTTCCAACTATCTCAACAAATATTGAAAAGCTAAATAAAAGTCTATGCTTACTTCTACTCACCAAAAACCTAGTTCATATAATTAAACATATTTAAAATAAAACCCATAATTTAAATACTTCACTTACTTGTAATCCATCAAATAAGTACAGAAGATATCTTCTCTTCTTCACATAAACTTCTATGAAAAATCAATGCCAACCCATGAAATAATTCCCATTCATTAAACTAAAGTTAGTCGACCCATTATTAATCCAAATTAAACTCTAGAAATACTTTACTAAACTCCTGCATGGATGGCAAGATAAATGACTAAATTCAGTTTGATCCTAATAAAAACTCATGCAACTAGCTACATCTTCATTTCCCTTGGCCACCATACTAAAATTTTTGGTAGAGTCTCACCAAAACATAGGTCTTCTCAATTAATAATAAAAAATGATCAAATAAGACATTAAAATTATTTTGGAAGCATCTTGACCCCAATGTGCATCATGTGGTGAGCCAATGCCATGAACTATAGTTGAATACCAATAAAAACAACTAATTCCATGCCCAATATGGGTCATGGCCCCAATAAAACAACCTTTACACAAATCCAAACTAAGACTTAGATATTCTAAACATTGAATACCACAAGACTCCAAAACCACAATGAAGTCCTTCATGCATAAACATTAAGCCACAAACCAAAATCAAACATGTTTTTAAATGCCTTCAAATGTATCAAAGTTGATATAATTCATTAAATCCAAATAGGATCAAGATAATCATGTAAGATACCAAAGAGTCTAAAAAATAATGAAATTCGATTATGAACACAAAAAAATATAATGACCAATGCAATGTTAAAGTTGACAATTCATAAAATAGATGAAATCAAATAGCAAATAACTATCATAAGACTAACCTAATTAAGCAAAACTAGCTAGTCTAGAAGTCAAAATCATTTAAGTAATGATTATACAAAATTTAAAATTGACTATTACTTAATCAATAATGAAATGAAACTTAAAATTATAATAACTAAATATTTAAATCAAGCAAATAAAATAACCCAAGCAACAGTACCGCCAAGCTTAGTTTGTCAATACAATTTACTATTTTGATTTCATTCACATTATTCCTTTATATTTCTCCATATTTCTCTATTGTTAAGATCTAAACATAACCTAGCTCTAGTGCCTATCATTATAGTAAAAAATAGACCATCAATAGTATCTAGATAATTAAAATTAGTAAATATAATAATAACATTTAAATAATATAACTCAACTAAATAACCAACTAGTAACTCATTAAGCATAAATATCCAATGTTGTAATAAAAAGTATATAAAATGATTATTTCAACAATAATAATAATGGATCAACATAGATCACAAAAATGTATCTTAATAGTAAACCAAACAAATATGCCCCAAATAGTTCACAACTAAACTATATCAACAAATGAAATATATGCAAGTCAAACAGGGTCATGACATCCTCCCTCACTTGGAAAGAACCACTTGACAATCAAATAAGCTAAAGATAATTTTACTTAAAAAGACTCTCATCTTCCCAATTATCACTTATTATTGATAAAATATATGATTGAACCAACACTTGAGAAATCTCTTAATTTTTTAATTTAACATTATGATGGTCCAAGATCTTGACTAGATCCAACTGCATCTTTTCCTCTTTTGGAACTTGAAGATGAGTCAAATCAAAAACATGAGAAGGATCAAGAATATAGTTTCTTAATAAAAAATATGAAATACATTTTGAATCTGAGTCAAAGGAGGAAGATCTAATTGATAGGCAACATGACTAATTTTCCCCAAAATTTCAAAGGGTCCTACAAACTATAGAGTTAATTCGGAAGACTTTCTAAATTTAATTGAACTTTTAGGTAGTCTAAATCATATGAAAACCTTATCACCCACTTCAAATTTACATGGTAACCTCTTTAAATTAGCATAAATCTTTTTCTTATTGGAGGTAGCCTTTAAATTTTGCCTTATGGTTTCCATTTTCCTATCATAATCCTATAAAACATTAGGACCAACAATAGTCTTATTTTCTAAAATTTTGCATCCAAGTGGACTTATATAGTTACATCCATAAAAGTATTTAAAAAGAACCATTTTAAACACAAAATAGTATGTGTTATTATAAGAAATTTCAAATAATTGTAAATAATCATTTCATTTACCTTGTTGATCCATCATATACATTCTTAACACCCAATTTATCTTTCATATCAACATGTCTTCTAAAAATTGATTTAATGTTTCTATTGGCCATCAATTTTTGGGTGATAAGACCAACTAAAATTCAACTTTGTACCAAAATTAGTAGTCATAGTTTTCTAAAACTTTTATGTAAATTTTTTATCTCTATCTAAAATAATAACTTTAGTCATGCCATGAAACCATGTAATTTATTTCATAAATCATGAATCAAACATAGAAGCATTATCAAATTAATTCTCTATCAATTAAATGACCAATTATAGTAAATTTATTTATCACAACTAGAATAATATCATGTTCGCATATAGATTTTGATAAACTAGCTATAAAATCCAAAGATATGATAACCCACTTACCTCATGATACATCATGAGGGTACGATAGTCCTCCTAGATGGTAATGTTCAAATTTCACATGTTGACATTCCAAACATCTTACCACAAAGTCATCAACTTCATGTTTCATTCTAGAAAAATAATATAACCTTTTCAGCTCATGTTCTTATTTGTGACACATGGATGATCAAAATGAGGTGTTTTATGTACTTATTTCAATAAAATGTTCCTTAAGTCACCTGAATCAAGTGTATAAATTATATTTTATGTCTTGTTAAACTATCAGTATCCATAGAAAATTAAGTAAATTTATTTTCAATAGACTCATCAGCCAAATTTGTACTTACATCTTGGAAAAACTTATCATAATGTTATTATTCCAATATTTTAGTTCTATAATTATTATTCAGAATATATAAGGTAACAAGATATGTGCATTGGCTAAGTGCATTAGCAACACACTTATCCTTACCTTTTACATATGATATGTTCATATAAAAATTACTTCAAAATTTCAACCATCTACATTATCAAGCATTCAAATCATCCTAGGAAAATAAATATTACAGGATATAATGGTCATATTTAATTTCAAAATGCTTACCTAGAAAAAAGTGTTTTAATTAATTCAAAGCATAAATAATGGTATCAAATTAAAATCCATGAGTGGTATAATTATTCTCATAATATTTTATTTTCTATGACTCATAAGTCATAATTGAATTATCTTAAATTAACACGCCATCCAAGACTTCTTTGGATGCATCAACCCATATTTAAAAACTTCCATTCAAATCTGATATAATAAGTAAAAGTTATGAAGTCAATAACTATTCAATATTCAAGAAATATTATTCATAATCTGAAGTCCAAACAAACTTCTTACCTTTACACTAAAAGAAAGTTATTGGGTTAACCAATTTAGAATAAAAATTCAATAAATATTCTATAATAACCTATCAGTCCTATAAAACTATGTGCTTCATGCACTTTTTTAGTAGTAGGCCACTCTTAAATAGCTATAATCTTGGATAGACTAACAAAAATACCTACCTTAAATATAATGTGACCCAAATATTGGATCTTAGTTTGAAATAAAGTGGACTTTTCTAGTTTACTAAATAATTTATGTTTCCTTAACCTTTGTAGCACTAAACACAAATGTTGTTCATGTTCATCTACATTATTAGAATATATAAATATATCATCAAGAAAATCTAGAACAAATTTATCTAGGAAATCCTTGAATACACTATTCATTAAATTCATAAATGTAGTAGGTGCATTATTTATTCCAAAAAGAATTACTGTAAACTCATAATGTCCATAATAAGTTATAAAAGTAGTCTTATAGATGTCTTCCTCCTTGATCCTCAGTTGATGATAACATGATCTCAAGTCTATCTTTGAAAAAACAACTACATCCTTTATTTTATCAAATATATCATATATCCTTAGCAAAGGATAATGATTCTTGATGGTAACTTTATTAAGTATGTGATAGTTAATGCACAATCATAAATTTCCATCTTTCATTTTCACAAAAATCACTAGTGTACCCCAAGGTGACACACTTGGCCTAATACTACCATTTCTATTATTGTTATAAATCTGTTACATTCATAGGATAGGTGATTTATATGTAGGGGATACCCCTAGTGTTACATCAATAGAAAAATAAAATTCATGTTTAGGAGGCAAAACAGGTAGTTTTACAAATAAAGCATAAGAGAATTCTTGTAAAAATGGATATTATTTAAATGTTGACTCTATTACAGGTGTAGTTTTTTGAATATATACATCATATAATTTGTATCCCTTACAAATTTATTTATTTGGTTGTAAAGCTGATAAAAATGTATATACTAATGATTTTAGTAAACCTTAAACTTCTACATGTTTCTCAAAATCATTACAAAAATATAACACTTTACTATAACAGTTCAAATTTGCTTTATGTTGCTGCAATCAATCCATGCCTAAATAATATCAAAAAATTTAAGAGGAGCTAAGAATAAGTTAACTTGGGTCTAAAAATTGTCTAAGTTTAAGATTATGTGTTCAAGACACTTAGAAATTAGTACCCTTTTACTTGAACTAAACTCAACATCCCAACCATCCTTCAAAGTCAGTAGAGTCAATTTACATCATGTTACTAACTAAAAATTACAAAACTATCAGTTTTATTGAATTAAATTAAATTAAATTAAAATAGAAAAATCATTTATTTTATCTCTATTTTCAATAGTTGTTTGGAAATTTACATTTATATTATTCATAGCTACATACACTTTGTGATCAACTGATTGACCCATTTTCAGCTTAGGGAAATCTTTGTGGTAGTGGTTATCACCACATTCCTAGCATACTATAGTCATTTATGGTGTCACTAGAATGGTATTTTCTCTAGTGTTAGGCACATTTTGACTGATTTGGGTCTGATTTATTTTAAAATTTATAGACTTAGGAGAACTTAGATTCTTGAAATTTTATTTTTCTCATGGAATTTGTTAAAACTACTTGTAATCCTTGTAAATATTTATTCTGGGTCAAATTTTTAAAAAAATTTAGGTGAAGGGGATAATATTTTATTCTTAGATTGATACCTATTTTGTTTAAAATTTTGTCTCACCTTTTGATGAGCATTTTTCTTTTCTTCTACACTATGTGCAGATTTGATAGTAGCAATTAGAGTCTTAAAATTTATCATATTAACATCATGCATCAATCTCTTTCAAACCCAACTTAAACTTAGTGACTTTAGTCACTTCATCATGCATGCATATTTGTAAATATTTATTCTGGGTCAATTTTAAAAAAAAATTTAGGTGAAGGGGATAATATTTTATTCTTAGATTGATACCTATTTTATTTAAAATTTTGTCTCACCTTTTGACGAGCATTTTTCTTCTCTTCTACACTATGTGCAGATTTGATAGTAGCTATTAGAGTCTTAAAATTTATGATATTAACATCATGCATCAATCTCTTTCAAACCCAAATTATACTTAGTGACTTTAGTCACTTCATCATGCATGCAACTAGAATGTCACAATAGATTTAAAAACTTGTTTTCATACTCAGTCACATACATGTTCTCTTATTTCAATAACTACAAATTAGTTATTTTCTATTTCTTGAAGTTATATCTGAGATACCTCTTCTTGAATTGGATTTAAAAATTATGCCAGATAAGAGTCATTGGATGGTAAACCTCTAAAGCATAAATATAGTTATACTAAAGAGCTAAAAATACTACTAATTGATAAGTAGCCACTCTTGTCTTCTTATTGAAGGACATGTCATACAAATTAAAATATTTATATAGGTGAACTAACCATGCATCATCTACATCACTTGATTCCTCACCTAATTTTTTTGGTGGAGGTTAATTCTTCAAATCCTTAATGATATGGTCATCCTCACAAACTTACCATTCTTATTTAATTGGAAGTTCTTTAGCTAGAACATCTTCTAGATTATTCAACCTTCATTATTGGGAATCTATTATAATTTGAAGATAGTTTAATTTATTTAAAATTCCATTAAAAACTACCTCCTAGTTAGAATTGGGATTGTTTTCCTCATAGTTAGGGGCTCAAACATTATTACTAACTTTTTTGAGAAAAGGTTATCTCCTTCAATAATATTTTCCCTATGACCTCTACCTCTACCTCTACCAGGTTTAACATATACTTAGGTTGTTATCTTGTATTCCATATCTTGTTCTCACCATCCTGTGGTGAAACAAACAACTCAATAAGAAAATAGTAAGAAACATTCCCCAAAGTTCCCTAGATAAAAAAATCTAGATTTGATACCAATATGTAACAACCACAATTTTTTTATTCTATATCGATATACACAACTATATTAAAAATTTCCATCCAAAGTTTATCATGAAAAAATGTAATCAGATCTATAACTATGTCATAGCCAATGTAGAAACTAGACCAAGTACATACTTAACAATGACTTCATTAGGAAGTATTTTAACCACTTAGTCTTTAGCTATAAGTGGGTCAATGTAGACACACCTATGCACACCTATATGTGTACTTAATTATGGCCTTCTTAGTGGAGTGGTCACTAACTTATTCCCTTACTAGAATACCTATATTGGCTATAAAATAACTAGTAGCAAAATAGGTAATAAAAAATCAATGAATAAAAGTAGAGATAAAAATAGATTCAATAAAAGAATCATCATACTAAGCTTGCTTAATCAAGATCTACCAATTCACAAGTAGTAGGAAAAGATGAAGGAAAAATGACTATTTTTGACAACAATACAAAGCATTGGAACCACCTTTTGAATTCACAAACAAGTGAAGGACACAGTTAGGCATTAAATGCCTAAGGTAATTGTGTACTGATTAAGCTTCATGAGATGTTTAAATAACCATGCTTATGTTTAATTTTGGAACATCTTACCAATATACAAGCTAGGGTTTGACATAATCATAAGGTCACTAAATATCCACCTAAGAATCTTAATTAGGATAAGACATTAGCATAACATTTTATGTCTAATACTTTAGGTTATAACTTTCTTATTCTTATTTTCTATAGAAGAATTATCAGTTCCATCTTAATGAATATAAATCAATTAAACTTCATTTTCATTATAAGGAATTATATTATATCATTTAATATTCTAATGATCAATTCTAAATATGGATTAAATGATCCTCTATCATAATATGCCTTGATTTGGAATAATCCTTTGCTTTTTAAAGAATTTTTCATGTAACTGTTCACAACTTATTTCCAAGTTAATTTTATTATATGTATACGATTTAAATATCATTATTTGTATCTTAAGTTCTAAAAGTTTATACAAGGTTATCTAAAACAATCCATTGTACTTTAATAGTGATATAATAGTTCTCAATTAGAATGATTGTGCTCTAATAATATTTAAAATATACATTTCCTTGAACACTTTTTAAATTATTTTAGTTTAATTAATATAAAGGATTCCAATAAAAATTACAGCTCTTCATGTAGTAATATAAACCTTATGAATGTTGTAGTCCTTTTAAGACATCAAATTATAATTTTAATTGATGACATCCTTAGAAGTCTCAAATAGAGTCTCATTAATTATTCCATCCATTTAGATATTTGGATAATTTAAGGTACTCGTAAAGTCCTTGTTTACATTCAGGGCTACATGTCACAACACAGTGGTTTGAAACAATGATCAACACAAATTATCTTACTTGATTAATAAAATTATTCATTTTATAACCAACATAATGATCAATCCATTATGAATTACTCAAAGTAAACTTGACTTGCTGATTTGTACTTGAGCTATAACCAATATATCTTAGACATACAAATATTATTTTCCAACCCCTTATGTTCATTAAAATCGAAAGATTCACATATAACATCATAATAAATTATTACAATTAAGTTCAAAAATAAAAAATTACAACTTTAAATATCCATCTAATTCAAAGTCATGAACTTGATAATAAACCAATGGTGGATAGTCATATCAGCTTGAATTTTTTTTTATGAATACATATCCATATTATAAAAAAACTAAATAACTAGTGCAAATTTGCAATTAAAATACATCGGCCTTATAGATTTAAACATTTAGATTTAGAAGTTCCATTATAAATCTAATTACTTTGATAATAAGAAACAGCTATAAATATCAAATAAGATTATGTGGCCAAAGTTCACAATATCACATGCCTTAATGAACTTGTATAATTTAATATGTAATTGATAATATAAAGAATAAAGGTGATATGTTGAAGATCAAAGTCTAACCAAAATCATAGGTAAACTTACATGTTTATTAGAATAGACAAGTTAAACATAAAATTATATTATATTATATCACAAATATAATGAATTAAGTTATTTTCACAATCAATTAACTTATTTATAATCAACTATCAAAATTTAATGATGAATAATATCAACAATATTTCACACGTAATCCAACAAATCCAAACCTCTATCACTAATCCCAATGATCCCAACCATAAGTGTCCCTAGATCACCCAAACCATAAATTGGATATAGATAATGGTAGAATTGAATGGTGGAAAAAGGATGATTGAAATATAATGAGATTGACATAATAAATAATTGAGTAACAAAAATAAATGAACACATGTTCATATTCCATATCATCAAGATCCATTAGCTTGGCACATGATTATGACTACTTCTTATTCCTATGCACTTTTTAATTTACAATCCATATTATGTTTGATGAATATAATATGATCCGTAAATCCATGTTGTGAAATTATATTTAAATCTTCCTCAAATACCAATTTAATAAATACTAATGAGTTAGAATAAAAACTCACAAAAAGAAGACAATAAATTCAACCAACCAAAAATGATAACTTAACACCCAACATAAAGTTGAGTCAAAATTTGACTAAAATAGAGTTTAATAGAAATAGAAATATATTCAATCATCATTAAATGAATGTAATGATATAAACAAGATCATAATAATAAAAATAGTCAACTGATCAAAACTTCCCAACATAATTCAACTCATAATGACTAAAAATAAAATCAAACATCATGATTAGAACCACACAAATATTCTAGAGAAGATTTACAAAAGCTAGGTCAATTCATAATGATTAAATAATAAAATATAAGTATGTCTAGCATAATCATAGAAAAAAATAATAAAATATTATTTTTCCGAAACCTTAATGATTATTTAAAAACACTTGGAGGATCAAAAAATGTCATTACACCTAGTCATGGTCATTGTTTCATAGTGCATAATAGGATCTATCAAAATAAAATGACATTACCAGAAACACAAATGCACACAACTAAGGTTTTGAAATAAAAAGTGAGTTTACAAACTAAACCCCAGTCAAATAATGCATAGTCATGACCTTTATAAAACTTTGAAATTAAAATAACAATGAACCTAGTAACTAGTAATAATAACAACAAAATACATGTGCATAAATTATACACATAACATCACATGGTAGAGTTATAATGGCCATCATTATTCACATGAAAAAAAATAAAACCTAAATCCATTCAAACCTTATAGGGTTATATATATTTATAACTACCTCAACAAATATTAGCAATATAAATAAAAGACTATGCTTACTGCTACTCACCAAGAACCCAGTTCACATCATTAAACATATTAAAAATAAAACCCAAAATTTAAATAATTCACTTACTTAGAGTCTTAAAATTGACTATAGAAGAGAGATTATATTCTTCACATAGGCTTCTAAGATTCTATGAAAAATTAATTCCAATCTATGAAAGAATTCCCCTCCATTCAAAAATCATTCAACCTATTTTTAAGCCAAATCAAAGTCCATAAAAACTCTATTAAACTCCCACATGGCTAGAAATATAAATGGATAACTACAGTTAAAGCTCAAGAAAACTCATGAAAATAATTGCATCTTCATCTCCCTTAGATTCCATGCCTAAAATTTTGACAGAGTTTCCCTAAAGTGTAAGGATTCCCAAAAACAAAGCAAAAATGACCAAATAGAAACTTAAAATGGTTTTTAAAGTGTCTCAACCTCAATTTACATCATGTGGTGAGATAATACCATGAACTATAATTGAAGACAAATAAAAAACAACATTATATAATTCCATGTCCAAGGTGGGTCATGGCCCCAATCAAAACACCTTAACACAAAGCCAAGCTAAGACTTAACTCTTCTAAACATTGAATGCCATAAGACTCCCAAATTGACCTTCATGTATAAACATTAATACATAAACCAAAATCAAACACATTTTAAATGTCTTCAACCATATCAAGGTTGATATAATTCATTAAATCCAAATAGGATGAAAATAATCATGCAAGATACCAAAGAGTCCAACACACAATTTGATTATGAACACAAAAGCATCTAGTGACCAATGGAATGTTGAAGTCGATAAGTCATAGACTAGATGAAATTGAATAATAAATAATAGTTATAAGAATAACATAATTTAAAAATATTAACAATTATTGAATTTAAAATTATCTAAGTAAAGTAATGATTGTACAAAATTCAAAAATGACTATTACTCAATCAATAATGAAATCGAACATAAAATGATAATCACTCAACATTTAAATAAAGTGAACAAAATGACTCAAGTAATAGTACCATAAATCTAAATTTGTTAATAAAATTTATTTTTTCAATTTCATTCATGTTATTCCTTTAGATTTCTCCATATTTATATATTGCTTATGTCTGAACACAATCTAGCTCAAGTACATGTCCCTACAGTCAAAAGGTAGACCATCAATAATATCTAGATATTTAAAATAAATAAATGCAATAAAAACATTTACTGAGTTGAATAACCAATTAGAAACTCATTAATTATATATATCTAATACTATAATGATAAGTATATCAAATGATTATCTCAATAATAATAATAGATCAAGATAGATCACAAAACTTTATCTCAATAGTAAACCAACAAATATGTCTTGCATACTTCACAACTAAACTATATCAACAAATGAAATACATGTAGATTAAATAAGGTCATGACAATAATTTTTTGGTTTTGTTTTGTTCATTAAGAAAAGGAAAAAAAATGGATAAATAATACTCCTAATGTGTTATGAAAATTATTAAGCCTTCATTTAACTTTATAAAAACTAGTACCATAATGCCAAATCTTTATTATAGTAATTTTATTTTTATATATTAAGATAAGTTAAATTTAAAAAGCAAGTATTATTTGTAGTAAATTTTTACCCTAAATATTTATTAAAATAATTTTGTTTTACTATGCTGAGATAAGTTAAAGTTAAAAGAGAGAGAGTATTCTTTATAGTAATTGTTTTTAACTCTCAAAACCTATTAAAGTAATTTTATTCTTTATAGTATAAGTTAAAAATAAAATATTCATTTTTAGTAATTTTTTATCTGTTATGATAAAGGCTTGTACGAGAATTATTTTTAATATTAAACTTAAAAAATAATTTTGATAAAAAAAATTAATATACTTTATATTAATTTTTTTTTACTATGTTTTGTTAAAGACTTACATGAGATTTTTTAACCACCCTTAAAAAAATCATTCTGATTAAAAAAATTATTCTTTATAGTAAATTTGTTTACTATGTTATTTTAAAGGATTACATGAATTTTTTTTATTATCCTTAAAAAAAATTATTTTAATAAAAAATAGTATTATTTATAGTAAATTATTTTATTGTGTTATGTTATTGTATTTTAACAACAATTTTAATAAAAAATAATAGTGAATAACAAAAGGATTATTTTTTCATATAGATTCATTTAGTATTTTTTATAAAAATATTATAGTTGTACCATAATATTTGAATAGTGGTATAATTTAGTTGAATGTTCAAAGAATGAGTTGTTAGTGAAAAAATTATTTAATATAGGTCTTTTTATCTTCCATTAAAAATAAATTTTATTATTTATTTGATAAAAGGATTCAAAACATATGGGTTTAGGAAATTTTAGTATTAATAAGAATGACAAGCCTTAAGGTATTAAAAAAAATATTATGTGGAATTTATAAAAAAATAAATCCAAAGAGTTATCCTTCAAAACAAAATTTAATTAATAGGATCAGTTAAGTTAAATTATAGTCACAACCAAGAAGGAATTCTAATTTTTTATTGTTAAATCTCAAAGAAGGAAAATGGACTAATATATTTTTATATATCTCATTTCTCCTAAATCTCACAACATGTGCATTTGATGTCAATTTATCATTTAAAAGTGATAGCAAATGTTTTGGAGTATTAATGATATCATGATTAATCAAGAAATCTATGTATAAATAAAAGTAACTATGTTTTCTTTTCTAGTCAATATCTATTTATCATGGAATTAAACCTATATTTACTTTATTATATAGGCATAAACATATGCATTGGCCTTTTTATCATTATTTATTGGACACAAAAATAGGTGTAAGATTTTATAAACATATTTTTGTTTGTAAGCATTCTTGTAAATAATTATAGTCATAATAAAATGGCCTTACAAAGCTTCAAAATGAAAAAGTTGCAAATGTTAAATGGAACTAATTATAACATTTGGAATATATGTATCAAAGCTAAATTATGAATTATTATTATGGTACTAATAAATCTCTATTTGAGAAATATGCGACAACCACAAATACAAATTCTTATTAACAAAAATCTCAAGAATCAATGTCAATCATCCTAAGGAGTGTCAAGGATGAATTCTTAATCAATGTCATAAATCAAGAGTATTATAGTAAAGCTTGGATTTTTTTTGAATAAATACATGAAGGTACTAAACTTTATAAAATTAGTGAATTTATAATTGAGCTTATAACAACCCCCATGAAAGGTGATGAAAAGGTTGTTAATTTTATTTCTATAATAAAAACCAAAATCAAATTTAGATCAATGAAATTATAATTTTATTCAACATTAATTTCTCTATTTCATTATTTAGTTAAATATCCATGATAAATTTTGAAATTTTATTTTCATTATTAACTCTAAACATCAAACTATGTAAGACATCCTTGTACTCACTACCCTTTTGGATATTCTCATTCAATAATAAAAATTAATGATGAATTTTCATTCTAAATATAATTCCATTCATGAAATTCTCACTCAAAACAATGCTCCCAAAATCAATGAAAACTAGAAATTTAAATCAAACCCATCTAGTGTCAATAATAAGGATGGGAACAAGAAAACTATACATAATAACTATGAAATCAAATATAATGGTAATTGTAAAATTTGTGGTAGATTTGAAACAAAATCAACATAAAAATTAAAAATTAAAAATATAAAAATAACAAAGGGAATAAATTTTTGAATCGAAATCAACATAAAACTTGAAACCATAATCAAAATAACAATCATGATCAAAATTATAATACTATTAATTTTTATTCTACCTTATTTTCTTTTGATGATATTTAATGGATTTTAGATAGTCTTAATTTTCATCATATGACATGTTTGTATAATATTTTATCTGATATAAATATTTATGAAAATGATATATTTAGATGACCATTCATTTCTAGAAGAAACTAAACAAGGTAGAGTAATTTTTTTATATTGAATTCTTAAATAATGATTTTATGTTGCTAAACTCAAGAAAAATATTTTATAATTTTCTCAACTTGCACATGATAATTTAATTGTATAAATTATTAAGGATAAATGGTTCATTAAATATCAATTTAGTTTTATGATTGTTTAAGGTATTCAAAATAATAGTATTTACATTTTTATGATTTTTCTTCTGCGTCTTGTCTTTCCTCTCAAACTAGAAATTAATTTAAATCATGGAATGAAATGATTGGACATGTTAATTTTATAAATTTTTATGATATTTATCATCATAATGTAGTGTTTGAACTTCTTAATATCTATTCTCATGATGGAAATTGTAGAGGTTTCTTATGTGGTAAGAAACACACTTAAACTTTTCATAAATAACATGACGCAAACTCTTCTCATCTTTTATAAATTATTCGTAGTGATGTCACAAGACCACTTTAATTTGCATATATTAATTGACAGTTATATTATTTAACATTTATTTATGATCACAACATAATTATTTGGACTTATTTTATAAATAATAAATATGAAGTGTTGTCTAAACTTAAAGAATTTAAACATTTTGTTGAAAAATCTTCAAACCTAAAACTTAACAAATTAAGAACTGATAATGGTGTTGAATACATTAGTAAATATTTTTATTCATTTTTTTATTTAATTTGGCATTCAAATATACCAAAAAAATCCATATTCTCCTTAGCAAAAAGGAATTTCTAAGATAAAAAATAGAACTATCCTAGAAATGGCTAGAACTATGATGCACTTAACAAGTGTTCCTAAGTTTATTTGTGATGAAGCTATGAACACTACTACAATTATTATCAATATAGTTCATAATAAATAATTTAATATATATAGTCCTCTATACATTGGTCTTATAAAAAATTAAGTGTTTCTTACCTTAGGATATTTAGAAGTCTTGCTTCTATTTTTATTAGTAAAGTCAAAATAAATAAAATGATCCACCTCCTACTCTTGCATTTTTCATAGGCTATGGATGAAGAAATAAAGATTAAGTGTGTATGATAAATATAAAAAATAAATAATGTTTAAATTCCTGAAAACAAATATGTGAGCCTTCTTTAGAACCCTCTCAAGTTTCCTCTTATGAAGAATCAAACACTTTTGTTCCTTCTTTTGAAGAAACATATGTATTAGAGGAAAATGATCCAAATTAGGATAACTTTGAGTTTTAGGGGGATAATTCTCTTTTTTTTTAATTCAATATCAAATATCTAAATGGGATAAATCCTTAATTCAATCTTATAATATTGAAAATATTAATAAAATGACTAGAAGTCATCATACTTATCATGATTTAATTACTCTTTATGAATGTGAACCCAAATATTTTGAGTAATCCATTTAGGATGATAGATGGAAAGATGTTATAAAATATAAATAAATATATTTAATTAAAAATTATACTTAGAATCGTGTCCCTCCTAAAATAAATATTATTAGTTCTAGATGGCTTTATAAAGTTAAATATAACCCAATTAAGAAAATTGGAAAACTGAAAAATAGGTTAATTTCTTGAGGATTTAGTCAAAAACTTATAATTGATTATGTTAAAACCTTTGCTCATGTGGCAAAAATGAGTATTATTAGACTAGTTATTTATATTAAAGCTAAAAATGACATGGAAATACACTAAATGGATATTAAAAATGCTTTATTGAATGGTGACTTAGAAAATAAATATATATGACTCAACTTAAAGGTTTTGACTAACCTAATAAATAATTTTATGTATGCAAGTTAAATAAATATTTGTATATCATAAAACAAGATCCTTGAGATTGTTACTCTCTAAAATCACAATTTTTATTTAAATAATGAGTTTCTTATAATTTTTATTTTGATAATGATCTCTTTATGAAAATTTAAAATGGTAATATTATCTTAAATATGTTATATGCATATGATCTTATCATTACTGGTAGTCAGACTAGTTTTATTCATAAATATTAATATAAATTACTTAAATGTTTTGATATGATTGATATAGGTTTGATTCATCATTTTATAGTCATGGTTATATTTCAAGATAAAAAATTGCATTGTATTATCTCAATCTCAATATGCACATAACCTTCTTGTGAAATATAACATAATAGATTATAAACCTATTTATATAACTATTTAATTTTGTGATTAATTGATCCATAACCTACATGTGATAAATTTAATATTAATTTATATATGCAATTAGTTTGAAGTATGATTTATCTAATGATTACTAGACTAAATATATCATATGTTATAGGTGTTACTTACAGGTTCATGCAAAAACCCATATCTAGATCATTAAAAATTATCAAAGAGGATGCTTAGGTATAAAAAGGAACAATTAGCTCTATTTTATATCATTATTTCATTAACTATGATAATTTATATAGTTATTATGTTACTGATCATGTTGGTGATATTATAGATCCTAAATCTACTTCTTGATATGTGTTTAAGTTGCATGTAGATGTTATTACATTGAGCATCAAAAAGTAACCTACTACAAAATCAAAATATAGAAGTGTTATGGAAGATACTAAATATGTAATGTAGTTTTGAAGGCTAATATAATAAATTCATATGTAATTATCTTATAGTAAAAATATTCTTTGTGATAATCAAAGTTTTATAGATCTAGTGAAAAATCTAGTTCAGCACCAAAAAATGAATCATATTGAATTTCATATGCATTTTATTTGAGAAAAATTACTCAATGGTGATATATATCTACATTTTTTTCCTAAAAATGATTAAGTGGAATATATATTCATAAAACTACTATGTATTGCAAAGGTTTTCAAGTTCAAAACAATGTAGGGACTCTAAAAAATTCCATTGAGGTGGAGTGTGGATGATAATGTCACCTCCTAATGGTCATGGGTTCTTTTTTGTATCTATATTTATTCTATACTATAAACGAAATGTAAAAAGTCACCCTATGTTATTTTTATTTAAACTTCACCCTATGTGAGTTTATTGTGTATTGATTAATCAAACATGTTTATAATAGAGGTCCTTATGTTATCAAAACCAAAAAATGATTGTAATATTATCCATTATGAATTGTGGGATGTAGTCCCACTATAATTCTAGATTAAATCACCCTATGTGGTTTATGGGTTCTAATTCCTTTTATATAAAAAGGTTATATTGACATGAGGAAGGTGTTTAAATAATTCAAGTGTTACATGTTAGCCTAAAAACATCATGGATGGTTTATGCAAGTTAATTATTTTAGTATAAAAAGGTGATTATGACATGTATCCACACTAAACATTAAGGGAAAGTGTTGGAAAAATAATATTTATGGGATATCATTGTGCCCCACATTGTTCCATAAATCAGTTAAATAATAATATGTTTGTTATTTACATAATAAATTTTAAAGTTAGTTCTGAAAGAATATATTATTATGATTAATTTAAAGGGGTGGATTAGTTTCCTAAAGCTATCCACACCCAATATAAAAGTATTTTGACATTTGGTGAAAAATATATCAACATTATTACAACACTATGTTCTATAGGAGTGATGGTCTCCAAATTTTAAGTGAAGAATTATGAATAATTAAGATGAATAAGGAATTTATCATGTCTATAAATGTTTATAAAATAATGGAATACTATTTGAGGGTTTTTTACCTCGTTGAGGTTTTCCCACATTAAAATTATGTGATATTCCTTCTTTTATTACCTAGATTGATTAACTATTATTATAACTTATGTAATTAATTAATTAATTAATTTACCTATGATTCATATTAAATAAATGTTATATTCCTTCTACTAGTTATTCTATGAAATTAACATCAATAGGTTGTATAATTATCTATCTAGGAATAAACTTCTATTATTTAGATGGATATTCATATGAAATTCTCAAAATTATGATAGAATACATCTAAACTATAAGAGGTATTGTGTGTGTATAAGTTATAATAATACCATATAATAGGTGACCATAATATGGTGGAGGATGTGTATTATATTCCATTTTCATTTATATATATTTTTTAGAATGATGTTGTAATGTACCATTACATATCATTTGGTTTTGATGATTAATAGGTGTGACCTGAATCCTTTAGAGAATCATACATGTAAGTTTCTCCTTATCGATGATATCTTGTATCTTGTGTTTCAAATTATAACATATGGTCGTTTAATGTCTAGTGACTTAATGATAGTCATAATAAGCATTTGCATCATATTTTTTTAGCAGAGGTTAACTCGTATCAAACTCTATAATAGGAGGGAAAGATAATAGTAGACACCAAAAAAATTTATTAAGTATCCAATATGAAGATGGCTAATCATGTAAATTATCTCTCGGGTGAATTAGATAAAATGAGATGATTAGGTTATTTTGACACTATATTGACCATTGTTTTGGATTTTATTTTAAACTTTGAATCCATGTTTAAATGAATATATTTTTGAATATATAAAGGAAAGAAGTGTTAATTAGTATGTTGGTGCATTAAATCCTTCATTTTAAAGAAAATATTATGCTTGGACAATTTGAAAGTGTTCAACTCAAAGGCCACATATGATGGCTCCACATTACTTAGCAAGGTTTTCATATTAAGGTCCTCAAAATAATATCCCTATATTGGGGAGACTTGTGTAACAAAAAAAAAAGAAATTCTATCAATAAGATCATTGGAGTGATTTTTAATATTATATGTTAATGAGATATGTTACATATATTCCCTTTGGTTTCCCTTATTATGAATATTATTTTTTATTGATAAAGGTATGTATTGATGAGTGATATCCTTTAAGGGTAAATATTTGAGATAAAAAATAATGAGATTTGAATTTATTATTAGAATTTGTATAATATACACAAAGTAAGCTAATGTTGTTCAATTGGTCCTCTCTAATTGGAACTTAGAAGTTCCTAAGTTCTAAAGGGTAAATGGGTAGATTTTTTTTATGTAATGACAGGGTTGTGAAAAGAAAGGTTACTTAGTTGGTCCTTTATAATTGGAACTTATAAGTTCATAATAGCTTGGTTAAAAAATATAGTAAGAGAGAAAAGATACTTGTTACGTGGTCTAATCTTTCTGGGGATTAGATCAAGCTATTTTTTAATGAGGAAGCTAAAGGGAATTTGAGGCCAGAAAGGGGAGGGAGGGGTTATTATGGATGGTAGAGGTATTATTATAGTTACATATGTTCAGGTGATGGGTATTCATACCAACCACATAGTTGAAACTAGAAAGGATCTTTGGGGGATCTTGATGGTGTTTGAGATCAAAATTTAGAACTTGGTCATGGAAGTAGATTCAATAAACATCATAAAATAGCTTCAGGGCTAGTTAATTACTAGTTAGACCATTAAAAATGAGATCAATGATGTGATAATCCTAATTAAAAACTGTAAAGAGTATATGATTAAGCATGTTTATAGGGAAGGTAATTCTTGTTCTGATTATATGGCCAACATGGGAGTGGTAAGAAACAATTTTAAAAAATGGGTCAAAATTGAGAACTTTCCCCCTTAAATTACTAAGAAATTAGAAGATGAGGCTAAAATAATTCATAATTATCTATGACTAATCATAAGCCTATTATTGTTAATTGAGGGAAGTATAGTATTTTTGGTCATTAGGTGAACATTAAAATTATTGAGTAACATATTACTAATTAGAAATTGGTCATTATTAATGTTTGTGGGGAGGATGATGGATTGTATACAACATGAAAAAAATATTATTTGAAAGCATTTTATATCATCAATTAATGTCACTCCAAGTTTAAAAACCATTCAATGCAATAAAGAGGAGTGAATTTTGAAAGAGATAAATACTTCATAACTATTAAAATGGGTGGTTTTATAGATAAGAATGAGTTGATTTCATATACAAACATTAAGATTAATGTCTTAATATGGCACATTTTGGAGAGTGGTGGGTTGACTACATACATGGAACACATTCTTGGTTATGAACCCAAACTTTACATATAATTTGATAGGGTCGAGAGGGATAATTTAGTTAGGATGAGAGGTGTTTTGATCACCATCATATATGATAGCATTTATTTTATTATAGGAATTTCATGAAAAGGAATCAAGGCATAAACACATAATATTGAAGCTTATCAAAACCCTATACAATTTACAAGAGATGGCTCAGAAGGTGAAAATGGGTTCCTATGGGTAAATATTTCTTATCCTTAGTATACAATTTATTTGTAAGTTATCAAATAAATAAATATAGAAGGGAACCATATGTGGGTATTTTTGGTGTCCTAGATTACTCTACAAGGGGATTATTTAGGTCCTCTTACTCAAATATAGTCTAATATGGGAATGATCCTAGGCTGTGGTTCACCTAATCTTGGGTCAGACCTCTAGATAAAGATGGATTCCTTCTAGATCTATCACCTAAACTAGACCAAATTTAAAACTTGTTTGGAAAAGGGGAGAGATATTAACAAAAATCTATGAAAGCATGTAAAATCAAGTGATGCATCAATAATTTGAACACTACACTTTGCACAAGACACAATATAAGACACATTCAATAAAAAAGAAGATTATTCCTCACATAAGCATTGATTATCTATCAACTTATCATGGGAGGGAAGTTATCCACTTCCAAACTAATCAACAGAACTATATTTCACTTAGAATGACCTGTAAAAACTACAAAGCACTTCATGAAGGTGAGGAAAATTAGACATAGGCAAAAAAAGAATACATTCTATTAACCACAACACATAGATTCATAGAACACACTTTAATTCAGTTTGTAAAAATGAATGAATTGAGTCTTTATTACATCAAATAGGTGTTATAGTACAAATCTTGGCATAGCTTGAGCAAGCCAAAAGTATAAGAGTCTTTTCTCTAAAAATATTAGAGATTTATTTTCTATAAATTTCCAGAGAGAACCATAATGTGGGAGAATATGAGATATATATAGAAAAAAGGGAGGAGAGAGGGAGATATGATGGATTAACATTAATATGAGGATGCTAAGTCATGATCTTTTCAAAAAGGAACCAAATTTTAAAAGCTATGTAAAAGAATTCAATGCTCTGTTGTCCTTATCTAACCACAATATCTCCTTCTTAGGGCTCTATGCCATTTTCTACTTGATCTACTGATGAGGACAAACTTCTCATATCTTGGAACTGACAAAACTATGCCATATCTACTTTGGGTGACCATAGGTACTTGTTTGTCAAACATGTGACCATATCAAAATATCAAACACTTCTCCATAATAATAACATAGTCTACCCATACTTTGAAAAATGATTATAGGTCCATGATAGATGAAAACTAATTCATTTATTGGTTTTTATATAGAAATAATATCGATGAAAACCTATAGACTACTTGATCTTTGATCCCTATTAGGCTTAAAAAAAATATTTTTACTTTGAGCATTTATAGAATCCAATAACTTATTATTTTCATATATCTTCATCAACATATGGAGAACATAGGCATGAAAGCATACTGCAAATCCAAACATTAGACTCAATATGTTCTAAAACTTCAAACTAGAGTTTCATATTGAGCTTTAATGGTGATGGAGCTTCATCTTGACTGTATGACTACATCTCATTGCTTAGTAGTGATCATATAAAATCTAATGGTGACATAGATTTTTCAAACACCTCTAGTTTGACCTCAACCATATATTTTACCTCTATATTTAATCCCCTTAGCTTTCAAATTTCAATTTTGCACATCTATTGGCGTTGCATGGAAATCATATGAGCCATTAATTTTCCTAGTAGTTTAACATGCTCATGACACTTGGAAGTATCTCACTCTTCCTCAAGATCTTATAAATTCTTTACCTTTATCACACCATAAATCTTTATCTATACAAATGAACACATAACATTTATCTTATGCTAGTTTAACATGCTTATGACACTTCGGTAGTTTCTCATTAGCCTTTGAGATCCATGTACTTGTTGACTCCTCGCTCAACATTATATTTATGTATATTAATGAATATGCACCATTTATATGCTTGGACCCATTAGAATTTATTATTTGATTCTCACTATTAGATATCTACACAGGTACCCAAGATCTTAACACTTGGTAGGAACTCATTCATGATAACCTTTTAACTCAACACTTACCATTAATCTTTGATACATGATCAAAAGCTCATAATTAAATATTTAGGATTAAATAACACTATAGATCACTACTCATCATTATATCTTTGATAAGATCAAATGCCAATCAATTATCTTGATCATTTGAATTCCAATAACTATTTTATAAGGCTTGAACTTGACATTCGTGTGCCTATTTCATTTTGTAGTGCTAACTTTGGAGATTTATATCTTGAGATAGAAAGCTCATTAAGATATGAATTTTTAAAATAATGTTGAAGGCATGAATAAATTCATATCCATGTAATTATTTAACTCTGAGAGCTTTCTAAGTGAACTTATAAAATGCTCAAACAAGATGACCAATCCATTATTGCATGATGTTTGATGACAGTCTGGTTCCTTAAGATCATCATATTTACACTTTAATCCTACTTAAAGTGTTTCAAAAGGTTAAAAATTATATGTGATCTTCTATTGAATTCCATATGCTCCTTGTGACATTTAATCACTCTTCAATTAAGACCTTGCTCAACTTCTTATTCTGAATTAGGCACATGTAAGCCAAAATTGGCCAACATCTTTGGTGACTCAGCGAGGAAACATGCCTTATATTCTTGAAAACTTAGATCATATACATGAATTTGGACTCATAAAGTATTGAAAAGTTTGATCCTATGATTTTAAGAAATCTTTTTGACTTTCAAATATAAGGAAATCCATCAAACTGAGAAAGAAAAAACTTTATAGGGAAACTATCCTAATAAAATAGATATACAAACAAAGAAATTATTTGGGACAAAATAGAAATAAAATAATGTGTTATAATAACATTTGGAGAAAAAAATACCAACTAATTATGTACAAGGAACTTAGCTTCCTCAATAACAATGTTTCAAATATATCCCATTGATTGGGATAGGAATCTCCTCTTCATCCATCTTTACAAGTTAGAAGGAATTATGGGATTTGTAGTTGGAGATTGTGTATGGATCAATCCAAAGAGATTAAAACTTTGTTTACCATCCTATCTTAACTCTATCCTCATCCCACTTCAGGACCAAATCTTACTTTGAGATTTATTTCAGAAGATCCTTTGTCAAAAGATCTCTTCATCTATGCTTTATGGGCTTCCTTGGCCAACATAGACTAGTGTCTTGTCTCTTCCAGCTCCATAATCTCAAAATATCTGATTTCCATTAGTTCATTCTCTAAAAACACAAGTTGATGCATCAATTTTAAAGTAGGGAATTCAAGAGAGATAGGATTTCTTACTTCCTTACCATATAACAACTTGTATGAAGAGTTGGATATTGATATTTTATAGGTGATCCTATTAACCCATAGAAATGAATTTAATTTGAGATTTCATGACCTCTAATTGTATTTAATAGTCCTTCTGATGATCTTTAATAGGTTCTTATTAGTGGATTCAACAAGGCTATTTCATTATGGATAGTAATTTGATGAAGTACTAAGAAAGACACTATGTTAAACTGGCCACTAAATGATTCTAAACATCACAAAGGCCATAAAATTGCTATAAATAATGGTTTAAGGGACTCAAAATATATTAATAAAACCTTCATAGAAATCTAAAACATTAAACTCATTTTCTTCTTTCAATGCCACTACTTCTATCTATCTAGTAAAATAATCTATAGTAGTCAATATTCATCTATGTTTTAAGCTTGAAGGGGGGTAAATGAGACCAATAAAGTCAAATACCCATTATAAAAGGGATTTATTCAATACAATTTGTTGGAGAGGTAAGGATGCAAGTTTCACCTTTCCAACAAATATAGCACATTGTCTGCATTTCCTAACCTATACATGACAATCACCAAATACGTGTGGCCAATAATACCGACTTCTCATAATATTGTGGGCTATGGTCAAATTGAATAATACCATCTACCATTTCCATCATGGAACTCAACAAGAAGATTTTATTTTTGATGTTGTTTAATGCATCTTAACAACATGCCATTGATATCTTTTTTGAGAAAAACACCATTAATAAGAAGAAATGAAATGGATTGCAATATGAAATATCTTATTTTTGAAAGAATTAGGTGAGAAAGATAAATACCATCCTAGAGGTATCTTACCAAATCTTTGGACTAGATGGAAGGTAAAGTATGATCAATTGCAACTTCTTCATCATTTGACACCAAATCCATCTCATATGCCTCTTGCAAGTTTTGGGTTAGGTGTTCACAAAATCCTTTGCCTCTAATCAGCTTTGTTACCTTGATCTCCACACCATACTCATTACCTTGGTTATGCAACTTGCTCTTTTGTCATTTATATCCTTGTTTAAGAGAAAATCCTTGACACTTGGATGTGCAACCATTACGTGAATCTTATTTTTAGACAACAAGTATGTAAACTTCTTGAGAGACCTTATAACTAAAAGTACATGCTTTTCAAAAAAGAGTACCTTATTTCATATTCTTCCAAACCTTGACTAAATAAGGCTATTGACTACTCTAAGGCTTCATGATTTTATTGAATAAGAATACCTAAAATAGTGTCAATGTTACAATAGGTGTATAGGATAAAATCCTTTGTGAAATCAAGGTTCAAGAGTGTAGGAGCACTGGCTATGGCTTTATTTATCTCTTCAAATCTTCTTACTCCTTCCTTGGATCAACTGAAAATCTAACCCTTCTTTAGAATGGATGTAAGTGGCCTAGCTAAAGTGGTAAAATCTGAAATGTACTTTCTTATAAAATTAATTTTGCCTAAGAAGCTTTGAAAATATTTCTTGTGCTTAGGCAAGAAAAGTTCAAGAATTAAATATATCTTAGTAGGATCTATACTTGTAACATGTTTGAAAATCACATGTCCAAGAATCTTACCTTCATGAATAGAGAAAACAAACTTTTAGGGATTAAGAGACACCCCAAATTATCTACACCTTTCAAAAAATTGCTTGTGGTGAATCATGTTTTCACTTGCATTCTATGGAAACATTGTTATGTCATCCAAATAAATAAGTATAAACTTGTTAAGGAGACCCTAGAATGTCACATCCATGGCTTTCTAAAAAGTTTGTCCAACATTGGATAAAATAAAGGGCATTTTTCTATATGCAAATTGCCTCAATTTTGTGGTGAAGGCTATTTTGAATTGGTATTCTTCATTGATCAAAATATTATTGTAACCATTATAGCCATCCAATAAGGATAACCTTTCTGAACCTAAAACTAATTGTAATTTTTTTTCCATAGATGGTAAAGGATAGTGGTCTTTAAGGGAATCCTTGTTGAAGTCATGAAATTCAACACATAATCTAATTACACCATTCTTTTTTTGTACTAGAATAAGTTTTGACACCCAATTTGAGTGCTTGATTGGAAATATAATAACTAGCTCAATGAGATTATAAAGACTAACTCTCATCAAAGGCTCAAAATTTGGATTGATAGGCCTTTATCTTTGTCTTACTATATTTGATTCAATTTATAATTCAATGGTGTGTTGATCTAGACTTGGATCAAATACTTTGAGGTCACTGTATTTCCATGCAAATACATCCATAAAAATTGAACATAACTTAATGAAAGTTTATTTATCTAAAGAAATGCAAACCTTACCTAACTTCAAGTTCTTACCATTTGTAATCTCCACATTTGTGTAGTGTTCCTCTTTTGTTGACAATTAAGAATTTTATTTTCTTAACTCATCATCTATGTTTAATATGTTCTCAAGGGTGACAAACACTTTCGAAAACTTATTTGTTTTTAACTACACAATCTGGTCACTATACTACTGCAAGAACTTGTCTTGGTTCTTTGAGAAAAATTCAGCATCTTCTTGCAAGAAATAATAATTTGATTGTTATCTTCAAACACCTACCAATTGTCATATTTGTCTAGAATATAAGGTCTTATAACCACCTTAATGTGTGACTAAACTTTTTCATTATTTATATTAGTTGGGATACTAAATTATGACCCAATGGTAGCCAACTTATTTGTATGTTTATTCTCATTTCTTAATATGGTAGAAATATTAAAAGCTTGAAATTATTTAAGTCCCATAATCTATGATTATAAGACTTAAGTAATGGATTATTTCATATATTAAGATCTCTTACTTGGTGAATTACCAGTTTATTATCACCAAAGACTTGTAAGGTATTGACCTTCATCTTTCTTGCACATTATAAACCATGACCTAGTGCCTCATATTTATCAACATTATTTGAACAACCAAACTAAAACTTGAGATAATAAAAATACATTTAATTAGTTAGAAAAATAAACATCATTCTAGCCCTGATTCCATGTTTTTTCCTTGATCTATCAAAGTATAGTTTCCATAGGCCATCACGAGACTCATCGCCCTTCATCAACGCTGAAATTGGTGTATCTTTTTCATGAAGGCAATAAATACAAATTCCTTCTTGTTAAATTAAATTATAAGGATCATGTTCATGATAATTATAGGCCCATTCACCAAGGAATAGATCTTGAACTCCATCTAGAGGTGACTTAGTTTTCACTTCACTATTTTCTAGTACCCTATCTGATATAGTACAATTAGTTTTCACCATACTTGACATATATGGTTCCAAATGGAAAAATGCAATAGGCTCATAACATATTGTTACCTTAGTACCATACCTAGTCCTAATCATCAAATATGTCTAATTAATTGATAAGTATCCTATGATCTTTGAGGTAAAGTCACTTGATAGACACGTGGAAAAATAGGTAAGCAAATCCACCACTACTACATCTTGTTGAATGGTAACATTGGGACAAGCATGTAATTTCAAATTTAGATATTTGATAATTCCTACTATCTTTGTTGGTAAACCATCTAGTTGCAATAATCCTTTAGTATATGGTTCATAGAAAAGACCAAGCTTATCTATAATTTGCTTAGGCATGATAGTGCTACTAGTTTTACTATCTACCATAAAATTATGAAATAAACAATCACCAACTATCAAAGAGAGGTAAAAAGGAGAAGTTTTGTGTGATTTTACATTTGTTTTTTCCACCTTTACCATTTTATGTGTCTACTTATCTATTATACCCACCTCCCATTTTATTTAAGGAGAAATGGGGACCCACTTTATTTTAGATTATGGTCTTAATTTTGAGCCCCTATGCTATGTAAATATGAATTTTGGGAAAAAAACTAATTAGTATTGTGTTTTCATAGGCTAGATTCTTTTATTATATTAGGTTCATTCTATTAGGTCTATGTTTATCAAGCTTAATCTATTAGACTTATTTTTTTATCTAGTCTCATTGCCAAGGTGTTTGTGTGGGGACCTATTATTTTCAAAACTTATTCTTTTAGGACTTATGTAATTTGTCTTTTTGATTTTTATGTTTTGAGTGTTTCATCCATTGCCTTTTTTGACTAATTGTTTGTGGAATTTTTTCCCATGGACTTATTCCATTAAGGAAATTATTGTGGACATTTTGTTCAAAATAATTCCCCTAAATGAATTGGGTCTATAGACATTTTATTCAAAACAAATCCTCTAACAGATTTCCTTTAGCTCTCTAGACCTACCCTTCAGACCTTTTGCACTTACCCTTCAAGATAATTGTCATGGGCATTTTGACCTATAGACTTGCCCTTCAGGCTTTTTGAAAGTGCCCTTCAGCTTTTTAAAATTATCCTTTAATAATTTTGTCCCAGGCCCTTTGCTTGATGAAAATGACCCTTCAGACATTTTTTCATTAGACATTTTATCTGATGCAAAAATATTAAAACAATTCCCCATAGAAATCTTACCAATACAATTATTTTGAAATAATGACCCCAAGGGTGCCTACCCTTTAGGCTTTGTATAACTTACCCTTTGAGACTTTTGTCTTGAACCCTTTCCCCACCAAAACTTTACCTTATGAAGTAGTCACTTTAAGAAAATTTTCCTCAAATTAGATCCTTCAGACCTTTTACTCCTACCCTTCAAACATTTTAAGTGACCCTTCAGCCTTTTTAAAAAAAATAACCACTTACCCTTTTAGACTTTGTTTTGGTACATATCCTTTACAACATTGTCTTAGCCCCTTTTTGATTTTACACCTACACTTTGAGACTTTTGTCCCAGGGTATTTTCCCTCTAGAACTTACGCTTTGGGATAATTCTCATGGACATTTTGCCATACAAACTTTCCCTTTGTATTTTTCTTGATGAAAATAACCCTTCAAGACTTTTGGAAGTGACCCTTTGAGATAATTAATTCATGGATTTTTTTTGACAAAATAGGTCTTCATGGAAATCATTACAAACATTTTATCCAAAACAATTCCCCCAATTGAATTAGTCTATGGACATTTTTCCAAAACATTTTTCCTAATGAATGCCTTACTATCAAGAACACTATTAGCCCTTGATATACTTAGTTTAATAAAAGGTTAACATACTTCCCATTAATAGTATGAGACCCCTACCCACTTGAATTAGCAAAGTTTAAATTATGAAATAATTATAAACAAAGTGAACATTAGGTATTTATGTTGCAAAAACTATTATTCAATGCAAAATTTTATATATTTGATACACAACCACTGAATCCTTCATTACTTTCTAAACAGACTTGCATTCAAAGTCTCTTTCTATCCTATACATTGAATAGACTTAGCTACTCCCTACAAATAGAATTATGAGTAACCAATGATCAAGCTAGAGCAAAATTGATCATACAACATACATAACACTTAAAAGGAAACTGTAAGTAGCACAAAGTATATACAACAATGACATATTCATCCAGGACATTTAAGGGAGAAAATTTTCCATCTCCATACTTAATCAAATATTCTAAAATTTTTATGGATATAATGTTTGATGCTACCATATTTAAAAATAGATACACCAACTATTCAAAGTTATGAGACGTAGTTGATTTTATGGATGTGTTTTTATAAGAGGATGAGATGACATTAATTGATAGGTTATTTGTCTAATAATTATTAGATTTCAAATGCTAAAGGTTAAATTTTGCTACCATTAAGCTAGAGGTGATGCCATGCATCGACTTCTTATGGGATCTATTTTTCTCACGTAGGATATCACAGTATTTTTTCCTTCATTACTCTAGAAATAACATAGTTGTTGCATGTATTTTGGGGCTTGAATTCCAAAGATACCTATCTTTGAACATACCTAATACATACTTTGACAAGCATACATTTCCTTAGTTTAATGTAAAGAGCTAAATGGAAAAAGAACTCTCTTCATGGTTACTCTCAGAATAGATCATCACATGGAAAGGGAAGAAGCCAAAGGGAGCTATTTCTATCAACAAATTCAAAATAGAGATATGCATTGGCATGGTTCTCTTAAACCAAATTTATGGTATGCCAAGTATTTATTTTATTAATCTATACTGGGTGCCATTGTTATACATGATGCTGACCCATGATGATGCATATTCCCTGGGCAAGATAATTGGCTTCCATTTGAGAGAGTAGATAATTCATAAGGGCAAGCATCCCACACCTTTAGGAAATTTATATATGATGTCTTATTTTTTAGATGCCACTAAAGTAACTTGTTACAAAGACCTTAGGGAATTGTGGACTCTAACCACATCCTATATCAAAAATAGAATTTGTGACTATTACCAATTTATGCACAATTATGCCTACAGTAAGAATATGGTCAAAATAGTAGAGGATGTCTATACACAAATTTTAAAATCCATTTATGGATTGCCCATGCCTAGAATTGGACCAAATATTATGAAGAAATTAGATGGTAAAGTGGATTACTTCCTCTATCTGAACTTCATAGTCATAATGATTTGGGGGAACAAGGTTGGTTCTATATGTCTCCCAAAATAAGTCCTAGACAAGTTGGTAGAGTAATAAACTACTTTATAGTTATGGAGTGTCTAAGAGGGACTATTCAAGTAGAAGAAAGCTTTGTACTTTGGCCATCATATAAAAATTGGGAGAATGGTTTTTACTATGAAGATGCATTTTGGAGAAGTGGGAAGCAAGTGAAGGAGCTATCATTTCCCCATGCTTCCACATATAGACTCAGATCTATATGGACTTATTTAGAATCATCTATAGGGGTTTAACATCCCCTATAACCATGTTCCCTATTCTTATGAATTTTTGTTTCTTAATGAAAAGGATTATGAATATGTTTTAGAGAGGGAAAGAGTTGCTAGATTTAATGAATACCATTTGAGAATGATATAATAGGACCCCTCAATTATTGTAAGAGAACTAGATGGAAAAAAGACTCTATATAAGGGATGGGAGCACACTAAATTTTGGATAGGATCGTGTAAGGAGCAATCCAAGGACCAGGTGGGTTCCTCATCTCAAGGACTCCCTTTGAAATTAAAACTAAAAAGTGTGAAGAAAGAGCATAGAGTGTCTAATCCTAGAACTAGAAAGGGAGCACAAGTAGTGGACCCCATTAGCTGAGATTTTGATTTAGAGGAGAAAACATAAGAATAGCCTACTACAAGTGCCATTAAAGTGACTGCTACTATGCCCCAGGTTTATATTGTTACATCTATTGGGATAGAAACATAAGAGGTAGCGATATCTACCTAGTAAGCCTCCCCATAAAGCTAAAGAGCCCTCTAGTTTACACAAAGAAGCCTAGGACTCCAATAGGTAGTCCCATAATGGAATCATCACAAGGCTTGCCTGCTATACCTCCATGATCAAAACCAACACAAGGAGAGGTTGTGATAATTAAGGATATTAAGGATTATTATAATGAAGAGGTAGAGCTAGAAATAACTAAAGCCATGAGCCTTCAAGTAGATCCCATAATACCTAGTTCTCTAGGTACTTAACCCTTCATAAGTGTTTTTTAATCTTCTATGCCATTTTTTTGATGTGTTTCTAGGTATTCTATGTTGAGGACACCCCAAGTGGAAGTTTATACTTCCACCTCCATTGATCCCTTCACCAACACTACCATTGATCCACCCTTCACTTCCATCCCACTCACTATGCCAACCTCCTATGTTCCTTCTATCACTTTCACTATCAGAGCCTTAAATAAGAATAAGGTGTCTAAGAAGATATAGACTATATTGGCCACTCCATAACTCTATCTCTAGTCCACGTAGATCACCCTTCTAATGCCATCTACCACCTCCATAGAAGAAAATATTATGAAAAGTTTTATTAGGGAAAGGAAGTCCAAACCCCAAATGATTACAGTCCATCCACTCCCTCAATTTAGAGGAGTGGATTGGTCCAAGATTATATGGCCTTCCCTTCTTGACATACTTATAAAAGTATAAAAGGAATATCTAGAAGTAGAGGAGCCTAAGGAAGATGTTATTACAACCTCATATGCTTCATAGTTAGACATTCCTCCATGGTTTGTAAACTTAAGAAGGCTTCCCAAATACCTCGCTTCAAGATCACTGATCTTCCCTCTATCTCCAATCTATTCGACCCACCATATAACAATATATAAAAAGTGAAGAAGAGGAAGTTGTATGATGATAGAGGTATAGAGATAATTTTTGAGGAAAGACATGAAGTATTCTCCCTCACTACGAGGTAGAATAGGCAACTGAAATAGTATCCTTATGTCAAGAATTTTGTAGACCTAGCCCAAGCACATAGGGATGTTATAGTAGCCATCCATGAAGGCATAGAGATGGCTTGATAAGATCTAGAGGCCTAGGTGGAAAATTTGAAGGGGTAGTCAAAGACTGTACATATCCTTATAGGTATAGGAGTGGAGGTTTAAGAAGCTGATTCTAGATGTTACAACTCTTTGGAGGCATTGAAGTTTATGAGGGCCAAATCAGCCCCTCATATAAATAATTCCAACCAATTATATAATTCCTTAAAAGATGATAGTGCTAAGTTGAATATTTTAGTTGCATATACATGTAACTCATTATATAGTCATCTAGACTTAATGACAATAGTAGAGGCATTAAATGCCTTAAACTTAGTTGTTATAAGGTAAGAAGAAGCAAAGGAGTGGCTACAATTAGTTGGATCCTTAATACCTAAATATTAGGCACATGAGGACCAAATCCTCTAGATTTTTCATGATTTGAAGATATTGAAGGTGAAAGATGCCAAAGACAAATTGATCAGTAGGATCAATTTTGATAAACTCATTCAAGAAGAGACAAATGATTTCAATCAGGGTTTACAAGGCTTATCACTAGAAGAAATAGAGTCTGAATTGAGTGTGACCAAAAAGAAAGTTACAGAGGTGGAAAATTTTAAGAATAAATTCTAGATGACCAAAGATGACAATGAAAGACTCATTGGTAAAATTAAAAGGATATATTGACCATTTTTGTTGAACTTGAACATTATACGATAGTATCATGCCATGGCATATAAAGTTTATCAAGACGACAAGGCCAAGAAAAAGAAAGCTTTCGGTGATGTGTCAACATATGCAACATCAAAAAATGACACTACAAATACTACAATGATTAAAGTACATGCAACACATCACATGATGCAACCTTGATAGGCTAAGATTTTATGCATATACAATTTTGTAATGGCACATAGTTTCCTTGTAGTTCAATATTTTTATTACAAAATTGACTTTATATTTTGTACACATGCATACATTAAATAGATATTAAAATGTCAAATTATTTAATTGATAACTATAATATTTATCTTATATAAATTTGACTATAGTTAGAACTCATGTTCTAATTACCACATGTAAGAACTTTGTATGAACTTGGAGGATGAGGTACCCCCTTCCCCAAGCCTATTTAAATAGTTGTAATCCAACTTGGATTTTTTTTAGATAATTTTTAATACAGGATTAATTTTGATCACTAGTGAATGTGTTTATGTATTTTCTTTCCAAATTTTGTATAATTAGTTATCACTTTCTTTGGTTATATGTTTCAATAGTCTTTAGTGTGTAATAGCTAGAACTGGATTATTGGTTATACTAATTGACGTGCTGATCTATAGATGTGCAATAACTATTGAAGGATTGGTAAATATATTGGTTAAGATAGTCAAGTTCAAATTGATTCATGATTATGATTGTGCCTGAGTGATTTCTTGATGTAGTTTTCTATGTGTGTAACAACTGCCTCAAATACTTCACTAGCCTGAGCCATAATCTCCTAATTAAGGGTGTATAATAGCTACCCTAAAATGAACAACCTTTTATCTAAGGCTTGTGAATTTCTTACATTGTTATTTATTTAGACTTATTATCCATGTATGATTATGTGTGCATAATTTATTCTAGCAATATGCATAAGTTCTAAGAGAACTTGTCCTTTTAGAAACCAACTAGGGAAGTGATTCCCAAAAACCACATAGCCTCCTTTTCTACCATACCCTTCCCTCTTTTTTGAGTTTGTTTTCAGATCTACCAACTTTAGGTTAGAATCTAACCATCCATCCAACTCATCTATAGATTCATTACCTTATAAGAACCACATCTCCATCCAAAAAACCTTGTTAACAACCTATATGCCCTACCAATTATTCCATCAATAAGTTGTAAAAAATTGCATACCTATAACTCATGCCGTAGAGTGAAGTTTACCTCCATTGAGATCTTAAAATGTTAGAGGCTACCTTGTTATGTTATGTATATATAAAACCTACATCAATAGTCTCACTGGTGTTAGAAGGGCTAACACCTTGAATAATAGTAGTTATCCTTTACATAGAGCTACACTAGAGTCTCCCAAGAGAGTGACTAGATCTAATTCTTAGGCTAGTTTTATAGTCTCACCCCTGATAAATCATACGAGACCTAAAAATGTGCCAATAGTCCTATTTCAAAACAATCCACCTCTAAGGACTCCTCCATTAAGGAATCCTTTACCTATTAATTAGACAATTTCTCAACAACCACCTTGGTTAGTTGGCTCTACTATTGCCATCCTAGGAGACTTGTATGACTTACCTTGGAATCCTAAAAAGTACTTACCATCCTTTTCTTCTTTAAGAGTAAGGATAATAGAGGAATATATCAAATTAGTTAAAGCTATTTTAAAACTAGTGAATGTTGTAGATGAGGATGTTTCATGAAGATTATTCCTTTTTACTTTAATGGACACTATTTATGATTGGTATTTAAATTTGAACAAAAATTCCATCACTTCTTGGGATGAATATTAATTAGATTTTCTTATGTAGTTTCGATAGGTCACTAATCCTAGTTTGGTATACCAACACTTCACTATCATGAAGAGGGAGGCTAATGAGCCCATTAGTGGTTTAAATGAAATATGGTAGAATATGTAGAACTATTTGACCCTAAGATATAAAATAGAGGCAACATTAACATTGGAGATGGACAAGAATGCCTTAGACCCTATCACTAATATGTTCTTGAGAAGAGAAATTGTGACTAACACTTTGTCATTAGCATTCAAAGAGGCTATCAACATAGATGGGTAGCTCAATCCTTAGATGCCTAAAGCACCTAATGTCAACAATGGTTTTATAACACTAAATCCAACACCACATGTGAAGAATAATGTTCTCATGTTTAATCAAAATTAGTTATACACAATACCTCCACTGACACAGATAATACAACCAAATTTTTGGCTACTTGAACAATCATGTGATGGGAAATAGTTATCATCAAAACCAACAAGTATCTACACTTACCACTACTATTTCACAAGGTATGGATTCCACAAAGGTAGATTTGGATTCTATTTAGAAGATGGTTCAAAAGTTAAGCAATGATTTCCGAAATATGTAAAGGAAGATGGGAAATGTGAATTCCCTAATTGGCAATCAAAATAATAGATTCTAAAGATATAATAGACTATTCAATAGGCCTAAACAACTTAAAAATATTATAGAGATTAACATAGAAGAAATGGCTTTTCCTAATTGGTGTAGAATTCAAAATACTTCCAAGCATGGTGAGATTAACTGCATTGAGTTCCATATAACATTCAAAATATTTCAAAGAGAAGTATTTAGAGAAAAATAGTGTATAATCTACCTAAGAATCATCATTATCCTAGATATTGAAGTACCACTATGTTCTTTTAAACTCATGAGTTTTCCTTCCCAGGCAAAGATGATAATTAACCATAACATAATATGGATGAAGTTCATGCTTTTTAGTAGTTCTAGAGAGGTGCATAGAATCTAAGGAATAAGTAGCTACTCACAACATTGACTCCTCCAAATACCATGGTGATTCCTCCTAATCCCAAGGTAGACAATAATATACCCCCTCCAAAAGGAAATGATCAGTCATAAAGCAAGGAAGAACCAAGCAAAGGAGGATACAATGTTGTGGAATATATGAAGAGGATCAAGGCAAATATAAATATTTAAGAGTTCATATAGATCATTGAACATAAATATTTTCTAAGGAAGTCCATTACTATAAAGGCTTGTATGGAAAAATCTAAAGCATCTACAAATAAAGAAAAGGTTGCTTTTGCTAACATCATCTACAAGATCAAGCTAGAAGTTCCACCCTTTATACTAACTATTAGGGTATTTGGTAATAAAATTCATAACTATTAAATTGATTTTGGAACATCTACAACTATCATGCTTACATCTATATTCCAGAAGCTTGGTCTCACTCCAAGCCCCTTAAAGAGAATAGTTTCTCAACTAGATAAACCAATAGTACCAATAGTTTGAAAATTGACTAATGTACACATTTAAGTAACATCTAAGTTAAGAGTCTAGATGACCATTGATATTATAGTGGTAGACATACCCAAAGGCTATATTATTCTAATAAGTAGGGATTGGTCTAAAACACTCAATGAATATCTCTCTATAGACTTCTCTCATATATGGCTACCATGGAGAGGGGTTAGAAATCAAATCAGAATTGATAGAGAATCAAGAATGAAGTATCCCATAATGGAGTACAATGTCAAGAATGAAGAGGTAAAGTATGAGTCACCCATCCTTGGTATTTATACTTTTACCACTCAAAATCAAGTACAAAATATAGAACTTGAAGGCTTAGATCAACTATGGATTTTACACGTTGATGGCACTAGATCCAAGTAAGGATTAGGCATAGGAATTGAGCTGATTGATCCACAAGGTATAACATTTTAAAAAACATATAGGTTAACATTTATATGCATAAATAACATAGATAAGTATGAGGCGTTAGTTCTAGGACTATAGTTTGAACTCAAAAACAATGTGAAGCAAATATCAATATTTGGTGACATAGAACTGGTGGTTAACCAAGTCAGAAACAAATACCAATGCAAGATATCTTATTTAAGAAGATAAAAGCATAGAGCATGGGACTTGATTGAAAAATTTGAAGGTTTAAACATAATATCACTTCCTAGAGAGAAAAATAAGATTTTGATTCATTAGTTGTTGTTGCTAATCTAGAGCTAGTACAAGAATCTAAGGTAAGGAAATTCTCAATTTAGTTGGTACCTTGCCCCTTAATTCTAGATAGCTTAGAATTTTTTTAGGTATTTGATGATGACCAATATATTATCCAAATTTTAACTAATTTATGGGAATTAAAATCCCAAATAATCGATAACAAGGACATTAATCACCTCTATTAAGAGGAATCAAACAAAAAATACATTCTTTAGCTAAAAAATCTAATTCTTGTCTACTTGGTATCTTTGGAAATACCATTCGACATAGATACTCAAGCAAAATAGCTAAGGCAGCCCAAGGTCAATGAATTGAATTTCAAAAGAGAAAATCTAGGAGATGAACATAGCCCATGTTATGTGAATATTAGCCTCAGTTGCACCCTTGAAGAAAGACAATGAGTCAAAGATCTACTCATTCAGTTTAGGGATGTCATTGCCTAGACATATGAATATTTGAAAGTATATGACCTATAGGCCATTACTCATATAATTCCTTTGAATCTAGACTATAAACCATTCAGATAGAGGTAAAGACTAGTCAATCCTATTCTGAAGCCTCTCATTCAGAGAAAAATGGAGAAGCTTTTAAATGTAAAAATCATCTTCCCAGTCTGACATTCTACCTGGGTGGCCAATTTGGTCCTAGTATTAAATAATAATGGGGAGATCATATTATGTGTGGAATTCAAAAATATGAACAAGGCTTATGAAAAGGACAATTATCCTCTACCTTCTCTAGATGAGCTAATATAAATAATAATTAGTTCTTAAATGATGTCATTTTTGGATTATTTTTGGGCTACAATCAAGTGCTAGTACAATCAAAGGACAGAATGAAGATGATGTTCACTATGAAGTGGGGAACTTATGTGTATAAGAAGATGCCATTCAACTTAATAAATTTAAGAGATATATTTCAGCATGCCATGGATCATGCTTTGAAAGGATTAACAGGAAAATGCATAATCATCTACATGGATGATCTTACATTATTTTCAAAGAATAGGAAAAACCACATAAGTCACCTACAATCCATATTTGAAAGATGCAAAAGGTTTGGTATTTAATTAAATTCAAAGAAGAGCATATTTGGAGTCACTGAGGGAAATCTTTGGGGTGCATCATCACCAAGGATAGGATCACCATTGATTTATATAGGATTCAGGTGATTTTATAAATTTAACCACCAATAAAAAATAAGGATATTAAATTATTATTCAAAAAGATTAACTTCATAAGGAAGTTCATCTCAGTATTTAAAAATATTGATAGACCTCTAAACACCATGCTCAATCAGGATGCTAAAATAGAGTGGATAAACGATGCCCAAAAGTCTTTTCAAGACATTAAAGATGTAATATTATAGGCTATAGTATTGATCACTCTAGATTTTAATAAAGATTTCTACCTATATCAATTTTATTTAGAGCATATGATTGAAGGTATCATTATGTAGAAAAAGGATGAGACTAAGCATCCAATTGTGTTTATGAATACACATATGAAAGATGAAAAACTCAGGTACTTCATGATTGATAAATACATTTTTGCCCTTATCAAAGCTATGAAGAAGTTTTGGAATTAAATATTAAGGAATAAATTCATTTATATCATACCTGATCTTGTGATCAAGATCACCCTATTATATAATGAGCTAGGGGAATGCCAAGATAAATGGATGGCCAAGATGAAAGAAATTTGACATAGAGATTAAGCCTACACAAATTTTTAGGGTTCAAGGCATTATGTAGCTTATGATTGAACCTAATCTATGTATCATCATTGAAAAGGTATGTGAAGCTCAAGTATCTAAAGGAGAGTGGTATACTGATATAATATAATGTTTAGTTATAAGAACTTATTCCCTAAAGCTTAATAGAGAGAGTAGAAGATCTTTAAGGCTCAAAGCTATTCATTACATGATCAAGATGGGAGTACTCTATAGAAGAAATTATGAAGGTATTTATCTTAGGTGTGTATCTCCAAATGAAGCTAAAGAAATTTTAGAAAACTTTCATTAGAAAATAGGAAATGGTCATCCTTTTAGGAATACCATAGCCCATAAGATCTTAAGAATGGGTTACTATTGGCAAATCATATTTAAGGATGATAATGTTCACATGTGAACATGCCATATATGTCAACTTTATCTAAGAGAGAAGTACATGTAGTAATGTATTTATATCTAGTTATTGAAGGCCAACCATTTTCTTAGTGGGGTTTAGACTTCATTGGTTACATCAACCCAAATTCCTTAGTAACCCACAAGTTTATGCTTATTATTACTAATTATTCCACCAGATGGATCAAGGTCATAGCCACAAAGAATAATAGAGCACAAGATATGATTCAATTTTTAGAGGAACACATAAAAAAAAAATTGACATGCCTATTTCTCTGGTTTGTGATAATGGACCAACTTTCATATCAGTAGAAATTATTGAGTGGGCACATGATAAATAGATCATTATCAAGTTAGATTTTAACTATTACCCTTAGGGAAATGGATTAGCAGAATCAATTAACAAGAATTTGATCAATGTAATTAATAAATAAGTAGGGGAAAACTTAAGGACTAGCACAATTTATTGGAGTATGCTCTTTGGATGGACAAGACTAGTTACAAGTAAGCCCTTAAAGCTTCACCTTACTTACTAGTTTACAGATGCAAACCAATATTCCCTATTATGCTAAAGTTACCTACTTATTAGTTCATGTAGAATTATATGGATCCATGTGATGAAATAAAGTTAAGATTACTATACATAATAGAAATGGAAGATTCAAGGATTGAGGCCTTATATGCATTCAACAAACACTAGGATGTAGTCAAGAGGTGGTTTAACAAGAGAGAAAAATTCAAAGCATTCAAGATTTTGGATCTAGTGATACTTTGGGATAAAGCCCATAAAAATAAAGGAAAACATACCAAGTTTGCCTCACTATGGAATGGACCATACTAGAATTTGGAGATCATGGGGAACAATGCATTATGTCTAAAATATATCTAAGGCAATGAGCTTACATATCTAGTCAATAGATAGTTCTTGAAGCATTACTTTAGGGTTGTACCATATGCTAATGTTACTAAGTAACAAGGGATAGGTGAATGTAACTATAGGATTATATTATATTTCTTGCTTTCATAGATTAGATTTCTTGATTTCCAAATTAATCTTTCTTGATTTCAGTATTTTACCTTCAAAGATTAAATTTCATGTTTTCTAGATTAGGTTTCAGTGCTTTCTTATATTAGTTATTCTTTACTTTATCTGACAATTGGAATTGTGTTTTCTCTTACTATAACCAAGTTAAAATCCAAACCAACTAAGCTTATGACTTATAGGAAAGAGAGGAAAATCAAAATATATATAATTTGGGACTAATTTATAAATTAGGTATATTTCTATTTTTTTGATTCTTTAGGATGAAGGTAAGTAATCATGGATTATTTTGAATGGTGTCATAATTGTATACTTTTATCAGGCATGTGGAAGTTTATCTTAGAGTCATTCATATAAATTTATAAGTTTTTCTTGTCTTATTGGATCAAATACACTTATCAAATTAAATACCTCTTAGAAGTGATGATTCTAGGTATAGATGTGGTTGTCAGGGATGTTTTAGTAATGATTTATTTTAAAAGTTTACCAGCCTCACTGAGGTTCTAATCTTCTCTTTTCCATTCAAGAATAAAAGAAAGGAGAAACAAAAGAAGAAAATAAAACCAATAAGATCAAAAGAGCAAAATAAAATCAAAAGGCTCACATGATGAAATAAGGTCAATGTCCCACACATCATGATCAAAATAAAATAATGAAATGAGAAGACAAGGAGGCCAAGGTATCTCTATTGGGGCTATGGATGTTTCTATGGAAACAAAGTAATTCCTAAGATTCCCTTATTTTTGATCTCTAAGAGATACTGGGATGAAACCTACAGCCTCATCAAATCCTTTGAAAAACTCATCACAACAAGGGTTAAATAAACTACATGTTTGACATAGACAGATACAAGAAGTTAGAAGCCAAGTATGTTGTGTGAATGAACTTAGGAGTCTATTCCATGTTTTTTATTTATGTATTATTTTGTAACACACCTCATTATTGATTTAGTATTTCCAAACTAGATTTATAGGTTCTTGAATACTCAGGAGTATTCCCCTTGTAGGTTGCCATTTGTTGTACCCAACCTCCCTTTTTCTTTAAGGAAAAATGGGTACCCATTTTTTTTTAGATTATGTTCTTAATTTTGAGCCCCTTGATATGTTTTTATACAAATTTTGGGAAAAATATTGATTGGTATTATGTTTTCATAGGCTAGACTCTTTTATTCTATCAGGTTTCTTCAATTTGGTCTATGTTTATCTAGCTTATTTTATCAGACTTATGTTTTATCTAGTCTCATTGCTAGGGTGTTTGTGTGGGGGCCTATTCTTTTTAGAACTTGTTCTTTTGGGACTTATTCAATCTATATTTTTGGGTTTTATGTTTTGGGTGTTTTTCCCATTACCTTTGTCGACTAATTATTTGTGGAATATTTTCTCATAGACTTATTCCATTGGAGAAATTATTGTAGACATTTTATTTGAAACAAATCCTCTAAAAAATTTCCTTTAACCCTCTAGACCTATCCTTTGGAATTTTCTCACTTACCCTTCACGATAATTGTCATGGGCATTTTGCCTATATACTTTCCCTTCGACATTTTTAAAATTAACCTTTAGCCTTTTGAAAGTATCCTTCAAGACTTTTATCTTGGGCCCTTTGCCCAATGAAAATGACCCTTTCAAATTTTTATCTTAAAATTTTTTGTCTAACACAAAAATACCTAAAATAATCCCCTACAATAATCTTGCCAATACAATTTTATTAAAACAATTACCCCAAGGGCAAATACCCTTTGAGCTTTGTGTAACCTACCCTTTGAGACTTTTATCCTAAACCCTTTCCACACTAAAAAATTACCTTATGAAGTAGACCCTTCCCTTTTACTCCTACTCTTCAAATTTTTTGAAATGACCCTTCAAACATTTTGAGTGACCCTTCGACCCTTTTTTTGAAATAACCACTTACCCTTTGGGACTTTATCCTAGCCCCTTATCCCTTCTAGACTTATCCTTTAAAACTTTATCCTAGCCCCTTTTCCATTCTAGACCTACCCTTTGAGACTTTTATCCCAAGCTCTTTTCCCTTCAAAACTTACCCTTCAAGATAATTATCATAGGAATTTTACCCTATAGACTTGTCCTTCAACCTTTTGAATAGCCCTTCAAACTTTATGACGTAGATCCTTTAGGAATTTTTTTCATGGATGAAATACCCTATGATGTAGACCCTTCATGTTCTTACCTAATGAAAATAACCCTTCAGGACTTTTGTAAGTGACCCTTTGGGATAATTACTTCAGAGCTTTTGCTTGATGAAAAAGGTCTTCAAGGAAATTGTTACAGATATTTTATCTAAAATAATTCCTTTGAAAAAATTAGTTTGTGGACATTTTGATTAAACATTTTTATCAATGAATTCATTACTATTGAGAACACTACTACCCCTTACTATAATTATTTGAATAAAAGTTGAAAATACTTTCCATTATTAGTATGAGACCCTCACCAACCTGAACTAACAAATTTTGAATTATGTAGGAATTATAAGCAAAGTTAACATTGGGAATTTATGTTGCATGAATTTATATTCAATGCAAAATTGTATATATTTGATGCATAACCATTTAATCCTTCATTAATTTCTAAACAAAACTACATTTTAAGTCTCCTACTATCCTATGCATCTAAGAGCCCCAACTACTCCCTATAAAGAGAATTGCAAGTAAACAGTGATCAATCTAGAGTGGAATTAAGCATACAACATACATAACACTTAAAAAGAAACTATAAGTAGCATAGAGCATATACAATAATGGAATATTCATCCAAGACATTTAGGGGAGAAAATCTACCATCTTCATACTTAATCAAATATTCTATAGATTTTATGGATATAATGTTTGATGCTATCATATTTGAAAATAGATACACCAGATATTCAAATTTTTGGGAGATAGTTGATTTTGTGGACATCTTTTCAAAAGAAGATTAGATGACACTCATTGATAGGCTATTTGTCTAATAATTATTGGATTTAAAATGCCAAAGGTTATATTTTGTTGTCATAACGATAGAGGTGATGCCATGCATCAACCTCCTATGGGATCTATTTTTTAGGGTAGGATATCATAGGATTTTTTCCTTCATTACTCTAAAAATATCATAGTTGTCATGTTCATTTTGGGGCTTGACTTCCAAATATACCTATCTTTTAACACACCTAATACACACTTTGATAAGCATACATTGCCTTAGTTCAATGCATAGATCTCAATGAAAAAGACACTTTCTTCATGGTTACTCTTGGAAAACATCATCACATGGAAAGGGAAGAAACCAAATGGATTTATTTTTATTGACAAATTCAAAATGAGGATATGCATTGGTATGGCTCTCTTGAACCAAATTTACAATATGCTAAGTATTCATTTTGTTAATCTAGACTGGGTACCATTGTTATACATGAGGCTCAACCATGATGCTACATATGCCATGGATGAAATAATTAGCTTTTATCTGAGAGAGAAAATAATTCATAAGGACAAGCATCCCACACATTCAAGTAATTTCTATATGATGTCTTATTTGTTAGATGTCATTATGGGAACATATTATAGAGACCTTGGGGAATTATGGATTCTAGCCATAAACTATATGAAGAATAGAATTTTTAAATATTACTAATTTATGTACATATATGCATACACCAAAAATATGTGTATAATAGTAGAGGACATATATCCACAAGTTTGACAAGTCATTCATGGCTCACCCATGCCAAAAATTAGGCCAAATATTGTAAATAACTTGGATGGTAAAGGGGATTAATTCCTCTATCCAAACTTCACAATCATAAATATTTGGGGGAACAAGGTTAATACTTTTGTCTCCCAAAATATGTCTTAGACAAGTTAGTAGATAAAGAAATTTCTTTCCAATTATGGTAGAGTGTCGAAAGGACCTATCCAAGTAGAAGAAATCTTTATAATTTCACCACCGTATAACAACTAGTAGAATGGTCTATACTATGAGGAAACATTTTGGAGAAGTGGGAGGAAAACAAAGGAGATATAATTTCCCTATGCTTCCATAAAAAAATTGGGACCCACATGGACATATTCATAAGCATCTACAGGGGTTTAACATCCCTTATAACCATGTTTCTTATTCATATGATTTTATATTTCTTAATGAAAATGAAGATGAAGATGTTTTAGAGAGGGAAATATTTTATAGACTAAAGGAAGACCATTTGAGAATGATCCAAGAGGACCCTTCAATTACTATAAGATAACTGGATGGTAAGAAGGCTCTATATAAGGGATGGGAGAACACTAATTTTTGGAGAGGATAGTTTGAGGAGAAATCCAAGGACTAGGAGGGTTCCTCATCTCAAGGACTCCATTTAAAATTAAAACTCAATAATGTGAAGAAATATCCAAGAGTGTTTGAGCCTATAACTAGTAGGGGAGCACAAGCAGGGGAGCGCATCAACTTATATTCTAATGTGGAGAAGAAAACATAAGAATCACTCATTGAAAGTACCATTCAAGTGACTACTACTATCCCCTATGTTTGAATTTTTAATCTATTGGTATAACAACATAAGAGGTAGTGTCATCTACCTAATAAGCCTCCCCCACATAGCTAAATACCCCTCTAGTTTACACAAGGAAGCATAAGTCTCCAAAAGGTAGTCCCATAGTGATATCATCATAAGGCTTACCTATTGCACCTCCTTAATAAGAAATAAGATAGTGAGAGGTTGTGATAATTAAGGTTATTAAGTATGATTCTAATGAAGAGGTAGAGCTAGAAATAGCTAAGTCCATGAGATTGAACTAGAGCCTATAGTTCTCAACTCCCTAGGTACTCAACCCTTCATAAGTGTTCCTTTATATTCTATGCCATTTTTTGAATGTGTTTCCATTTATTCTATGTTGAGGACACCCCAAGTGGAAGTGAATACTTCTAATTACACTTATCCCTTCACAACCACTACTATTGATCCACTCTCCACTTCCATCCCACTCACCATTCCAACCTCCTCTATTCCTTTTGGCACTTATACTATCAGATCCTTAAAGAAGAAAAAGGTCTCTAGGAAGGTACAAACTATATTGGACACTCTATAACTCCATGTATAGTCCACCTATATCACCCTTCCAATGCCATCCACCACCTCCACAAAAGAAAATATTATGATAATTTATGGTAGGGGAAGGAAGGCCAAACCCCAATTGATTATAGTCCATCTACTCCCTCCATTTGGAGGAGTGGATTGGTCTAAGATTATATGGCCTTCCCTACCTGATGTACTTGTCAAAGTATAAAAAAACTAGAGGTAGAGGATTTTGAGTAAGAGGTTGTTATTACAACCTTAGATGCTTCATAATTGGACATTCCTCCATGGGATATAGACTTAAGAATCAAGGCTTCCCAAATTCCTAGCTTCAAGATCACTGAGCTTCCCTCTATCTCCACTCTATTCATCCCACCATATAGTAGTATACAAAGAGTGAATAATAGGAAGTTGGAGGATGATATAGGTAGGGAAAAAATTCTTGAGGAAAGACATGAAGTATTCTCCCTCACTAAGAGGCAGAATAGGTAGTCAAGATAGTCTCCTTATGTTAATAATTCTGTAGACCTGACCCAAGCACATAACGATGCTATAATGGCCATTTATGAAGGAATAGATATGGATTAACAAGATCTAGAGTCCAAGGTGGAATAGTTGAAGGAGTAGGCAAAGATCATACATATCCCTATAGGTATAGGAGTGGAGGTTTAGGAAGCTACTTCTAGATGTTATAACTCTTTGGAGGCATTAGAGTTTATGAGGTCCAAATTAGATCCTCATATAAATAGTGCCAACTAATTATATAATTATTTTAAATATGACAATGCTAAGTTGAAGATGTTAGTTGCATACATAGGTAACTTGTTATATATTCATCTAGATTTAATAATAACACTAGAGGCATTCAATGCCTTGAACTTAGTTGTCATAAGGTAAGAAGAAGTAAAATAGTGGATATATTCAGTTAGGTCCTTAATCCCCAAATATTAGGCACATAAGGCCTATATCCTTTGGAATTTTCATGATTTAAATGTATCGAAGGTGAAGGACACCACTGGTAAATTTATCAATAGGATCAATTTTTATAAACTCATTCAAGAAGCAATAACTGACTTCAAGCAAGGTTTACAAGGCTTAACACTAGAAGAGATAGAGTCTAAGTTGAGTGCACCCAGAAATAGAGTTATGAAGGTGGAAATTTTCAAGAATAAATTAAATATGAGAAAATATGAGCATGCAAGACTTCTTGGTCAATTTAGAAGGATACATCAACCACTACTGCTGAAATTAAAAATTATACAATAGTAGTATGATGCAACATATAAAGTTTATCAAGAGAATGAGGCTAAGAAAAAGAAATATTTTGGTGATGTGTCAACATCTATAACTTTAGATACTACCACTACAATTGCTTCACTAACTAAAGTACATGTAACACTTCACATGATGTAGCCTTGATAGGCTAAGATTTTGTGTATGTATAGTTTTGTAACAATGCATAGTTTCTTTATAGTTCAAGATTTTTATTATACTATTGGCTTTATATTTTGTACATGTACACACATTTCATTCCTTTGAAAATTTTAAATTATTTAATTGATAACTATACAGTCTATCTTATACGATTTTGACTATGGTTAGAACTCATGTTCTAACTACCACATGTAAGCACTTTGCATGAACTTGGAAGATGAGGCACCCCCTTCCCCAAGCCTATTTAAATAGTTGTAATACAACTTTGATTTTTGTTATATAATTTTAAATATAGGAGAAACATCAATTTTGATCATTAATGAATGTGTTTATGTATTTTCTTTCTATTTTCTATATAATTAGTTGTTATTTTCTTTGGTTGTATGTCTCAATAATCTTTAGTGTGTAGTAGTTGTGAATAGATTCTTGGTTATACTAATAGATGTACTAATATGTAGATGTATAATATTTGTTAAAGGATTGGTAAATATTTTGGTTAAGATATTCAATTTAATTTTGATTCAAAATGTTTATTGTGCATGAGTGCTTTCTTGATGTATTTTTTTGTGTGTGCAACAACTACCTCATATACTTCACTAGCCCAAGTAATAATCTCCTAATTTAGGGAGAAAAATAGCTTCCCTAAAAGGATAAACATTTTGTTTGAGGCTTTTTAATTTCTTACATCATTATTTCCTTATACTTATAATTCATGTCTAATTGTGTGTTTGCAATTTATGCTAGTAACAGGCATAAGTTCTGAGCACTTGGTCCTTTTAGAAACCAACCAAAGAAGTGATTCTTGAAAACCATAGACAATTTTTTATGCCTTACTCTTCCATTTTTATTTATTTATTTTTTATATCTACCAAATTTAGGTTAGAATCCAACCATCCATCTAAATCACATGAAGATTCACTACCTTTTAGGAATCACGCCTTTACCCAAAAAAACTTGTTAATAACCTGCGTGCCTTACCAGCTATTCCATTGATAGGTTGTAACATAATGAATACCTATAACTCATGCCTTAGAATAGATTTTACCTACACTATGATCCTAAATGTTAGAGGATACCTCATTATGTTTTGGTGTGCATAAAAATTGTATCAACATGATCTTGTTGCTTGATTAGCTGGTCTGAATTAGCCAAGACAATACCTTATTTCTCAATTGGTTCTTGAGAAAATTTGATGGTTGAAATATCTTGGATGAGCAAGTATTTTTTCCCTAGAATAGAAAGGAAATCCCACATGATGAATGAGGATCCACTAGCCTTTGGTTACACCTTGTGAAACATTGGTTATTCTCTAATCAGAGGTATTTTAGGGACCTTCTTAACCTCTACATTTTTATTTTTTTATGTTATAGGGGAAGCAAGTTGATCCTTGATACTCTTGTGAATAATATTAGGAGTAATAGAAACATTACTCACATCTTGAGCTTCCTTAAGGGCTCTTCTTTTATCTTTGGTTAGAGATATAACTTGACCACTTATGTTGCTAGTCTCACCAACTTGATTCAATGCAACATGATCATCCATTTTCTAATTCACATTAATGGCATTAAGATGCCCTTAAAATTTTTGAGCCTCTCCTTAGGGTACCAATTTGTCTCTTGATACTGACCCTCTTGAAGAGAAAAATATTCTTATGTCATTTGTGGCATAGTAATATCCTATGATACCAAGGCTTAGTTTTGAGTATCATTTAAATTAAAAGACTGCCAGCCTAAATCTTACATCATGTTACTTTGGGGAGGTGTGGGAACAATAACCCTTGAATTGGAGGGTACATTATGGTAAAGGGTTAGCTTGAGTTGATGGATTTTTAAGATTGGTAAGGTGGTCTATTTTATTTGAAACCTTGATAAGGAGGCCCTTGATTTCTAAAATGTTCATAAGAGGTCTAATTTTAGTGTTGATAAGGCCTACCTTGGTACTATTGTCTCTTGAGTTGAATTATTTCATTTCCAAAATATTGTAACATACTTTTCAAATCTCCAATCTCACTAGCATTATTAGAAGGGGATACAACTTGGGATTTAGGGGATGGAATAGGGGTTATAGATAGGATTTTAGGAACTTGAGGGGGTGGGATAGGTTGCAACTCTAGGAATATAGGCATTAGGGTCCTTGGAGAAAGCTTACTAGCTTGTATCAAATTGTTCTATGATTTTATTACAACCTCATATGAATTTGGCAAGGTATTACCACTCATGGACTATATCATCACACTAATATTAGAATTAAGTGATTTAAATAGTAAAAGAATTCATACTCTAGGGGTGGTCTAATCAATGCAAGTATCCTAGTCCATGTCTTTTAAAATCTAAGCTTAAAATCAGACATGAACTCATGGAGGTATATTTTAATGGTACTCAAAAGTTCAACTAAGGATATGTGATCAAATTTGTCTTCAAATTGTCTGACTAAGGCTGAATCTAACTCATCCTAGGTAGAAATGGAGGTTAAAGGAAGATTCTATACCATTGCAATGTTTTTCTTTTAAAGGAAGCAAATAGAAATTTGATAGCCATATTATATTGAACAACATTGTGGATGGAACAAAGGTTGGAAACATCTTGGACATGCTTAATAGTAATTATTTTATCCCATTATCTTAAGAAGAAAGGGATACTCTTAAGGTAAAACATAGGAATATCATCATCATAGACTAAATTTAGGGGACTACCCCTATTTAATGGAACAAACACTTGATTCCTAATGACCATTTAGGCAATGGGGATTTGGGTAATGGGGGTAATAGCTTGGATAAAAACAATATGATGACTAGGAGATGAATGTTTGATTTTAGGATAATTACTTATCCTATTGAATCTTGATTTTTTATAATAAGTATAAGGTATCTTAATGAGTTAAAAAGGAATACCTTTACTTGCTAACCTTGTAGTAACATTTGGCATGAAAACACTATCTACATGATGTTATAAACTCTATAACTTGAATAATATTCAATTTTTGATGATGGTGAGTGTCTCCTACTACTGTAGATATTTATTCTCAATCCCAAACTTTAGTTATGACAAGGAAAAATTTGTCCCACCCAACATGCTTGAACTATTGGTATCCTATATTGTACCCTAGCTAAGCAAGAGGATTATTTAGGTCTTCTTACTTAAATATAGTCTAACATGGGAATGACCCTAGGTTATGGGTCACCTAATCTTGGGTTAGACTTATAGATAAGGTTAAATTCCTTCTATATCTATCACCTAAACTAGACCTAATTTAACACTTGCTTGGAAAATGGGAGAGATATTAACAGCAATTTATTAAAACATGTAAAATGAGGTGATGCACTAGTAATTTTAACACTTACACTTTGCACAAGACACAATATAAGACACATTATATACTAAATAAGATCAGTCCTCACATAAGTATTTCATAAAAAGGCATTGATTAACTATCAACTTAACATGGGAGGGTAGTTGTCCACTTCCAAACTAATCAACAAACTATATATTGCACTTAGAATGACCTGCAAGAACTACAACACACTTCATGAAGGTTGGGAAAATAAAACATAGGCATAAAAGCATACACTCCCTTAACCATAACATAGATATTCATAGAACACAATTCAATTTTAGCTTGTAAAGATGAAGGATTTCAATCTTTATTACATTAAATAGGTGTTATAATATAAATCTTGGCATAGCTTGAGCAAGACAAAAGCATGAGTCTTTTATATAAAAATATTAGAGATTTATTTTCTAAAAACTTCTATAGAGAACTAAAATGTGGAATAAGATGGGATATATATAGAAAAAAGGGAGGAGAGAGAGGGAGCTATAATGGATTAGTATTAATTTGAAGATGTTGAGTCTTGATTTTATCAAAAAGGAACTAGATTTTAAAAACTTTGTAAAAGAATTCAATGCTTCATTGTCCTTATCTAACCACTAGGTATCCTTCTTGGGGATCTATGCCATTTTATACTTGATCTACTAATGAGGACAAACTTTTCATATCTTGTAACTGATAGAACCATGCCATATCTACTTTGGGTAGCCATATATACTTATTTGTCAAACATGTGACCATATCAAAAGATGATACACTTCTCCATAATAATCACATAGTCTACCCCTACTTTGAAATATGATTATAGGTCCATGATAGATGAAAAACAATTCATTTATTGGTTTTCATATAGTAATAATATCGATGAAAACCTATAGACTGCTTAATCTTATTACAATAGCTAGTTGCCTATCTTTGATCCCTTTTAGGCCTAAAAAGACTTATTTTAACTCTAATCATTTATATAATCTAAGAACTTGTTACATACATGAATATTCTTCAATATATGGTGAACACAATCATAAAACCATACTACAAATCCAAATAATAGACTCTGTATGTTCTAAAACTTCAAACTAAAGCATCATATTGAGCTTTAATGGTGATGAACCTTCATCCTGACTATATGACTACATCTCATTTCTTAGTAGTACTCATATAAACTTTAATGGAAACATATATCTTTAAAACAACTATTCTAGTTCAACCTTGACCATATGTTCAACCTCTATATTGAATCCCCTTAGCTATCAACTTTCAATCTCACTCATCAATTTATTTTACATGGAATGCACATGAGCCATTGATTTTCCTAGTAGCTTGACATGTTCATAACACTTAACATTCCCTCATCTTCCTTAGAATAATTTAACTTATTGACCTTTCTCACACTATCAATTTTGATATGTATAAATGAATTCATACCATTTATCTTCTACCAATTTAACGTGCTTGTGACACTTATTAGCTTCTCATTAGCCTTTGAGATCCATTGACTTGTTGAATCTTTGATCACCTTTTGATCTTTGTGTATGAATGAATACACAACATTGATCTATTTATAACCACTATCATATATTATTCAATGCTCACTATTATATATTTTCATAGGTACTTGAGATCTTGACACTTGGTAAGATCTCCTTCATGCTAACCTTTTGACTCAATGGCCACCATTGATCTTTGATACACAATTAGACACTCTCTGTTAGATATTTGGGACTCACTGACACTAAAAATCATTTATCACCATTGATTCTTTGGTATGATTAAACACAAACCATTGATCTTTATTATTTTGATTCCAATATCTATTTTATGTGGCTTGAACTTGATGTCTGCATGTTTGTTTCATTTTGTAGTACAAACTTTGGAGATTTATATCTTGAGATAGCAAGCTCATCAAGATATGAATTATGTAGAGAATGTTCAAGGAATGAAGAAATTCATGTTCATGTAATTATTTGACTTTGAGAGGCATTCTAAGTGAACTTATAAAATACTCAAACAATCTGACCAATCCATTCTTGCATGACATTTGATGATGGTCTAGTTCCTTAAAATCATCATATTTACACTTCAATCTTGCTTAATGTGTTTCAAAAGGTTAAAAATGATATTGGATTTCCTCTTGAAGTAAATACACTCCTTGTGACATTAAATCACTCTTCAATTAGGACCCTTCTTAGATTCTTATTCTAGATTAGGCACATGTAGGTCAATATTAGCCAACAGGTACATTGCCACCACTTCTTCTATCAAATCACTTCAATAATTATTTTATTATTAGTTTACTTTTTTACTTGTTAAGGTTACTCAAAATTTTATTGGAATCTTATGAGGAGGAAATCTTAGATAATTTTGTACACCAATCTCTAATATGTTTTATCATAAGGGAGTCTAAGATAGTGGTTGGTAGGAGGGTGGAGGGGACAAAAGAGGTGATCTTAAAAAAAATCAAGGAATATTTATCTAAGGACTCTACAAAAGAAAAAAGGTAGGAGGTAGAGGATACAAGGAAGACCTTGGGCTTAATGTTTTCTTTAAAAAAAGAATAAGGGGCCAAGTAAAGGAAAAATGAGTTTATCTGTGCTTGATGAGGAGGAAAACCTTGATTTGGATGAAAGTGAATCTAAATATTTATTTGAGTTGATAAATGGGACATCAAAAGTTACTGAGTCTAAAGTAGAGGAGGAAAAAGGTGACTTGGGATGAAATGTTATTAAGGAAAAACCCCATTCCTAAAAAAATAGGTGAAGGAGGAAATTGAGCTTGGGGTAATTGATAAGTAGGTCTTGGTGGAGGAGTCAATAAAGAAATGAATACTAAAGGATAAGTTGGAAGGCTTGGATATTAGATTTAATCAAGATGATTAAGAGATAATAAGGATTTGTGTAGATATTAAAAGTGTTGAGGAAAATATGTTTGCTAAGTATGGAGTTGGTAGGATGGGATGAGGTATGTAGAATAACCCTATCTACATGATTAATACAAAACTAGAAGAGGCACTCAAGACATATCATGCTTTGAAAAAAAAAGTGGAGGCCCAAAATCAGTGTAGGAAGGGAACTCATAAAAGTAAGAAGGTAAATATGGTTAATAACATAGATGAATCTAAGAAAAAATTAGAGGATGAAATCATGGAGGACTCGAGGAATAATTCAAAGGATGAAAATCCTAAGGTTCCTATCAAGAGGATCAAAGGGAGAATATAAAAAATGAATAAGGCAAGGAGTCTACTTTTGGTAGCACCAAGATCAAAAAGATCAAGAAGGTGAATCAAGAAATGTAGTATGGTTTTCCATGTTAGCACTTGTCTAGTGACTCTTTGTCAATTTTTTATATTTTTAATGGGATCATTCAATAAAACTTGGTGGATCTATGTATATTTCTAATTGCTTCTTTGTGGGAATTTAGTTCTACTTGTCTCTCATATTGGGGATTTTTTCCCACGTTAGTCATTTTTTATAGGTTATGGGATTCTTTAAAAGCCATTTGGTTACCATAATCTAGAAAAATATTTCAATGTTATGTCCCTTTGTATTTAGGTTTTGCACAATTTTTCATATAATAAATTCTTATGAATAATTTATTGTTTCACAAGGTCCAAAATTGAGATCTTGGTATGTGTATTGCTTGTTTTCTAAATAAGATCATATTTCTTAGATTGGATGACAAGTTTAGGCTTAGGAAGAAATTTTTGTGTAGGTTACATATCATTACAAGAATATTTATAAAGATATTTTTAGTTTTATATTATTTTAAAACACTCCCTTGTTTTAGAATTATGAGTGATTTATCTATGTATGAAATATAACAAGGAATGATTACTATTGTGTATTACAGATGAAATAATTGATAGGTGCATCCATATTGAACATGATTTATTATTTTTTAATAGATTTAAATATAAATTTTATGATATTTATAGTTTAAAAAAAAAATGAGGAAAGCCCTAAGTTAAATTAGGATTTGCACAACAAGACATAGAGGTCAGGTTCAAAAAATGTTTAACCGTTTTTAATATGTGTTGGTTTAGGGTTAAAGGGATAGAATAGAGTATACACAAAGATGAATGAAACTATTCTAGAATATATCCATTACTTAAAAAATGAGATAAATGAATGTTATGAATTAAAATGATGAGTTATTCTAAATATAAAAACTACACTCAACATACTAGTTTGATTGCATAAAAATGAAGAAGAGATAATATTTATCTTATCTAAAAATGTGTAGGTAGATCTGAGAAGTAAAAATGTAGATACAAGTAGGAACAAGATCATATTCCAATCTTTAAATTCTATAAATATTATTTCTAGAGGCATGGACACTTGCATCAGCCATGGGACACTTGTGTCGATGCAGGTGTTTGGATATTAATAGAATTATCCATTATTTGATATTCATTATATAAAAGAGAAACTACCTATATATTTTTGGGTTTTCTATCACATTTATGTTGATATATTTTATTCATGTGCACAAGTTATTGATGATTATTTATGAATAAAACCCTAGCTCTTCATCTTAGGTCTTTATAACTTACCAAAAATGGGTTATTAAGCTCATGGTGTTGATATAACATCGATGATACCTATATAAATGATCACTTCCTTCACATACAATACTCTAATGAGGGCCTTAGACATATGTATTTATCTCTAAGTGTTGGCTTGTGTGTGCATAAGGGTGAAATATACTATATGCAAGGGCATGTAATGATCTATTTTGTAACTTGAAAAATACTTCTTGTGGATTGTTATTTGAGTAATTAAACCTATGATATGATTGATCCTCTAACTAATATGAAAATGAATAAGAATAGGGTAGTATAAATTAGTTTTGCAATCAATCGAGTGAGCTTGAATAAGTGCTTACTTGGTATTTTATAGATGAGTAGTGAGTAGGCTTTTATTTATATTTATACCATGCCTTCTGAAAATATCTCACGTAAGGGTTAAATAAAACAAATGGGTTGACTCATAGGATTTTAAATATTTGAAAATTAGATGAGTTTTGAGGATTAGACACTTAAAGAATATGAACACTTACATCAATGTGAGTGTCCCTATGTGGGAGACAAGTGTTTGATAGTCTAAGAAGTTGTTGAGAATATGAAACTAACCATAATTGATATATATATATATATATATATATATATATATATATATATATAATGTTGTAAGATTTTATTACATTGAAAGAGATCTTGTTCATTAAAAATGATAGGAACTAACCATAAGATAAATAGTTAAGCATACTGAGATGGTGAATGCGAGCCTTTCAATATAAGGGAGGTATATAACTAAAGGTTAGATATCTAATAGGTATTTTTCAAGAATAAAATACCAACATGATATATAAATTATATTTTATTATCTACACTTACAATCCCATATTTTTATTACACTCTTATTAAATTATCTTACAATAAACATATGGGTTTAATTTACAAGTAAACCTACTTCTTTACACAAATAATAAAATTATTACATGCCCACATGGTCCTCTTATAACTTAATTAATTACCTTATAAATTACCTACATAATTTGACTATTTGTACAACTCTACCATACTAGGCTAAGATTCCAAGCATTTTAGTCTACTTAAATAGCCCACTTGTTAGAGTTCATAACCTTTCTAGGAGGCCTATGAACATTTTTATTTCTATTTTTAAAATTTTAATTTTTTTGAGAATTATATAATATATGCTTATGTTGTTCTAATTTAAATTTAATGAAACCTCATTAAATTAAATAATAAATATTTAACCATTAACACATGGACATGGTGAATGCCTCTAATAGGCAATGGAAAAGTGGATCCACATGAGGGGTATTAAATTCTCCCCATATTATAAAATAATCATCCTTTATTCACAAATCACGTATTAAGTTTTGAAGAACAACACACTTCTAAAGGATACACTATTTATTAATCAATGCAACCCAAGCAAGAATAATTGTAACAATAATATTTTTTTGTGTTTTCTATCCATGTGTATGAAACATAGTGAAAATTAATGATTTAATTATCCTAATGTCCTTTAAAATATTAATTATTATCAAGTTTTCAAACATATATTTACATGCCATATTTGTTTATTTTTTAATAAATGTATAAATAAATATTTATATTATTACAAGGTATAAAATTAATTAATTTGGAAATCATTTTTGTTATTAGGTATTTTTGTAATCTTTGAAAATTATAATTTAATATTTCATAATTTTTTTAATTCAAGTAGCTAATGTAAATTTTCTCATCTGGTTCCATTAATTCTATATTGATATCCATATTATATCGTAAGTCAACTAGTACTTGAATAATTTATAATTCAAAATATTTTATAATATGCGAAACACAAGTGAAATTCTGTTCTGTGATCATATTGAAGAAAATTTGAGGGCCAATTCATGTTTAAAGACATTGTAATGAGTTACATTCCATCCCATGACTAGAGTTCACTATGTAGATCCAAGTACCATATGTATAAAATAATAACATTGTACTGAAATAAAAGGGTAATTAATTTAGTTATTGTGTGATTTTATTCCTTAGACCTTCTAATAAAAATACTCTTTAGACCTCCCAAGAAACATGAAAACAAGTGCCTTAGCTAAATCCTATATGAAACCATAACATTTAGTGGGTGTGGGGATGGGCTTGATATTTATCCCACAAGCTTGTCCATATCAACCTATATCTATTTTTAAATTTATAATATTACCACATAAATTCATAAGGCATATAATTATACACATTACCACATACAAGAATCCAAAATTTTAATGAATGAAAGAAAAAATCAAAAGAATTTAAAATAAATCAAGAACTAAGTAGACATAAAAGTGTCATATTTTTTTTTTGATAAACTTCAAATTTAAAATAGGATAATTTAAAACAATAAGTGATTAAATAACCTTAACAAGTAAATTATAAAATAAATTAGTGTTGATTAAAAAATCAACTTAAATTATCCATCAAATTTTAAAATAAAACTCTAACATATCATGATAACAAAATTCCACATCACTTTCACTATGTGGATTAAGTAGCCACCTAAAGGGATAAATACATAAACAATCATTAGTAATATCATCCTCTGTATGCATCCCAAAGAAATTCCATAAGGCTAGAACATAGGGTGATTATAATAAGGTTAGGTTATAAGATGGAATTTGCACTATTCGATACTGTCACATGGGTTTTATATGTTTACATGAATGAGCATTACCCTAAACAACATTTTCAAATAGGTGGTATATGCATAGTTTGCATCACAATTAAATTCAAATTTATATAATTATAATTTATCCATATAACATAATTATTTTTTGAACATAAAAATACATGTCATGATTACACAATAATATTGTAATTTAGAGATGATGAGTTTATTCTAGGGAATTTACACAATTAAGATAATACAAGGGTTAAAACAAGAGTATTAATTTACATGTACATATATGTATTACTAAAAAAATTAAGGAAACATAAAAATAACTCATGTTATATTAGCCTACATTTTTTTCACAACAATGGGTCTAATTAAATACAAGTACATCCCAACACAATGGAAGAGATAACCTAGTGACACATAAGGATCAACTTATCTGATTGGTCATAATTATAGTACAAATGTCTCTTCTATAGTTAAAATACACAAAATATTAATAACCTATGAATAGATAATTTTAAATAGGTATCTTATTGTAAAATTTCTCTGTGCACTAAGGTATATCAAAATTATTACAAGTAATTCTCCATAACATCATATCACACATCTGATTAGAGTCTCACCTAATGATCATCCATGAGCACTATGAAGCAGGGTAAATTTTAGTGGCCCATATATAAATTAACTTGGGTTTTTTTGAAAAATTTCTAAGTGTGTTTCAAAAGTTTGGTAAAAGTTAATAGATGATGTTTAGGCATACATGTGAATCAACATGCAAAACATAACTTGTTTTAGAAGGTATGTTGATGTGTGACTATATATAAAACTCATAGACATATGGTAGTAATTTTTTGGATGATAGGCCTTTCCTATTTAATGATAGGAATATAATCACATGACAACCATAATTTCAAATTATAGGTCTATAGTCATTTGATAACTATGTTTTCATTTGGCAATGTAATTGACAATATTACTATCACTCAACAACATTGTTTTCATTCAACACTAATGCTATCACTCGACAACATTGTTGTCATTGAATATCATTTAGATCAATAATATTACTATCACTTTAAAAAATGTGTAACTTGACAACATAACTATTTCATGGCACCATAGCTATCATATGATAGTTGCACTATCAAATGATAACTACACCACCAAATGACATTTGTGTTATCTAATGGGTGACAATGTTGAGAGTAAGTGAAAATTATGCTAGAGAGTGACACAAGTGCCTTTCAATGATAGTTATGTTTTTATGACTTGGAAGTTTATTCTTCAAATGATTATTTATTACATATAATGGTGAATAAACTCATATTGAATTTCGACAGAGTGGAAAATTATATTTATATGTATGAAATTTATTTTAAATAGTATGTGAGCTAAATTGGAAAACTAACTTATGCATAGATAATTTAGGTGAATGTAAATTGTTCACCACCCAATAAAATAACCAAATTCCAATTTTTAAAACCAAAATATTCATTAATTAACAAAAAATAACCACTAAAATTTACCCTGCTATGAAGTTAACAACTAGGAAGGATAGTAATGTAGAAGGAATAACACCCTAAAATTCAAGCTAAGAATAAGCAACCTAAGGGTTAGTAATTATCACTCATGAAATAAAGATCACCTTATGAGTTAGTTATTAATTCATACCCTCATTTTATAAGTTGGTTACATGTCTACTATAATAACCACCATTTTTAGAATTAAGGCTAGTTATAGTTCACTCTTTACCAAAATGAGTGTTAGTTTAAACATGGAAACATATGGCCTTCATCATTATGTCGTATGGATAATCTTAATCTGGTTATCCTTGAGGGTAACATAACAACCACTAATTATCCCAAACGTAGTTAGATACTATGAAGAATTAAAATAAGAACCCAAACATATGTAAATTATCTCATTTAGACTTCTAAATTCCTATCAATTTGAAGCAATATTTATAATAAAATCACTCTATTGCTAAAAAACACCTTCTATATAACTAATCATAGAGAAACTAAATCCTTGAATAAATAAATGTCTTTAAGATTTTGAACTAAAACCAATATTTTAAATATATGTTTTAGGGTAGAAGAATGTAAGATATCCACTAACCAATTTATTTATGTAAAAATACATTAAACAAAGTAGAAAAACAAGTTATAGTTACAAATGATGATAAACACTAAAATACAAGTTGATAAACTAGATATAAAATTACCTTAGGCAAAATTTTGCAAATAATGTGATAATTTTTTCTAAGCATTAGAACCTATTTTATAAGATAGAGGCAATATCATTTTGGTATTGGAATATTTTTATGTGGAAGGATATAAAGAATTTCTCAAGCATAATAAAATTAATTTTACATGATAAAAATAAAATTACAAATTATTTAAAAATTTGTTTAAAAATATATCATGTTTAAAAAGTAAAACCCAATAGTAAATTTATTTGATTACACAACTAATAATTTTAAACTATTAAAAATGTACAACAATTATATTTTAAAAACTTAATTTTTTGAATAATTATTTTTTTCAATTTTAAACTGACTTTAGAGACAAGGATAAGTAATATCTTCTATAATAGTCTTCCATAATTAGCAAAAAAATGATATCTATTGTTGGGAATAAAAAAAAATTCTAACTATTGCATTTATATTTTATATCTTAATAAAATCTAGTTGAAGTCTTAGATTTTGATATTTTGAAAATTAGGTATATATTTGATTTATGTTCTAAAAGGGTTTTAAAAGGTTGAAGAGAGTATAAAATAAGTAACACTTATTTTTTGGATCAAAAAATAATAAAAGAGCCTGTGTTTAAATGGTTTTAATTGAACATGAATTTTGTTCACCACATCTATGGGTTTAAATTGAAAAGGATTAATTTGAGTTATGGGTTTGGCCTTGTGTCTATATTTATTATTTAATCAAAATATCACATGTACCCATTTGAGTCTCATGGTTGTATTATGAGATTGATTGTGACCAAGTTAGAGTAACATATAAGGTTAGTTGTCCAAACCATTTTGGCATTCTATTATAAAACCATGCTTATTATTCATGTTTATGTTTGATTAAATCTTTTATTTTTTGGTGATAATAGTACATACACATGTTGAATTATATATTGATAAGAGATACCTATATGTAAAGGGAAATTCAACTAATCTATAAATCAATCTTGTCTCAGAGAAGATAAATCCCACTTACACTTGTAATTGTTGATACATTAGATATTTGGGGTCATGATCAAGATGGATCTATGAGACCTAGCCAAGAGATATATTACCACAATAAAATCACTAGTGAGGGTTCCAAATCCTCAAGTAAATAAAAATTATTTAATAACCCTAACTAGGTCCTATGTTTTCGTGTTCACTAGGTATAAATGACAAAATCAAAGTAAAGTCTAATCTAGTGCTCACCAAAGCTTGTGGCACAAAGTGGGGGAAATAAACATACATATAAGACATATACTAAAATAAATGTATATATAATCCTAATACATGGGAGAGGATTACAAATGCATACATATCTTCTCTTACAAAGGAGAAACAAAGTTAATAATACTTTACTTTGAAGACAAACCCACCAAGCCTCAATCTCTCCCTTGAATGAGGTGCTTTACAAGAGGTTGTTTTGGTATGTAATAATGAAAAGGATAAGTTATCTTTAGGATACATGACCTATATATGCATCAAAAATACTTATCCATGAGATAAGATCCATTTCTCTAAATAAATTATGAAACCCTAAGCTATACTCCTCAAGTAGAATGGTGGATAAACAGATGCAAATTATATCTCTTCTTCTCTTCCATTCATAAATGATGAAATGGATATGTATATATAGCTAAATATAACCCTAAACCTTTCAAAAATTTATCCAATAAGTTCATCTCAATCAAATCTATATCATTATTGAAAAAATCAAAGTAGGTTTTGGTCTAGGTCAGCTAGGGGTTGACTTAAACCCTAAATGAGTTTTATCAATTATAGTATAGGGTCAATGGGATCAATAGTGTATTGTAAATTATTGGAAATGGTTTTTAGGCTAGGGAATGGATAATAAAGGAAAAAAATGACTTGAGGAGGGTGAAAAATAGGAGGCAAATATTAGGGATGTTTTTTAAGGAGATGGTTGGATTGATAACAAGTGGTAATAAATTGACAACAATATTATTAAGCACCAATGGTCTACCCACCCCTTTATCAATTCACCCATTAAGGCATTCAATTAGAGATATTGAGACACGATGGGTTATTACAAGAGTGAAATCATTATTAATTGATAAAGTTTGAAAACATTATGTGTATACATATTCCCCACCCAAAGTTCATCATGTGCCATGTAGGTGCAACACAAGATGGTGCTTCAGGAAAAGAACATATTAACACATAATGATAAAGATACATAAATTTTATTAAGGATAAAAAAGGATATAATTGAAAGCCACGTACCTTTACCTTTTATTAAGGAAAAATATGATAAATGAAAGGATATAATTGAAAAACACGTACCTTTACCTACCTTAGTGTTGTATATATAGAAGGAGATGTAAGAAATTGAAAGGTGTACAATGTGGGGACCATTAGGTAACCTTTAGAAATTATTAAAAAGAGAAAAAAATTGAAATTTTTTCCACATATACCTTCAATAGGTGAAAATATTCTCTATGATAGGATTACATAACATTTTATTGTTTGTAAAAAGAGATAGTAGAAATAAAGATATGGTTAAAAGACAAGAGTCTGGTAGTATTTATTTAAAAGGTAAATAATTTTGAATAGTAAATATAAATAGAGTGAAAACCTAGTTAGATACTAAAGAGACATCATGGTGAGGAGATGATAGAGATGAGGAAGATGCATACTAGCTGCAATGAGTGCAACACATGTAAGCAATTGAGAATTTCAAAATTTTGAATATTTTTATTTGAAATTAAGTTAGAAATATAAAATTGATTGGTAGGTAACATCTAGGCACTAGAATGAACACTAGGAAATTTTTAGGTAAAATAGGGGTAAAATGGGGTATTGTATATGAATAATTTATACCAATAAATGCCTAAGACATTTATGGTAAATGATCAAAAAAGTCATCACTATGGAAGAATAGAGTTGACTTGGTTGACTTAGTTAGTAAGGTGAACCAAAAAAATAGGGCTGAATGCATAGCAGTAGGCCTATTTAGTATGTTAATAGATGGCTGATTGTGTAACATTAAGATAATTTAGTTTGTTGAATAAGGATGATGTAGTATCATTAAATAAGGTCAACTATGTATAATAGGGCTGATATTTGTATTGTAAGGAAAGAAAATGGTTGATCTAGTATTGATGTGACTAATTTAATTAGAAAAGGAAGGGGTCTATTTAGTATTGTAAAATAAAATATAGGGATGGTTAAGTATTAAATGGGATGATTCTATAGAAAATTGAGAAACTAAATCAAATTAGCTATTTTAAGTGGATAATTTGTGAAATTTTAAGAATGTATTTTGATTATTTATGACATGGAGATATGATACATCCTTTATTTTTTGATGTTTTGTAGAGACACCAGAGGTATTGGTGCTTGATAGATGTGGTATGGTTGTCAAAAATATTGGATTAATTGACTGATGTGGACATAGCATAATTGGTCACACTAGGATTTAGAGGCATCATGGATATGTGGTGTAACTTTCTTAGTGTTGATATCATTGTCATGTTCCTTCAATCATAAGAATGATTGACTAATAATTTTTGATGGGTGGTAGATGGGGATACCATTGAGGTGGGTATCACACTAGAGGATGTCCATGCATTACTAGTAATACTGATATGAGGAACATCAGTGACCTTTAGGATACCAAATGATCTATAAGAGAGGTGAGCACTAGCTCAATGGGTGACATGCTTACATGGGATATACCATAGATTAAGGGTGATTTTATTTGATTTATATATTTCATAGATTATGGACATCTTAAATGCTATGATCAAACTTGTGATAGTAATATTTGTTTTTGTCAAAATTTAGTTGGAAAGGTATCACTATATGTGATCACCTTGTGTCAGTCCATTTTGGATCAAGGAACACTCTATGATTTTGGACCTATCATTTGGGTCCACCTCATTAATGATATATAGGATGATATCTAGAAGGTATAAGAATATCAAACCTATTATTTTATTAAGTGATATTTATATATGAGAGGTTCCCTATATATCATCCATCAAGGTTGTTCCATGTGGTCAATGATAGGTTACCTTAGGTTATGAGATGGAGGCAAGATCATGTATCTTAGGTCATGACCCATATGCCAAAATTGAAAACTATCACATAAGGGGATATCATGTGTCATTCCTATTCACAAATTACTATTGGATGACCTAATTGGTTAACCATAATGATAAGGTTAGCATGGATGCACATCATGGGCCACTACACCTCATGGGTATAGTGCATCTAGTGGCATGATTTCTAGCATAGTTCATATTCCCACACCCAAAAAACCCTATAGTAGTTATTTCTTATTAAGCATGGTATGATAAAGAGCTGAGGGGGGGAGGAAGAGGATAAATACTAGTAAGTATACCTATGATTAGGTTGTAGTGTGCTAGACCATGGACTAGTCAAGCATGGTAGTAGGTGGAAATGGGAAAGGATGACATAGATGTGGATGTAGGTACATTATAGACACCATAGTAAAAACCATTTTGACTATATTGTAGATGGAAGCACCATCATATAAAGTAGGCACATGTGATGGTTATAGTGTAGGATGACCCAATAACCACTCTAGGACATAATTGGTCCATAGAGGTACTTCCTATGAGAGGATCATGGCAGGCTTGAGTGGTGACTCCTAGCTAGTTTTGCATTAGTGTGGTTGTAATTGATAGAGGATATGCTATAAGGATGAGAGGATGGAGAGACCATGCTCAAAAAATGAGAAAATAAGGAGATGATGATTGGTGGTACTAGAATTGTTGATAAATGTTGTAATTTTGATTTAAGCTTTGATAGAAGACAGTAATTACATGTGATTATGGTAGATAGATAGATTTTGAGATATATACGTGATCTAATATCTATCTTGTTTTTGTTTTGTAGATCTTATAATGGAGGAGATCATATGGGGATCTTTGGTTATGGTTTTACACTATGACATTTTGGATCCATATGGCCCCACCAGGTTGGATGATCTTATGTCTCTATTTCCCCAGCCTAGGTGGTCTAGTTTAGATTGGTGTGGGAGGCCACAAGGTAGTTGAATGAATGTAGGGATGGATTAAAAACACTGATAGGGGTGGGAGAGGGAAAGGCATAGGCCTGATAGGCCTTGGCTTAGGAGAGAGTAGTTCACATGGATACCATTTTCTATCTTGGATAAATGCAAGCATAGGTAGTCAATCTATAGGGACAAGTAGCAGGTTTGAGATCCTAGACTACCTTATTAAAGCATACCATTTAGATAGGATATTATTAGGCATCTATGGGTAGCATGGTTATACCACATGAAAGGCAAGATGGAGCCCAACCTTATTGCTAAATTTATTTCATATTTTTTTACCTTGTATTGTATAAAACACTTGATATATATAGATATTGATTTTGAAAGTTGTATTTAGTCTCATGAGATGTATTTGGTTTTGGATGTTGATTCATGGATATATTTCTTTCTATCACATGTCTTTATATTTTGTTGTATATGTTATTGGAAATATATTTTGAGGGTTTTTTTTTTCTAGCATTATGTGATACATATGCATGGTTACAAATAAAAAGGCAAAACTAACTTGGAAAAGTATATGTAATAAAAAACAAATGTACTACACACTATATCATGATGGGAAATGTGTAATAACAAAAGATGACTAAATATAATAAATCAAAGATGGTAAAAAAATGTTTTTAAAACATGAAAAATATTGGCACCATGTGACAACAAGTAAAATAACATTATATCATGTTGGGAAGTATGAAAATAATGTAATAAAATGAAAGGCACATGAAAACCAAATAGTATAAAAACACAACAACTAAGTCAATCCATCATACTAAATCATGTTGGGAAGTATAAAAGTGAAACAAAATTTGAAAAATGAACTTAAATTGATCACACTAATTCAAGATGGGAAGTATGAAAATTTTAATAAAATATTTTTAAGCATACATGCAATCAAAAAATAAGAAAATAAAAGTTTAAAATAAATAAATTAATCATAAAACATGCTATATCAATATGTGAAGCATGTTAATTATGTGGAACTCATAATCAATCACTACTAATCTCAAATTTGACACATTTAATTTCATCATGAATTGGGTATTTGAATATTTTGTGAGGAAGGCCTAGTCTTATCCATGGTTTTACACTCTAAATAACAAAGGGAACACCAATGAGGTGGAAACAATTATTAATTATTTATAAAAGCAAATGTTGGTAATGTGGTAATTTTTGAGGAAGGCCTAGTCTTACCCATGGTTTTACAATGTAATTCAAAAATGGAATCTCTTAAATGGAGTGATTAACTAACAAAAAAAATTTATCAAGTGTAAATATTAGGATGGTTATAAATGGAAGAGGGAAATTAAAAATCACAATGTGGGCATCTATGAGAAGTCATTAGGAAACATGTGGCACACTAAGGACACAAAAAAGGCACTACGTAGCTAGTGACCATCAATATATAAAGGATACATGTTCCCAATAAGAAAAAAAGTTATATATATATGAAAATAAGTGATATAATAAGATTGAATCATATTGGTTAGATGAAAAATAAAATTAAAATGGACCTAACTTCCTATAATGTGTTCCCCATTCTTTAGGACCACTTATAGATCCATCGGTCTATTATGAATTTTGGGTACTTTTATTAGAAAGTGAGTAGTACTAAATGATTTTTTAATTCTCCTTTTCCAATCTACTAGCCTACCACACACCAATGTACCTAAACTCTATCATGAGGATAACTATGGAGTTTGATCTTTGATTATAAAAAGGATATGTTCTTTGAATCACATCTTTTAGTGTGAATTGACTTTTGAAATTTTGAATGTTGCATTTTGTATCATTTCCTTTTATTTAAATTATTTAGCTTTTAAGATTCCTCCTCCATATGGAATTGGAATAACCAATTGAGAGATATAAGTTATACATAAAAATTATCTTTATACTTTGGCTAAATGAAGCTACGTATCCAAATACATGGCTAACTAAAACACCTAGGCTTACCTATGAGCCAATATGTTTTCTCAAGTTTCAACCATGTGTATGCTTAGTTTTTGAAAAGAAATAAGGGGGAATAAAGGGAGATCTAAAGTGGAATATTAAATTATAGAATGACAATCAGATGAATTTTTTTCTAATTAATCACAAGGTAAATAAGGATTACTAATGGGAGAAAGGTGTGTATGACCAAGTCATAATAATAATTATCCATGTTTTTGAGATAAGGTAGTAAACAATCATGAGAAAAGACAAAGACATAAGTGGAAATGAATTAACCCATAAATATAATCATGTAATCATGAAAATAATCCATAATAAATCATAAGGAAAGAAAATGACACCATAGACAACACATAATGTGAAATATAAAACTCCATATAAGATAGATGAATGAAGAAAAATTTGACACAATGTTAAATGATATAAAGTAGATATATATAAAAAATGGATCACATGTCCAATACAAAATTATAATGAAGAATAAAGTGAAAGAACACCATGTTGTGTTCATACATAACAATAAAACTATCCAAAAACATTATCTATAACATCTGATACATCTCTCTGAAGTTAGACTATAATTAAAATAAGAGTCTCATTGATCTTCAGTGCAAGCTGTGAAAAGACCTCTCATTAAATCTCCTCTATAGAAAATGTAGGCAACACCAAAGGATCATGCTCATGAGGTCCATCATGCAAAGAATACTCAAGAAAAGGAAAAGGAGTAGAATACATGGGATAGGAAGGAGCAACCAATAGAGAAGGGACCACAGGTGAAAGAGGATCCATGGGTGGAGGAACCACAAGTGGAAAAAAGAACCACAAGTGGAGGGACCATGGGGGAAGAAGGAGGAGCCTTATTACATGGGAATCCTATGGGAAGAGGAACAACAAGCACAAGAGTGGTCATAATTTTATCTTGAATATGCTAATGGAGGATGTGGAAATGATTAGTGTGATTGGTATTACACTAGTTCCACACACAATATACATTTTCATAATTGGGAATATACTCAGGAAATAACTTAGGATGAGGTATAGCCTTGTCTATAGGCTAAGGAATATTATGATGCAATGTGTTGATATATTATCAAAACTTTTGACAATGGGTGGAGGAATTATTATATATGCCATGGAAGCAATAAATATTCTTGTTATTAGACTTTTTGGGTGTAATAATAGAGGGATTAAAAGTAGAATCTAGGGAAGGCTGGTATAGTTTATAGTCTTTAGTCAAATGATTGAAAAATCTATGAATGTCATAATAAGGTTGATTAGCCCATTAGGTGGTCATGATATCAAGATATAGTAAAGTAATTAGGCCAACACCAAGGGGATGTGGGACTAATAGAGATACTAGGTGAGGCTCATTATAAGGATAAATAAAATTAGAAGCAAGAAGAGACTTAGTTAAAGGTAAAGCAAGACTATGATCTAGACTAGTCTCAACTAGGGGAAAAGTAGGATGTGCAGAGTGATTAAAGATAAAAATAAACATATAAGAGGTAATTAGGATATATGGATCATGATATCTATATAAATGATAGGGACTAGTCATAAAATGATCTATAAGAATGATCTTAAGAGGTTCTTTAGAAATTGGAGGTGTGTCATGTAAATGTGCCATCTCTACCCTATAAATAAGAAGAATAATGCTAACATTAAGAAATATATAAGATAAAATGAATAAAATATTAGATATTTGTTAATAATGTCATGATGATGTCATTAAGGTGTCCAAGTGAGTGGATGAAGTGCCTTGATAGTCTAAGTGACAATGATAAAGTGTGTAATGTGATTATTCTAGTATGCTTGGTTGTTCTTCTATTTTGGCATGGTGAGATTTGTTCAAGGATGAGTATGGTTATTTAGAGATTTTAAAGAGGTCCCTAAGATGTTTTTTTATGATTTTAGTCATTGTGTACATGAGTGAATTTTATCTAGTTGATCATTATTTTCATCTAGTCACTTTGGGTCTAGTGGTAGAAAATCTAAGTAGGTAGTTTTATGACATCACCATTACCACATATGGATGAGTTAAGTGGAGTTGGTTATATGGTTGTGATCACATTATTCCCTAATTTATTTTCACTAAATTTTATATCATCTGCTGAAATTCATCAAAATATATGCAAAGGCAAAGTTGGGCAACCAGGAAGTTTGATAGTGTTTTCCCATACTTAGCCAAATTTGCATGTGGCAAGAAAGAGCCAAGTAGTTTGGTGATGGTATATATTTTACATGTGGATGTTTTATAAAAATATGATTAGATAAGTTTGTTTAGTTTTGTTCCTAGTTTATTTATGTTAAATTTTATTTCATTTATTGAAGTGCATCAAAAGTTATGCATGTTCAAAGTTAGCTTCCCAAACAAGTTTTTTGACATAGTTGGCTCTATGGTAGAAAAATATGTGTGAGAATTTTAATTTCATTATATCTCACACATGTGAGGGTTTCAAGATTATTTTGATACATAGTTGGATTCTCCTATGTGAGGAGATCATATGGTCCAAATTTGAGAACATTGAAGTGAGAAAAATAAAAGCTATGATTGTGTAAAGTTGGCCTTATAGGAAGATTGTAATGGTTCCCATAGTCATTTTGAAAAATTCAAATATCAAGAAACATCGATGGAGTGAATTGATCTAAAAAGTTAGGAAGCAATGAGATGGTACCAAGTGTTCAATGTTTAATTCTGAGTAGAGATAAAGATTGAGCTTCTTCCAAGGATCAATGGTGAGTGGGTGATCATATAAATAGAGATCAATAGTGTGTACTATAGACAAGAGGTAAAAGTGATAGTTTTTTAGCATTGTTAAAGACTGAGCTACATATAGAATATTGATAGATCATGTTCAGTCAAAGTTTCTAGAGTGCATGAGATGAGGTCAACATGTTCAATGTTTAAAGGTCAAGCTTCATATAATAAGATCCAAAATAGCTATTTAATTTGATTATTGAGGACTGGAGATGATAACAAGGTGTTCGAGGTTTAACTATGGCCATTTATATTTGAATATTTGAATTTGCAAAGGAAAAACTAGTGATCTATATTTTGGTTATATCTTTCAATCTATTCAAAAAACATTCATGGTGAAAAAAGTGAACTTGTAGAGGAATCCAAGGTGCATCTAAAAATATATATTTTAATATTTGAAAGTGAGTACAATCATAGTTATTAAGGTTTATAAGTTGACTGTGTATTCATTCTTGATGACTATGTGCATAGAATGTTGTTTGAGCTTGAATATAAGAGTGAAATGATGACTATAAGCATTTGAGAATGAATAATGGGTCATGTAATGTGGACCTATGATTTTATATATGGTCGTATGTTCCTAATTTACTCTTTGATATGATAAATGGGTGAATAGGTCTCCATGAGACCTATAAGAGCTACAAATGCCTTATTAAGAGGTGGAGCTAATTAAGGGTGACTCATAAATGCTATGGATGACCTATGTAGATTGTATTAAGTATGTCTCAATGAGATGGATGGATTAAGGTTTAAGGCATGCCTAATGGCTGACCAAGATGGTGATGATCATGAATTCTCTATAAATAGTGAAATCAAATATGGTGATTTATAGACTACAATGTGAGACTTGGGAGAGATTTGAGAGAGGTTTGAGTGTGTGAATTATGGATAAAAGGAGGGTTAGAGTGTCATGTGGATGTTTTGAAGATAAAATTATATTGAGGATTTTTTGTATGATATGTAGGTCATAATTATGTTGGTATAATAGTGCTCTTATAGATTGAGTATGAACAAAGGTGAAGAGTGATAATCAAAGGTCCATCAGTATGTGTTGAAGATATTAGTTAAAAGGTGGATGTGTTCATAGGTGTTTTTGTGATAGCTCATAATCTAAAGGGGCTTCAACCTACTTGTAAGGTGAAACTTGCTAAAGGTCTAGTTATTGTGGTAGCTCAACTAGACAGGTGCGACATCACCTTATGAGATTGTAGTCTCACTAAATAAGGGATTGTAGTTCCTTTATTAGTTGAATCTAGTCTAAATTGGTTCTTATTATTATAGGATAGTATCCCAATTGTAATTTATAGTGGTATTTCTCCCCTAAGAGGGTTTCCCACATATGTCATGTGTTATGTGATTGATCTTGCATTTTCTCTCTTGCTCATTGCTATGAATGTTGTGTATGATTTATGAATGATTATGGTAATTGATTAAGAACTTGAAAAGATTAAAATTGAGAGTTGGATTATTTGGCTTACTAATTCACCCTCTAGTTATTGTACCTCTAACATGGAAGGACTAAAATAAAGAAGAATGATAACAAAGGATCTCATCATCTTTAGCCAAAACAAGAACTCCTAAAAATGGACCATCTAAAGTATAACCATCATCATAGTTAGGTATATGAAGTTCAATAACATAAATATGTATAAAATTATCATTAGAGGTTATGTGATGAATATAATGTTGTGCCTTAGTTTAGACCATAGGTATATCATCGCTAGGTGTCTGACATGATCATGACTTCAAAGATGGTGGAAGATGGGAAATGAGATGATTAGAGAGATTTGAACTTTTGATTTGGAGGTTGATCTCATTGATATAAATTTTTTGTATGATTCATGAATGATTATGGTAATTTATTAAGAACTTGAAAGTATTTAAATTGAGATTTAGATTATTTGGTTTCACTGATTCATCCCCCCTCTCAGTGATTGTACCTATAACAACTAGCATCAAAGTAGGTCCTTGGTAAAGGCTTGAAATATTGAAGGTGATCCAAGGTAAAATATGGGTGGTCATTAATGAGGTTTATATAATAATAAAGCATTGATTTTCAATGAATCCAATTATTCTTTTTGGAGTACAAGGATGAGGACATATATTATATTTCTAGGGTTTGATGTATGGCAATCTATTATGGATGGTTATGTTACTCCTATTACTCTTCTATCTAGGCTATAGACAATAAACTATTTGAGAATTTATCTAAGGCAATTAATGCCATCACTTGTGGTATTACAAAGACTAAGTTCACCAAAGTAATCCATTGTAAATATACTAAAGAGATATGGGATAAAATGTAGATCATTTATGAGGGAGATTCAAAGGTCAATCTTGCTAAGTTGTAGACTCACAAAAGGAAATTTTAAAGTCTCAAGATGAAGGAAGAAGATTATATGGCATCCTTTCTATAGAGATTCAATGAGATTATGAGCATCATCAGAGGTCTTGGAGAAAATATTGAAGAGGCTACTGTAGTCCAAAAGGTATTAAGGTATTTATCTCTCAAGTTTGATCCAAAAATATCTAATATAGAATAAATTTATGATCTTAATTAGTTGAATATGGATCAAATGCATGGTACCCTTACTACCTATGAGATGAGGGTAAATGATAATATCACATCAAAGAAAAAAATAACATTCAAGATAGAGATGAAGCCTAAGAAGATGTTTCAAGGTAAGAAACCCAAAGAAGATGAGATATTTGATATTAATGTAGATGAACTAATTGTTTTGATTAATAGAAACTTAAACATAGGCTTAGGAAATTATATGGGTAAACTACCCTTAAAATGTTTCAACTATGGAGAGAAAATAAAATTTTCTCATGAGTCTCCTCATAATCATGAGAAGAATGGTGATGAAGAGCATGGTGAAGGCCAAGATGAAGAAAAGAAGACATACAGGAAGAAATGGTTCAAAAGTATAACAATAAGAAGAAATCCTTTAAAAACAAGAAGAGTCTCTACATCAAAGAAGATTTCAACTCATCAGATGAGAGTGAAGATAGTGACTCAAAAAATGATCATGAAGATGATGGTTCTGTTGAAGATGAAGCTCTATTCATGAATAAAGAAGGAAGTTTATCACATGAAAATGAGTCTACTTAGAGTGATTCAAATGATGATTATGATGAGATGGATTATGAGAATACATTAACAAATGATCTTGAAGAACTAAAGATTAAGAAGAAGATCAATAAGAAGATTAAGTCTCAACTCAAAGACTATGATGAGAAATTTAGTGTGTATGAAGCAAGATTGAATGAAGATGCCAAGGAACATGAATATATGGTCAAGCATCTTAGTTGTCAATTAGAAATATTGTCTACAAGCTTGAAAGATAAAGAAGATGAATGTTCAAGGTATGTTTTTAAAAATGAGTCATTGAAATCTAAATTAGAGAAGAAATCTAGTAAGGTAAAGTCATTTGTGAGATTTTAAAAGAGATCATGTGATCTAGAACATATTTTGATTATTCAAAAGCATGCTGGTGATAGAACTTGTCTTGGATATGAGAAAGAAAAAAATTGTAACTCAAGATAAGATGAAGACTAATGTGAACTAGGACAATCATATTTTGAAGATAAATCATCAGATAAGGAATGAAGGTGCTGGTAGAATGAAGATAAATCAGATCAAATAGCCAAATGCCATGAAGTATGTAAGTTTTAATGGTTACTATTACACATGTAATCAATTTGGGCATATAGCTAGAGAATGAAAAAGACCTATTAAGAATGTGTTTGCATGGGACTATGATGGGGGTCATCTGTCAAAATGTGTGAATAGAGTTAAGTGATTTAATTTTTATGACATATGACACATTGCAAATTTATATCTAAATAAGGTAAGGCAAGATATGTTTCTTTCAAAATGTATAATGTTATTCAAGTGTCAACAAAGAGATCACATCACTAGATTCTACAAGCAAATGAATATAAGATAAAATAGATTTAATTAGGCTTTTAGAGTGTAAGGAAGAAGGCATGCTAACACATGGAAGCCAAAGGTGACAAGTGTGAGTTATTATGAGACTATAGGTCCAAGTAATCTATTTGCTATGGTTAAGAATGATTTAGAAGTTGAAGAGTACCAAGGGATCTCATTGACTACTCATGTTGTGAGTGAAAAGACCAAGCTCAAAGAGAATACCAAGGTGTTGGTTAAAGCTAGTCCTGAGGTGTGCATGTATCCAAGTGAACATCCTACTATTTTTTATTATGTAGCATGTAAAGAACATCAATTATTTATGCCTAATAATGAGGTTATAAACTACAAGGTGGATTCTTTAGATGAAAAACTATGTCATGAATCTTTATTATCTCCATGTATTGTCAATCCAATCTTAGAAGAAAAGGATAATGTTGTAGTGGTTGAGCATGTTTTTTTTCTTAAGCCTAATAATAAGAAGAAATAAAAGTATCATATGACTAAGGAGGAGAAGTAATATGAGGATTTGTGGGCAACTTCTGGTTTCCCATTGTTCTAAGACATTATGAAATAGGGTATCTCTACCTATGCTTCTTAGGAGACATATATTTTTTGGAGAAGCAAGTTTGTGTGATCAATATGATAATGTTAATTAGAGAAGATATTTGGTTAAATGGAAACAACAAGTTCATGAGTTTATTCCAAAGGTTTGTGAATGAGCAATTATACAGGATCAAAATGGGAGTTTTTAGGTGGCTTAATGAAATTGATGAAATGTCAAGAAGGGGTTGGTGCTCAAAAAGGTTTGTACATTTTTTTTATGAGATCCAAGTGTTTTTTTGGTCTAAAGGTATGTTGAAGTCAATTTGATTTTTTTTATGTGCTCTCAATTTTCTCAATTTTTGGTTTAAAGGAAAATAAAGCCTAAAGTGGGTTATAGGAAGTATATGTTCCCAAAGGTATAGAGGCTCAAATCCTAGTCCAAAATTGTGTGATGGGTGTCTTCAAGTGTGCAAGAAGTTTCAAAGGTGTGCATTGACTATAAGGAGGTTTGTTGACCTTATTTGTTTTATATTTCTAAGGTTTTGGACTATGATAAAAAAAAAGCAGTTTTCCATATGATTTGAGGTATGAGTCTTCACATTAGGTTGAATGGGACAAATGGGTTCTCAAATCAAGATTCATTGAGATCTGAAGGTTTGTGTATTTCAAGTTATTCATGTTTTTATCAAGGAGGTATAATTGGCTAGTAGGTTTGCGAAGGAAGTATATTGCATAGTATGAGATAGTTATTTTAATTTTTTGTGTTTAAGGGGGAATATGATAATTCTCTATATATTAAGTTTTAGGTTTTGAAGATGTGTCTACTAAAAATTGTGGGATCTACAAGTTCTAGGTAGGGATACAAGGAGACTAGATAAACCTAGTGAGAAGAAGAGCATTTTTTGTTCAATTTATCCAAAAGAGAAACTTATGTTTTTTTTAAGGATATTTCTCAAGTTGGTTGAGAGCATTTTTCTTGTTTGGTGATTTTCATGAAGTTATATTGATGGTCCATATGGTATCTTGAGAGAGAAGGCTAGTATGTGTGGTGGTTCTTCATGGTGTATGGATATCTGAAGATGCTCATGTGATGCAATGGATTATAAATATTATGGTGATTCCCTCTAAAATTATTATTTTTTAGTTCCATTAGATTACATTGGTTTTGTGTGGTTTTTCTTCATTGGTGGTAGTGCTTGGTTGAAGAGAGTGTTGGCATGGGCCAAGAGGAGGTTGTCAAGGAAATAAGAGGTAGGTTCAAGGTAATGGGGAGTTTGTATCATATTTTATAATATTTTACTCTCCTATTTGTGGTATTTTTAGGTCCTTAGGATCAAATAGTGCCCACTTTATTATTATGTTAAATGGGGAAAATTTTCTTATTGTGAGAGTGCTTGAAAAGAGAGAAGGAAGGTGAGCTGTATATGATGGTTGTTGACATAAATCACAAAGGGGGAGATTATTGGAGATTTTTAAATGATGTAATTATGATATCATTAAGGTTTTTAGGTGATTGGATGAATTTCCTTGATAGTCTAAGTGACAATGACAAAGTGTGCCATGTGCTTATTTTAGTATACTTGGTTGATCTTCTATTTTGACATGGTGAGAGTTCCTTAGGGATGAGTATGATGATTTGGGGATGTGAAATAGGTACCTAAGATGTTTTATATAATTTTAGTGATCATGTGCATGAGTAGATTTCATCTGGTCAATAATTATTTTCATATAGACACTTTAGGTCTAGTGGTAGAAAATCTGAGTAGGCAATTTGATGACATAACCATTACCACGTATGGATGAGTCAGGGGGAGTTGTTCATATTTTTGTGATAAAAATTTTCCCTAATTTATTTTAACTAAATTTTATGTCATGCACTAAAACATGAAAAAATATATGCAAGGGCAAATTTGGGTTCCCATGCAGTTTGATATTATTTTCCCATACTTAACCAAATTTGCATGAGGTAAGAAAGAGCTGAGTAAGAATTTTGGTGATGGAATATCTCTCACATGTGGATGTTTCAGAACAATATGATCATATGTTTTTTAGTTTTATACCTATTTGATTTCTACCAAATATTAGATCATACACCAAAGTGCATCAAAATTTATGCATGTTCAAAGTTAGCTTCCCAAATAAGTTTTTTGACATAGTTGGATATGTGACAAAAAAATATGTGTGAGAATTTTATGTCATTATATCTCAAAAAATTTATGGTTATATGATTATTTTGACACATGGTTGGATTATCCTATGTGAGGAGATCACATGGTCCAAATTTGAGAACATGTGAGTGAGCAAAGTAAAAGATATGACTATGAAAGTTGGCCTTCTAGGCAGATTATAATGGTTCCCATACTTAGTAATTTTTCAAAATTAAAATATCAAGAAACATAAATAGAGTGCATTGATTCAATAAGTTAGGAAGCAGCGATATGGTGCCAAGTGTTCAATGTTTAACGCTAAGTAGAGATAAAGATCGAGCTTCTTCCAAGGATCAATAGTGAGTGAGTGATCGTATAGATATAGATCAATAATGCATATAAAATATAAGAGGTCAAAGTGATATTTTTTTATAATTATTAAAAATTGAGCTATGTATAGAAGATCAATGGAGCACATTGAATCAAAATTTTTAGAGTGCATGAGATGAGGTCAACATGTTCAAGGTTTAATATTTAGCATTAGTGGACTATGTGTTAAAGGCTGAAATTCATACAATAAGATTAATGGTACATGTATAATATAAGAATCAAGGACTCGAGATGATAGCATGGTGTTCATGGTATAACTATGACTATTTACATTTGAATATTTGAATTTGCAAAGGAAAAACTAGTGTTTTGTATTTTGGCTATATCTTTCAATCTATGCATAATTTGACCATGGTGTAAAAAGTGAACTTGTAAATAACTCCAAGGCACATATATAAATATAGATTTGAAGACATGAAAGTGAGTATAGTCAGGTTTATAAGTCAATTATGTATTCATTCATGGTGACTATGTGTACATAATGTTTTTTGAGCTTGCACAAAATAGTGCAATGATGACTATAAAAATTTGAGGATGACTAAGGGGTCATGTAGTATGGACCTATGCTTTTATAAGTGGTCATATGTTCTTGTTTTACTCATTTATGTGCTAAATGGGTGAATATGTCTCCATGAGACCAATAATAGCTACAAGGGTGTTATTAAAAGGTGTAGTTGCTTAAGGGTAACCCATAGATTCTATGGCCAACCTATGAAGATTGAATTGAGCTATGTCTAAGTGAGATACATGAATTAAGGGTTAAATCATGCCTAATGCATGACCAAGATGGTGATGATCATGAATGCTCTATAAATAGTGAAATTAAATATGGTGATTTCTAGACTATAGTATGAGACTTGGGAGGGATTTGAGAGAAGCTTATGTGTGTGAATTATGGATAAAATGAGGGGTAGAGTTCCCTATGTGTGTTTTGAAGATAAAAAAAATTGAGGACTATTTTTATGATATGTAGGTCATAATTCTATTAGTAGAATAATGCTCGTATAGATTAAGTATGAACAAAGGTGAAGAGTGATAATCAGAGGTCCATCACCAGGTGTTGAAGACATCAGTTAAAAGGTGGATGTGTTCATGGGTGTTGTTTTGTTAGCTCAAAATCTAAGGGGGTTTTAGCCTCTTTTCAAGGTGAAACTTGCTAAATGTCTAGTTGTTGTGGTAGTTCAACTAGACAGGTGTGGCATCATTTTATGGAATTATAGTCTCACTAAATAAGGGATTGTAGTTCCTTGATTAGTTGCAGCTATTCTAAATTGGTTCTTGTTGTTATAGGATAGTATTAAAATTTCAAGTTCTAATGTGTTTTCTCCCCCAAAAGGGTTTCCCACATATATCTTGTGTTATGTGATTGATCTTGCATTTTATCTCTTACTCATTACTATGAATGTTGTGTATGATTTATGAATACTTATGGTAATTAATTAAGAACTTGAAAGGATTAAAATTGAGAGTTAGGTTATCTAGGCTCACTGATTCACCCCTAGTAATTATACCTCTAACATGGAAGGATTAAAATAAATAAGAATGATAATGAAGGATCTCACCATCTCTAGCTTTAATAATAACTCCTAAAAAAAGACCATCCAAAATATAACCATCATCATAGTTAGGTTTTATAATTTCAATAAAATAAATATGTATAAACTTCTCATTAGAGGTTATGTGATGAATAGAATTTCAAATCTTAGTTAAGACCACAGGGATTTTATCACTAGGTGCCTAACAGGAACATGACTTTAAAGATGGGAAATGAGATGAGGAGAGAGATTTGAAGTTTTTATTTTAAGGTTGATCTCAATGGGATAATCGTAATAAAAGTCTAAGAGGTTAGGTGATATGTTAATAATGAGTTTGGGGTGGCCATGATAAGCTCACATAGAGTTGATAGGGAAATTAAAACATTGAGATTCCTAGAATGGAACACTCAACAAGGGTTCAAGGGTTGTAATTTTGAATACACCATGATATTGGAATTTTTTAAAGTTAAAAGGGTTAGTTTCACCTTGAATCCTATAGATAGCACCATTATTGGGATACTTGACACATTGTTACACAGAAGAGGAAACAAACCTCATGTGGTGAGCCCATGTCATACCAAGCAATATATTATAGTAAAGGGTAAAATTGAATGTCATAACCTTCACTAAAATAGTGATAATTGGAATGGTAATAGCTAGTCACACATAACCTAAATGAGGATTTTTCCTTTGATCATAACCTTGACACATGGTATGTGTATAGTTAAGATTACACTTGGAGTATCCAATGGTTTTAATGAAGTTGAGAGAGACAACACAAGTACATGGACCCTCATCAATTAAAGCACACTTAGATTGGATATCACTAATTTCTAATATTATAAATATGGGAGGATCACTCACGTTAAATAGAATCTCATCTAGGATACTAAAATCAATAGGAAATTTGAGAGAAATAGAAGTGTCTATTATTTCATCAATGTGTATAGGCATCTCTTCACATTGTTTCAAGATACTATCTTTTTACCTAGATAGGATAACTTCACATCCTACTAGGGGAGGATGGGGGATGTTAATTTTGAATAAGAGTTATATAAGGAAGTTGTGATGATGTGGAGATGTCTACATGAGTTCAAGAAAGGGAATTTGAGATGGGAGATTACTAAGCTCTATGATAGGGTCACATTCATCATAACCCATGGGTGGACTTCTATATAAGGTGAGTAACGTTGGAAGAGCTCATGGGAAGGAAGATTATAAGTGCATGTAAACTTGTGTTGATAGGACATGGTAAGTTTAGTTTGGAGACAAATCAGTTGATTGTCTTGAGAGGATAGGGAAGTTGATTTAGGTTTATCTTGTGATAGATTTGAAGAAATGGTATTAGAAGGTTGAATAATGTTGTCTATGGGAAGAGGGTTGGGGAAATTTTATAAATGGTATGCAAGGTGTTATCCAATGGAGGTGTTGGAATTTATTCTTTGAAATAGATGAGGTTCTCTTGACCCAATTCTATTAAATGAGTTGGGGAATAATCTTGGATAACATAGAAGATTTTAGATGATTTATATGCATGCGTAGGATTAGAATCAATGAAATTAACTATCCTTTAATATTAGTAATATATACTACAATTTCTTTAGGAATTTGGTATATAATACTTTTAATGTTATTTTTGGAAGGAGCAGGCTTGTCATTATTATCTTGATGGTTAGGAAAAGGGTCTTTATAGATGTCTAGATGAGCATTAACCTAGTTCAAAGCTTAATTTTTATTTTTTATTTCATGATATTTGAAGGCAATGCCATAGGATTATTGACATTTATGAGTGAGGGAATAATGAATAAAATTTGGATCAAGGAGGAAATCCATAGATAAGTTATGTAATTGCCTACATGTCTTGTGAGAGTGATCCCAACTAGCATGAAAACAAAAAAAAATTATTTGGATCATACCATGATTTCATAGGGAAAGTGGGGTCAATATATAATATAAGAGGCCTTGGTAGACACGTGAGGAGTTCCACTAAGGATAATGGATTATGAAATTGATGTTGTTTATTTGATAAAAATGAGGTTTAGAGGTGTGGTTTAAAGGGGAAGCTTACTCCAAAGAAAGTTTGGGAGCAATATCTTGAATATTATGAGTGGTATTATAGGAATTAATTACACCATCATTAGTTTTATGATGTTTTTCTTATGAGCATTTGAGTTGCCATAAGAGGCTGGGATGGCTCAAACCGACACATGAAAAACTCTTGACACTTGAATTGGTCAATGGCCTCTTCAAGAATTCATGGAGATAGAGTCCTAACCTGATATTACAACTTAGGATAGAGAGTGTTAGTGAATAAATGAAATATATTATCATCTACCATGTTATGCTCACATTTATTAGACAAGATCTTCTACCATTTTATGAAAGCTTGTGTAGTTTTAATTTCAAATTTATTACAATTGATAAAATGAGCTAAGGTATTTTTAGGGAGGTCATTATTTTGAAAATATTTTACTAGGGTGTTAATTAGATATTCCAAACTAGTGATAGAATGGGACTTGAGTTGATTATACCAATCTAAATCATGTCTAGAGAGGCTTTTTTCTAAGAGCTTAGTGGCAACAAAAGTTTTTAATTTGAGCCAATATTTGTATAGATTACCAAACATTTTTAAATGTAAGGTATAATTATTTGACCCATTATAACTAATGTTAGGGGTGATACCTCTTATATTTATATTGGAAATTTGAGGTATAAAAGATTCATTTTGAGGATGTTTAATTGGTTTGTTAACAAGAGGTCTTTAGGGAATAAGGTTTCCATGGGAATCCCTAAGGTGGGGTGGGGAGAATTTTAATATTTAACTCCCCATAAAGCCTATTTAGGTTGATTTTAGAGGTGAATAAGGTGATTCTACATTTGCATCATTTGATTGGCATCATTATCTTGGAAAGCATTCATTTGGTTAAGATTTTTTAACAAGATTTGATTGGTTTGAGTGGTGTTTTGATTAGTTTGTGCAACATGTAAAGAATTAGCATTGGTATGAGTGGCTTGGGTGACATTATGAGTAGTGTCATGTGTGGCACTAGTGTCTTGATATGTATTGGTATAAAATGAGGTAATATTAAGATAATTATCATATGTAGCATAATATGCACTAGTAGAAGGATTAGAAGAGAAAGAAGCACTAGTGGCATGGTTACCATTTATAGTAAATGATGTAATAATGGAGTGATTGAGAAGGGTGTATTTTTCAAAAGGACCACTAAAGTTGAACGCATCATGTTAATAGAGATACTTAGCATGGAAGTGGAAGAAATCAAGGAATAAGAGGTCATAGTATGAGAAGGAGTTAAAATATAAGGGAGAGTTTGAGAAGAAAAGAAGGTATCACCCCAAAATATATGAGAGAATGTGGGGGAAGGTGATTGGGGTTCTTATTATTTACCACTTATCATAAGTTTGTAAATAGTGGAAGAGTCTTTTCCTCAATTTTGAGAAAGATCATTAGTGAAGAAACACATTTTTAGAGTATACTCTACTTTAGGTTAATCTTCTGAGAAAAGAGGGTTACGAGCATAAGAGGAATGAGGAGGATTCCCATAATTTGCAATTCAAGTGGCCACATGCACATTGTTTTTATCTGAATTAGAATCCACAAGCTATATATTGGGAAATAGGAAGGCTAAGCAAGCTATTTATGTATGGTAGATAAGAATTCTAAACATGTTGATAAAGATACAATGTCATACAGGTAGACTATGTACTACTAATAGGAAAATATAATAGTTTGTAAGAGATTGAATCAACTTATAGATAGTGTTCTCAAATAAGGGAAAATTTTTCAAGATAGTCTAAAACAATAATGAAATAAAACACACAAATAATTAGATTAATTTGATTTATGCAATTGGTGAACACAACACAAACCTTGCGTGAACACTAGCTAATGTAATTTTGAAATACAACACAAAATGATCAAAGAGAAATCGTAATTAAAAATTAAATGATAACTAATTGGTCACCTTAAGTGTTATTATATTATAATAAAGTGTAATTTTAGTGTGATGGGAAAATTTCATGAAATAAAGAACTAGAAATCAATCTAATATTAGTTTCAGGATGTTTGGGATGAAAGGGATCTATATTGGTAATGGTACTAGGTTGGTATTGGGGCCTACCCCCTCACTTCACAATCCCATAATGATAAGGGTATTGAGTAATTTGAAAATATATACCATTAACCACATATTTATACTTGGATAACAAACCAAGTTGGCTTCCCCCTTGGTGATGAAATCCAAGTAGGTAGGTCTTGGGGAGACAAATGTTTAATGCTTTTTTAATGTAAAGTGGTTTATTAGTGCATGTAAAATAGAAAAATAGTGTAAATAAATGGTAACTTTTAAAAATACCTATTTATACTATGTGAGTTACTCTAATAATGTAAACAACTAAAAATGATATGTGAATTAATTACTAATAAATATATTTCACTTACTTGATTGATAATAGTACATATTCAGTTTAGGTTATGCTATATGAAAATGGTACATAATAGAGTCATATGGGTCATTATTATTTTTTATAAGTAAGGTACTTAAAAATAAAGTTAAATAGGTCAACTATGTCTCTTAGATAGAAGACAAACTACAAATCTAAGTTAACCAAGTTGACCTAATTAGCTATATGGTTCCAGTTTTGTAGATTGCAAACTTGTAAAAAATAGAACTAAATGAAGAATTGAAATTATAGAGGGAGAAAATAAAGGAACCTTGGTGGGATTGAATGTGATTTATTTCAAAAAAATATATGTTGTAGTGATTAATTATTGCTTTCAAATTTTTCCAACTCGGTCGATTGGTTTGACCAAGTTATATAAAACCCTATATGCTAAAGAAGGAACAACAAACATATTTCTATTTGAAAATTTTTATTGACTTGTATGTTGATAGAATAAAATAGAAGATAGATTCAACATATTTGAAAGTGTATGATAATCTAGAACTGAAGAATAATATTGTGTTAAACTACTCAATCTAGTAACCTGTAATTGATGAAGACCTGCATAGAGAGAACAAAGTTGTTTTGAAGTGACTATGTATTAAATATATGAAAAAAAAATTAGAAATATACCAAATGGTTTTATATAGTAATGTAAATATATAAATATATAAATGATGATAAGAATGATGGCATGAAATAAAACTTGTGAGGGTTAGATTCATGTCATATTCACCAAAATGTATGCAAAGGGTAACACAACTGATCTATAAATCAATCCTAACTCAAAGAAGATAAATCTTACTTAAAATTCTAATTGTTGATACATTAGATATTTGAGGTCATAACCAAGATGGATCTTCTAGACCTAGCTAAGGGATCTCTTACCATAATAAAATCACTAGAGAGGGTTACAAAGCCTCCAGTCAAGAAAAACTATGCAATAACCCTAACTAGGTCCTATGTTTTCATATTCACTAATTATAAATGGAAAAATAAAAGTAAATTCTAATCTATTGCTCACCAAATCTTACATAACAAAGTGGACAAAATAAACATAAAAATTAAACATGCATAGAAGTCATATACTCACATCAATCTATATAAAATCCTAATGCATGGGAGAGAAATAAAAATTCATATCTATCTACTCTTACAAAAGAGGAATAAAGTTAGGAATACTTTCCTTTAAATATGAGCCCACCAAGCATCAATATCTCCCTTACCTAAGGTGATTTGTAAGAGGTTGTTGTGGTATGTAAGGATGACAAGGATAAGTCAACTCTAGGATACATAACCTATCTATGCATCTAAAATACTTCTCCATTAGATAATATCTATATCTCCAAATAAATTAGGAAAACCTAAGTTATGCTTCTCAATTAGAATGTTGGATAAATAGATTAATAATATATATATCTTCTTCTTCTCTTCCTTTCATAAATAATGAAATAGATGTGTATATATAGCTAAATCTAACCCTAAACCTTTTTGAAGGTTTAGCCAATAGGGTTGGCCCAATTGGCTTTGTATCATTATTGATAAAATCAAATTAGGTCTTGGTTTAGGTCTGCCAAGGGCCAACCTAGATCCTAAATGAGTTTTATCAATTAAATTACAAGGTTGATGGGGTTGACAATGTATTGTAAACTAGTAGAAAGGGGTTTTAGGATAGTAAAGGGCTAATAAAGGTAGAAAATGACTAAAAGAGGGTGAAAAAGAGGACCCAAAGCTTAGGGAAGTGTTTTTATGATATGGTTGGATTGATAACAAGTGGTAATAAATGGAAAATAATATTGAAAAGTATCAATGGTCTGCCTACCCCTTTCCTAGTGTACTCCTTAAGGTGTTCACTTAGAAAGATTGAGACTTGACATGTTACTACAAGAGAGAAATCATCAATAATTGATAAATTTTAAAATATTATATGTATAAAATAACCATTATGACAAGGAAACAAGATAACAACATCAAGGCATGGATATGATAGGGTAGTAGGATTCAAAGATACCAATACTTATAAAAATAAATCAAAGGCACAAATTCAAGCGCTAGGGTATAAATTTAAGTTCAATAATTTTAAGAAAAATATCTAAACAAGAGCATGATGAAAATTCAAATCAAATAAAAATTGTAAGAGTGATTTATCAAGTTTTGAAATTTAAATATATAAGGGTCATGCCCAAAAGTAAAATTATTTATGCAACTCAAGCTTATAAATCTAAAATATTATTGAGAGGAGTTAACTATAATGAAGTGCAAAAAACCATTTAGACTATCCACTTGAACTCTTAAATTATGACTATATGTAAAATATAAATAATATTAATTTCAAAAAAAATATTCCTAGATATGTTAGATTGTTACCTTCTTTTGATGAAAATTTAGATTATATAATAATAATGAAGAAGGGGGTATATACATAACATATATATACTATAATAAAAGAAACTAACACACTAATATAAACACACTAATAAATATGTTCCTTTGTACCAATGAATATATGACTATAAAAAAAATTCAAAAATATTATTAGGAAAATGGAATTAATAATTATTTTAAAATTATGAGTATTTATTATATACATATATTCATTTATTTATTTAATCAAGCATTCACTAAATTTAATGTAATAATTAAAATTAAAATAATTAGATAGAAACCAAATTCTAGGGTTTTATGTCACCTTACAAAAAACTTGCAGGGGTGGGGTGCCACATATGATACCTTATCCTTGGTTGTAGCGATGGCTAGGTTGTATCAACTGATAACTATGACTATTACAATCCTAGCCCATTGAGGCAAGGTTATGGGAGATGACTAGCTGGGAGATGACTTACACACACACACACACACAAACACACACACACACACACACACACACACACACACACACACACACACACACACACACACACACACACACACACACACACACACACACACACACACACACACACACACACACACACACACACACACACACACACACACACACACACACACACACACACACACACACACACACACACACACACACACACACACACACACACACACACACTACCTTATTTATTTTCTATTATTTTATTTTATTTGTATATCTATCTATCTATCTATCTATAATTTTATTTTATTTACTACTTTATTAATATAAGAATTTACATTTACACACACACCTATATATAATCATGTCCTAAAAAACTAAAGTCCACTCTTTTGTTTTAAATTAGGATTAATCATTTTGTAATTCAAGCTAACTTTGATTCTTTCTTTTTAGTTTTAGTTATCTAGACATTTTATAAATAAATTTATTTCCTTCTTAATTACAATTTATTGCATAAAGAATGAAAATGAAAAACAACTATTCCAAACCAAAAATAATACAATATTATTTATTTTAATTCATATATAGATAAGGAGAGAGATAAAATAAATGTAAAGGTATAAAGAGAGAGAGTTCACAAAAAAAGCTTATTTTCTTTGTATTTCTAAAACATGTTTGAGAAATATTATCTTACATTACTAAGTTAACTTTTCTAAACGTAAAAAATATTAAATTAATGATAATCATAATGTCTCTACATCTTATCCACCACTTTCCACATGTGCATATCACAAGATTCCAAATATCTAAGAATATCTCCTCTTCCTCCCAAGCTCCTATTTTTAACAAGCTCCTCCCATGGTTAGTCAACCCCACTCAAAATGAGCCATTGCTAGAAGATTAAATAAAAATTTATCCCAATATACTCCATTAAAAATCATTAATTAGGAGAGTTCCCTCCTTAAAAAGGTATTTTATTTTCAATAAATAACCATACCTTTCTTACAATTCCTTAAAAATCCATGTATGTTTACTTGCACAATTAAACCAACCCTTGCAATTTTCTTATAATGGGTAAAAATATTCTTATAAGCCCATAATTTTATTACACTCTTTTCAAATTATTTTACACGTAACATGTGGGTTTAAATTCATAATTAATCCCACTTTTGTTGACATGAATTTTGGCACACACCAACATGTAGGTTGGGTGAGCTTGAAGTTCATTATTATAGATTTTTGGCATATTTATCTCACTTAGTTGGATGTTATGGTTTGTTCTCAGTCAAGTGGACTATTTTGGTTAACACTTGTGAAAATAAGTTTAAACTAACAAGACTAATTTGCATAGATTTTAAAGAAAACATTTTAGCTAAACACTACTTATCATTCTTTAACTAAATTCAACAATGCATCACTAATGAAAAATAAATTAAGATCATGAAATATAGATAACACTTATCAAATGATTTTAAATCAAACTATTTATAAATCTAATCTAACCATGTTTATAAAAAATATCAAAAGAGAGGGAGGTCAAAGAAAAGTAAGGATGAGCCTGTGTTATTGAACAATAGATATGATTCTATTAAGTGGACAAATACTTTGATAAACCAATAGTTATTTGGTCATCAAAGCATAACCAACATGTAAAGATGGTGTAAGAGTTTGTGATAATCTTAGCTATGTAGTAGAGGGGAATAGTGTCACCATATACATGTAAAGACTAATAATATCATCTAATGGAGCTTAAAGATTAAATTTATTTCATGAAGTACACATAGGATTCATTACACACTCTTGAGTGTGACCTCAATAGTTTCAGCTCATGCAAAGAATAAAAATACCTAGAAAGCAAAAAAATACATAAATGGAAGAGTCAAAGCTCTCTGATATCCTACACAACTATTCTATTCTATCATTTTATCAATGAGCCATTCCTTATTCAAATGAAGATCTGGTATTTTATAGGAAAGACAAACCCATTAGATCATTAGTTCAACCACTGACTAGTGGTTTCAATAACTCAAAGGGATTGAACCATTTTAAATTTGAATTCTTAAATATATTACTTAATCCCAAGACAACCAATAAATATGCCATGCTTGATTGATCTTGAATTCAATTTTGGGTTATTTAATGTTGTCAAAATATCATTAGGGTGTCCTTTTTTCCATGTTTTATATAGAGGTACTAATGTCTAATTAAGGCATTCTCTTATCTCTTCCATCCCTAATTTATAAAACCCAATGTACATGCCAAGTCTAAGTTTAATTCCACTACCAAAATAACATTGATTTTTTTTATTTCATGATCAAATTGAAATTAATATACTCCTATAATTTTACATTATAGGTGAGATTAGACACAATTATTTTTGGGATATGACAATTTGATAGGCTGAGATAGTCATCAATTATGTGCCTCTGAGCTACTTAGGATGACCCTGCCAACTGACCCAATAATCAAGATTCATTGTGATGTCCCATTTCCACTTAGAAATATTTTTATAGTAAAGGGAACTATAATAAGAAAATTTCATTAGGGTAATACTATGTGGAAGCTTTTCACTTACCTTCTACTTGATAGAGGGACAATATTTTATTGATCATCCTTTTGGTTAGGATGCCCTAAGATCTTGACATGTGGCCACATATCAGAAATCAAAAAGTCTGTCACATGTTTATTTTATATTAGCCATCCTTAGGGTCTAAATAAATATTATTATGTTTTGATCCTAATGGGAGGATTTCACTACCACCTTGAGGTTTTGGTTTAATAGTTTGTCACATCGACTAATGCCTCAAGGTTTTGGTGTAATGGTTAATTATAAATTTTGTGGTCATATGTGTTAGACCAGCCTATAAAATTTAAATAAATCTCACCAAATACTTGTTATGTCTTCCCATAAAATGATTTCACTATTTTTTTCAAATGGAATAAATCATCTTTTGTGTATCTAAAATGAGTGAGTAGTGTCACAATACATACATTCTCAATAGACCATAACATTGTGTGTAGGTTGATGATCAATATGTGCCCTAATAAATAATGAATTAAAATTTGATTCATCATCCAAAATGTCATTTTTGTCTAATGAAATAGAAGGCCTCTAAAACATAAGAGGTATATCTCATATAATTTGACCAATAACCCCACATAATGGGTTCCCATAATGCGGTGGAGGAGGATGCACATGATATGCCATTTTCACTTCTTTCATTTTATTAGAATGATATTTTAATGGATTATTTAATATATTTTTATTTTTATTATCATTATGGTGTGTTACCAAATCCATTAGATAATACTCAAAGGTGAGTAGATCATTAGGAATAAGATCTTGTATTTGTGATTAAATTTAAAACACATGTTAATAGAATGTCCCACACTTTGGTGATAATCACAATAATCATTGGAATAATATCATTTTGGTAGATGTCAATTCATATCAACCACCATAGGAGGAGGGAGATATATAAGATGACACTCTACTAAATTTGGAATTAGTGAAGTTAGAGACTTAGATAGTCATGTAAATTATCTCTTAGGTGCATGACATAAGATAAGTGGATTCATTTTTTGTGACATTTTATTAACCATTATGGTTGTTTCTTTTTTATCCTCAATAGATTTGACCTCATATCTTGGTTTTATGTGAAACTTGATATTGGATATAGTTGGTGTGTTTTTTACATAATTAAGCTTTTCCAATTGTTGACCCAATTTTGCCCCTTTGGCAAAATCTCGGTCACCTTCTACACCTACTTTGCATGACCAGTAATCTCAAGTTGCAAGGTCCACCTTCAAGGTTCAAACAGCTCTGTCTCAAAGCATTGGCTCATCGGCCTCGTTCCTTGGCATTCACGGTATCATAAGACAGAGTCTTCAAATGTTCACAAAAGAGGAGGAAAAAACTAGGGCATTTAACACAAAGGCAAAAAGAGGGCAGACGTTTACAAGAACAATGCAGCGGGTAGCAAAATCTCCACCCACAACACCAGTGGGTAAAATGAGACTGCAAACAAATGCAATCATCATAAAATTTTCCACTCACAACATAAGCAGAGAAAAGAAGGGTTGTGAACTCGACTGACGTCGGCAAAACTGCCATGGTCGACAGCTTACTTGGCTGACATCGGCAAAATTGCCACGCTCAACAGCCAAATCAGTCGACATCGGCAAAAGTCCCACATACAGTCAACGACATTGGGTGGAAAATTTGCCACCCACAACATCAAGCGGCAAAAAATCCCTATAGAACACAGGAAAAGGCCTGCCCAGCCACCAAAAGAGTAGACCAGCATCCAAAATGAGGCAGCAAGCATGGTCCCAACAGACTTATGACATCATCAATAGTATTTTCCCTCTTCCCAATGGAGACTCAAGCTGCCCCTTGACTCCTCTTGGCTCTTTTCATATAAATACATAGACTTGGTCATTTTAAAGATCATATCACACTTTTGTAAAGAGCACTGCTCTACAAATTTTCCACCTGAATCAATAAAAGACAATTTTTTACCTCTTTCTTGGATGGAAACCCTGTGTATGTTCTGTGTGTTTAGTTTGTGTTTAGTAATTTTCTTTTAAATGCTCTCATAGGTTTAAACACCAACACACCAGCTATCTACAAAGTGTCAGTTTGCAGCTTACAGGGGAAGAGTTCCACTTGGGGTATAGAATTAAAGGAGGTCACTTATAGTATGCATTCCACAGCATCTTGGTGAGTCCCTGTTTCTTGTATTTTCATTAGAACCTCCCTGGCATTCTAGCAACCTGGTCTCTTTTGCCAAGTCTTAGTGTATGTATGTTGTTTTATCTGATCCTGAGTGTGAATGTGGGAAGGTCATCTATTTTGGTGTATCACCTCTTTAGAGTAGGCTATTTGTTTTCATGCTTTTATTCTCCCTTTTCATCCCCCCAGTATATCGATATATCTATATTTTTGCACTACCTGAAACAAACAAGATACATCAGAGGGAACTAGCCCATATCTAGAGACTCTCCTCTCCTACTTTGCCATCCCATAGGGGAGAGAGGAGTTTTCATGTTGTGGGGAGAGGGTAGGAATCCATTTTCCTACCAACTGGGTGCACTTTTTAGCATCAACAATTTTGGCACGCCTGGTGGGACCACAAGTTTTAATCAGTAAAGTTGCAGGGTTACTCACTGATCCTGTTACAATAAAGCAACCACCAATATAACACTGTGCATGTCAACAGTTTTGGCACTCCTGGTGAGACCCCATTTTTATTAGTTTGATAATGTAGTAAAGTTTTAGGATTGATGTTGGTCCTGTTATAGTAGATCATTTTTGTTTTCCAGCATCTGGCGACTCTGAGTTAAATCCACTGGTTAAGCAGCCTAGTGCCATCAAAAATCAATCACTTCTTGTATGTATACTTCTTTTGCTCAAAATCATGGATCTTTTTTTCCTTCATGTGAGTGTGATCAGACTTCAGATATTTATGCAATCCCCTCAAGAAGCTCTCCTAGGTTCCCTACAACTATAAGGGAGGTGGCACTAGAATTTGAGAGACAAACAATGGGAATCGACAAGTTAGAAGAGCAGTACAGATATCAACAGGAGCTGATATATAAAGAGGAGCACTTGTTTAGGCAAGTGCAGGCCATACAATCCATGAAGGAAGAGGCACCAAAATGGAGAAATCCATCTATCCAAGGTATTCAGCCTTGCGTACCCCCTCCTACCCTAAAGAAAACCCCCTTTTTTGCACCAAATCCATTTTATCAAATTGCACTTGCTCACTCTAACTCATCAAATACAACTGCTCCCAATCTCGTGCACTTGGCCTTCCAACACCAAATGGCATCAGGGCAACCTCCTATGGGGATCAATATTTTCAACTCCTTAGATTAGGAATCTTTGATTGAGAATAATACCACTAGCCAGCACGTCCCTCCTGCAATGCACCAATAGTGTTTTCCTCACATTCCCCAACCTCCCCAAGTCCTTCAGCATAATACGTAGATTCTGAGTTGGAGGAAGGAATGCCCAGGACTAGCTCAGAGCTTTGAAGAGGATCATGCTGGGGACCTCCAAGAAAGACTCTTTCAGGAAAACCTAGCCAAACAAATTGAATATTTAGAGGCTAGGATGAAGCTTCTCCTTGAAAGAGAGTTAAAATTTCCAGACCTTATGGAGGAGCCTCAAGACCTCGTGGAAAACAAAGTTGCTACCTGTTTGCAGGGGTAGAATTTTAATTCAGAAATCTTGAAATGGGGGAAAACAGTGGAATCATGGGGCAGCAAAGAAATAGAAGAAGAAAAGCAAGATTTTTCTTAGAACCTTGAAGAAGCTGAAGTTGCCCCTGCCTATGATGATGCTGGCAGCCTCTAGGAAAAGCTTTTCCAAGAAGATATGAGTAGGAGAATTACAGAGTTGGGGTCCAGAGAGAGTTTCCTTAGCCAATGTGTGGTGGACAGTTTAGACCAAATAGCACATTCCATGCCTAAACACACCCCACTTACACATTTCCAAGAGAGTTATCAGGCCGTGCCTGATATTAATGAAGTGTTGATCAAGTGGAGAGAGGGGAATCATTCGATTCTAGCTCAAGGACTACTTCCTCTTCCACATGCTTTCTCCACTTCACCCCTACTCAAGGAAGAACCTATTTTGTAAGAGGCAGGAGAGGAATAAAAGATCCAATCTACAGTCCTTCAAGAGGTTGTCATAAGTGAAAACGAAGAAGAAATCATCATTGGTGCCCCTTGTGAAGACCTTGTCAGCAGTGGAGAAGATGCAAGCTTTGCATATATGTGGATGCTCTAGCAATTCGAGGAGGAACAAATGCATAGTAGGCTCTCTTCCCCTCAGTTTGATGAACTTCCTTGTTATATTGATGAGGATGACTACATTGAAGAGCCTAAGTTAGAGGAGGATCAGGAGAATATTTTTGAAAATCTAGAGAACCTGATCAGCAAAGAGGAAAAGGAGAGGTCTATTTTCTAGGAGGAATGCCTTGAAGAACTAAGCTTTAAACAGGAAAGTGAAGTCTTGTGGGATGAGAAATCATTTTGTGAGTCCCTTTTAGACATTACCACATTCGACCTTCTTCAAGAAGGCCAAGAGGAAGCAGAGGATGAGTCTGACAAAGTGTTCAGTGAGGCAGAAGGAAACAAATCAGACCATGATGCATTGCAGAAGGAATGTGCAGATCAAATAGCTCATGGTGATGAGTCAGAAATAATTTATTTCTTAGTGAGGAGCACCAATATCAAAGACCAGCATTTAACAGGCCTCCAAGGACAACCAAAATACCTATATATTGGAGGCATGTTTGATTTTGATTCCCTCAGTTTTCAGCCAACTCAGGTGACAAGCAGGAAGAGTAAGTCACCAAATCTCATTTTCTTTCAGCTACTTGCCTATCACCATAAGTCTCCTCACTAGGAAGGAGACTTAAGAAATTTTCCTTTCGATCCAGGAGGGAGGCAAAAATTCCTAGTTAACTGTACATAATAGTTTGCTTTCAGTTGTTTTCCCTGTTTTCCCTAAGTGCAGTTGCACGGGTAGTGTTTTTTTAGGTTTGTGTGTTTCCCTTTGTTATGGGGGTAAATTCTATGTATTTGATTTTGGAATCTTCAAAGCTATTATGAACTCTCTTTGAAGTTACCATCCGACTCCACACCCAATGGATATGTAAGGCAACTAAGTTCTAAGCATAGCAGGCACACTTACCCTATGAGTCACCAATTTGTTGACCCAATTTTGCCCCTCTAGCAAAATCTCAGTCACCTTCTACACCTACTTTACATGACTAGTAATCTTGAGTTGCAAGGTCTACCTTCAGGGTTCAAACAACTCCATCTCAAAGCATTGGCTTATTAGCCTCGTTTGTTGGCATTCATGGTAGCATAAGGTAGAGTCTTCAAATGTTCACAAAAGAGGAGGAAAAAACTGGGGTGTTTAACACTAAGGCAAAAAGAGGGTAGACATTTACAAGAACAATGCAGCGGGTGGAAAAATCACTGCCCACAACACCGGTGCGTAAAATGAGACCATAAACAAATGCATTCAGCGGCAAATTTGCCACTCACAACACAAGCAGAGAAAAGAAGGGCTGTGAACTCGACTGACATCGGTAAAACTACCACAATCGATAGCTTACTTGGCTGACATCAGCAAAATTGCCACACTCGACAACCAAATCAGCTGACATCGGCAAAAGTCCCACATATAGTCAACAACACTGGGAAGCAAATTCACCACCCACAACATTAGGCGGCAAAAAATCCCTGTAGAACATAGGAAAATGCTTGCCTAGCTGCTAGAGGAGTAGACCAGCACACAAAATGAGGTAGCAAGCATGGTCCCAACAGACTTATGACATCATCAATAGTATTTTCCCTCTTCCCAATGGAGACTCAAGCTACCCCTTGACTCCTCTTGGATCTTTTCATATAAATACACAGACATGGTCATTTTAAAGATCTTCTCCCACTTTTGTAAAGAGCACTGCTCTACAAATTTTCCACCTGAATCAATAAAAGACAGTTTTTTACCTCTTTCTTGGATGAAAACCCTGTGTATGCTTTATGTGTTTAGTTTGTGTTCAGTTATTTTCTTTTAAATGCTCTCACAGGTTTAAACACCAACACACCAGCTATCTACAAAGTGTCAGTTTGTAGCTTACAGGGGAAGAGTTCCACTTGGGGTACAGAAGTAAAGGAGGTCACTTATAGCATGCATTCCATAGCATCTTGGTGAGTCCCTATTTCTTGTATTTTCATTAGAACCTCCCTAGCATTCCAGCAACCTAGTCTCTTTTTCCAAGTCTTAGTGTATGTATGTTGTTTTATCTGATCCTGAGTGTGAATGTGGGAAGGTCATCTATTTTGGTGTATCACCTCTTTAGAGTAGGCTATTTGTTTTCATGCTTTTCTTCTCCCTTTTCATCCCCCCCAGTATATCGATATATCTATATTTTTTCACTACCTAAAACAAACAAGATACATCAGAGGGAACTAGCCCATATCTAGAGACTCTCCTCTCCTGCTTTGCCATCCCACAGGTGAGAGAGGAGTTTCCATGTTGTGGGGAGAGGGCAGGAATCCGTTTTCCTGCCAACTGGGTGCACTTTCCAGCGTCAACACCAATGAAATAAAAGTCATTTTTCTATATTGAATAATATGGAATAAGTCATAAAAATGTTTGAATTTTTTTAAAAAATTAGACTCATGTAAGGGAACAAGAAAATTTTGGATTTTTCATTTTGGTAAAAATATTCATACCTCAAGACATATTCGTTAATAGGATCATTGGTTCCTTATTTTATCTTTTAAATTTATGCATATGAAATATTTTTAGTAATGTTGATTGAAATACATGATAAAAAATACACTTACTAATCATAGTTGTAGATCATAGAACCATCTCAAAGCATAGTCATTTAGACTTATTGGAAATCATTTGGTCAAAATTTTATCATTAAATCACAATCAAGGCATGTTGTATATCAAGATAGATGTTGTTTAAGATCACCCTTACCATCATAATGTGTGGACTTAGGTGAAAAAACACTAGTTATAAAATGTTAAAAAATAATCTTAGGTGCTATAATATTATGCAATACACATTTTGAATCAATATCATGAGTTTATTTCATATCATTTTTGTCAATGTTGGTAACCTTAGCTTCCAAAGTTTTAAAAACTTATAAAATAGTGTGCACTATATACCCTATGGGATTTCTATTTGAAACTTGTGAAGTGACTAAAGGGGATAAAAACACCACTTTTAGTAATGTAGGCATTGAAACTGATAATTGAGTTGAATTATTAATTACTCCCATGGAGGATTAAAATAGAGGTGTATCATCTAAGGGTTCATAATTATTGGATGTGGACGTACTAGCCTTATTAAGATTATTAATTTATTCTTATGTATCATTTAAGAATGCATGAATTAAATATTAATTTCCATTTAGATGGTTTATTGAGGCTATTTTATCTTCCATTTCTAAATGATATTTCTTAAATTTTTACATATTTTATACCTACAAAAAAAGATGCCAAAAGTAATTCAAAAAATTCAAATATGCAAATTACTGAAATCAAAAACCCTGGTAGGCTAAAAACCCTAGAGAAAGCTATTAGTTGCATGATGAGACTTAGAGGTTAGTTTCACCAAATATTAGACCATTTTTGGGATTTAGGGTTAGCAAAGAGTATCTTAATTAAAGAGTAATAATATAGTCTAAAAGTAGAACAATTGATGAATTTATATTATGATGATATTATAATAATAACTACTAAATCTAAATAAAACATTCAATATTATCATAATATAAATATTAAGAAGAAATTTTACTTAGCTTATACATTTATGTGCATAAATTTTAGAGTAATGTAGGTGTATAAATAAAAAAATTGATCGAATTTTTAGATTTTGAAAAATAGCTCTCTCAACATGGACACTTTTGTTAGCTTATGGACACTTGATTCAACACTATTTTCAATGATTCAACACATATATCATGTATAAATTATTTCCTATTGACTAAAACTTCCACTAGGTCTTTTTGGGTTGTCTGTTGAATTTCATATTATGTGTTCAAATCATGTGGATAGGCTCTCAATATCATAATATAGATCAAAACATGATATATTCCTATAAGGTATTGTCACCTTACCAAAAAATGGGTTAGTGTGATCATAAATTCAAGATGACCTCAAGTAGCTCTATTTAAATGAGCACTACCTACATATCTAATACTCTGAAGAGGTCCTCAAACATATGTAGTTCTCCCATATGTGTGTCTTGTGTGTGAATAATGGTGTAGAATTCTATATGAAAGTGAATATAGTGATGTATCCTTGTAACATGACAAATATGGCTGATGTTTTACTCTTTTAATTATTCATACCTACTCATATGATTAATATTAAAATATGAAATAATAACTTAGTTGTGTAATTTATTTTTATAAGTGTAGTGTAATCTTGAGATATTCCTAATAGATAAATAACGCATTGGATTTTACTTATATTTATACCACCTATTTTTAAAATTTCATCATGGAAGGCTTAAATAAAAATAATAAGACAACTCATACATATTGATAGATTTTAAATTTGAGTGTCTACAATGTATGGACACTTGTGTTGGAGAATGGATAGTAGCATCGAGGCTATTGTCTAAGTCTAAACACAACTTTATATGAACATAGAAGTTCTTAACGCTCTAAAACTGATAATGAAGGATATAATATATATATATATATATATATATATATATATATATCATATTATAACTGTATTACAGGCTACATGTGATCTAAGTAATTAGAATAACTAGGCTAAACTATAATATAAGCATTTAGGCCCAATGAGATGGTGAACACAAGCCTATTAGATGTAATGAAGGTCAAAAAATGAAAGGCATAGCCTTGAGAGATATTTTTCAAGTGTAAAATACTAGTTTAACATATAAATACATAGTTAAGCATCTACACAATACATTTACATTATTAAGTTCCTAATTTAAGTCTTCCTCATGTATGATAAATATTTATATGAAATAAATGTCAATCCTATATTCATGGTTGAAAAATATAGAAAAAAATGTAAGGTGAATTTATTAGAGCATGATTTAGAATATAAATTTAAAAAACCCACATCTCAAGTCAAGATGATATCACATATTAATCTAATAATATCATCTTCAATAGTCTCACCTTATAATTCATTGCCTTGTTGAGTTAGTTCAATGCATGATTCTATGGCTTCATGTCATTTTTCAAGTATCTTAATTGAACCTCCTTTCAATTGTTTCTTGGTGTCCATGCCCAAATGATGTTTCCACATCAATGTATTTTATAATTTCATTTGATTTGATACATGTTTTATTAGGCCTCAAATAATCTTGAAACCATAATTTACCTTCTTTTCCCCTCGAGGGTTTCCAATATTGAATCCTCACATTTTATCCACATTATCACCTTTAGGCTTAATGTAAATTTCCCCATATACCATTCCCATCCATATATTTTTATTTTAATTTGTTGAACTTAATAAAATAATTTGTCCTACATACATATCCATGAATGGATTGTATGTTTGCTTAGATATTTCATAAATAAGCCCAACATAAATAGTATTATAAATTGGGATATGTTGATTAATGTAGTCCTTTATGTGAACATGTAAATATCCTATTATTTGGTCATATATTTCATATTCATGTATTGTTTGTGGAAAAAAACATTTGACATGTTGATATGATTTAAAAATGGTCTATCTAAAGTGCAAAATATTTTTCCAAATATAATATCTTTGGAAGCCAATATTCTTTACCTCCACCTATTATAACTTCCTACAATGTCCAATATTTAATTTTATTCACTTTTTTAGATATTAAATTTATTTTAGTTATTAGATATGTGCTAGAGGAAAGTGCCCTTTTGGCATGTTTGGTACACCATTATCCTTTATATGATAGAATTGGATTGGATGAGACCATTGCATATCCTTCATTTTTACTTTATATTCCATCATTGGCATGTCATCCACAACATGGAACTTCAGCATTGTAGGATTGATAATACCCACTATATTTTGGTTTCCATCTAACAATTATGGCTCAATGAAGGCCTTGAAGTCATAAACTTCCTATATAAGGTAAGGAGTGAATATAGTTAATTCCTCTTGGCATGTTTTTAGGTGTCCATGATATTTCTAAAGAAAATGTGTCTAATTTACATATTGAAGATGCTAATTTTATAAAGTACCCATGTATATCATCATGAATATATCCCATTGGTATGAATATTGCATACACAATTTTAAATACCCTTCTTTCTATCAATATTTATGCATACACAAATAATGTGTGAATTTTTTTGTCACTAGAATCATTATCCTATTTCAATTAGAGGATTAGTGGCTATTTTTGAGTGAAGTATATGTACTAGCAACACTAATTACTTTAGAATGGATAAATTTTTCTTTTTACCATTTATATTTTTGATGACTTATTTTTGTAATAGTTCATGTTAAAAGGGTTGTTTACATGATTCAAAATTGTAAAATAAATCCCCATATTAATCAATGATGAGTTATTTGATCTTCCTCAAACACAAAGCCAATGATGTGATTGTGTAGTTTTATCCACATTTAACAAATGGTAGGAAAAAGTGTCTAAAACCCCTAATATTATTTCCATGTGTGAGCATACTAGTCAAAGTAACTTGGAGGTTAATAACATTAATCATTGACATTATTTTTTTTCGTGTGGAATTAGTATGGAAGTTTTATTTTTTTCCCATTTTATCATGGAAAATTCTCAAATATCACTAAGGTTTTTTTATCATATTATAATATATTAGAAAAATAATGTGCATGCTAATTCTTAATGTATTCATTATTCCATGTTTGTTCCTATTCAAGATTTGAGAGTTCTTCTAGGCATGTGGTGGATATACATTTTTTTTAACATATATGTACACTCATCAGAATTGGAAAATAATTTATTCTATGAATTTTAAACATTTTGAAATATTTTGTTCATTATATTTTTGAATCTTGGTCATGACATTGGAGGAAGTTTCAACATTTCCATCTCCCATTACACTTATTTCACATTAGATTATGGGTATAGAATGTAAGAAGAAACCTTTGAGTAAATTTTATTTCACATTGTCCAAAAAAATGAGTTAAATATGTATTAATATGTGAATTTATCTCAATGATTCTTTATATGTAATAATCATGGTATTCGACCTTGCTTTGTCTTTCCCAGTGTTACCATTTACTGCACACTTGTTACCATTTATCAAGCTAGATTTATGACTGTAAAAGGTGTTCGTTTGGTACACATAATCTTTGTTCCATGAAATATGACATAAATACATCCCATAATATTTCGTTTTATGTACCTCATATATATTTTTCAGCCACTTTAAAGATCAAATTTTATGTTGATGCATCTAAAATAAAATTAATTTTTTATTGTTTATTCAAGGCTCTAGTTGTGTACCATATAAATTTGAATAAATAAATGGGAATTTTTTTTATAAATTAAAATTTTCATAAATTATTTTTCACATTTGACACTTCATCCGCGAAAAAAAAAAAAAAAAAAAAAAAAACTCAAAGCATTCAATTTTTGATGTTTTTGTTATCATTATAGGGTATTCTAATCATTTTTTCTAATGATTATAGTTTTTTTAATAAAAATAAATTGGATATATACACTATGATTATCTCTCTTTGAACTCATCCCACATGTTGATCTTATGCTCTTTTAGGACTTATTTGAATCTAACATCCTTGGGATAATTGTTTATGTCATCCAATTTCCTAGAAAGTAATTATATGAGAGATAATTTATATATGGATAACCTTTGAAAGGATATTTGAATAATATATAAATATGAACACCAAATATATTTTCATATAATTCTTTAAATTATACCATGTCTCCTTTAAGTACATTTTTTATTTTTCCCTTTGAAACATATTACTCGTAAATGAGCAAAAATGGATCAATTTGGTAGTTACTCCTCTGAACTTAAAATTGTGTTCACCACCAATATGTACAAGGTACATACCATTAAATTTAGCACTCCATTTATTAACCATAAGGGCAGTTTTGTTTCATGTAAAATCAAATGTCTTATTGGCCAAGCAATTATTTAATTAGGTTGTATCAAATTTGAACATTCAAAACATAAAATGATGACATTTTTTAGCATTAAACCAAAAATATAGGGTCCCAATACCTCTTCATGAATTTTATGATCTTATAGAACATGAGGTAAAAAACCTTGGGCTATGTTTTCATCTTTGATATTATACTTTTTTTTTAGAATGAATTGTATTTAATAAAATAAATTATATCTTTAAGACATATATTGATGGTTATTTTAGTGTCATCACTTTAATATTCCTCTTATGTATCACTATAATCCTTTAAGTCACTAAAAATGTAATCAATATGAACAATGGGAATTGATGAATCTTCATGATTAGATAATTCACTCTCTTCCTAGGCAATATAGTATCCTTTATTCTTCACATCTACCAAGGTTTCAAATTTATCAACTAAAAATGGTAATTATAAATTTTTATCTAATACTATGTTAACAATGACAACAACAAATCCTTTTCCCACATATCTGCAATGTAATGTCCTCCTACTTGGATACACAATGCCCTCTAAAACTTTGATGCTTTTTTACAATAAGTCCACATGATCATCCTCTCCAAATTCAAGAGACATTAGTGATATATTCAAAAAATAAATGTGATATGAAAGAAAATATGTAAAATCCTATCAAATAAATAAATTTAAAATAAATGTGAGATGAAATAAAATATTTATAAACTTGTAATACAAGTCCCAAGTAAGGATCTATGTGTTTTTAAGAATAAATTTGTACATAAAAATAAAAAAGAACTTGTGAGAAAGGTAACAACATTGAATTGTTCCAAAAACCTCAATAGATATAAAGGTCATATGTATTTAAACATTAAAACATCACCTACATAAATATTTGACTATTACAATAATGACATTTACTTACAAATATTTTTTTTCCATTTAATAATTTACAACTCATAAATATATCTATTAATCACAAATAATAATAATACATTGATGGATAAAACCAAAAGGGATCAGTGAGTATTCATAACCCATTTTAAAATTCCACTAATTACACATTTCATCCACTATTATAACTTTAAAATTAATATTGTAATACACACATATATTTTCTCTAGGGTTTCTTACTCATGGTTAATTATTTACACTTTGTTGTACCTAAATTAGAGTATGTGTGGAAAAAAATTGTACCACCAAAATCAATATGGTCATAATAAATCAAAGCTAGACAAATGTAAGTTACAAATACAATTTTAAAGTGGTGAAATTAAAATTTCAAATTTTTATTAAGGTTTGGGTAAGTGTCTATGTTCTCTTTCTACCTCAAAGTTTGAGTACTACTCAAATATCCCTTAGAACCTAATAGATGATATAAAAATATCAGAACCCAAAGGTTGCTTTGGATCCTATCAAAACCCAAAAAATGCAATGGCACCTCCTATAACCCAAGTGACACTTTGGGGCATGTTTTATAACCCTAATACTAAATTAGTTTTTATAACCTGAAGACTACTAGAATAACCCCAAAAACTTGATCCTCACACATTTATGGTAAACCCCAAAATGATCCCTCAAACATACTTTCTTTTATTTGACCCTCATATACATATACACCCCTCTAATTTTCACCCCAACAAATTTTTATCATTTAACATCCATCCATATTATTAATATATTCATCAAAACTTTTTAATCAAGTTTATTTTGTTTTTTTAAGTACATATTCATAATCAACATCACATTCACATTTCCTTGGGTAGTTTTTATCCTTATAGGTAGTATCTAAATATTTAATTTTAAATATTATGAGAAATATGACATAAGATTTTAAAAATATCTAGCTTTCTTGTAAACCCTTCAAGATTCAATATCATTAAAAATATCTTTCATAATTTTCACTTTTTCTAATCAATCATAGAATTTATATTGAATTCATAACTATTCAAGATATTGTTTTATATGTTTTGGAGTTTCCTAGTTACCTAGACACTTTGTATATCTTGAGACTTGATCAAACATTTTTCAAATTTAGAAGGTTGTCCATAAAATCATTAGATTTTGATTCCTAATTAGACATTTGATAGAGTGTGATACCTTATTAGATTTTTCTTAGATTCCAAAACCTTTTTAGGTAGCTACTAGATTATGATACTTACTTAGACAATTTCCAATTCTTAAGAGTTGCTCAAATATCTCACAGTCATATAACAAACTATCCAACTACAAAAATAGTTACCATATTCTATCAAAACCTATGTAAGAAAATTGAGGCTCTTTCTTCTCAGAGTTGATACATTAATAAATCCTAATAAATAAGTATACATGAAGTATCAATTTTAAGGGTCATTCCTCTATCTAACTTGGACTCATATATAGACTTTGGACATATTAGCCTAAATTATATTTGTAATAGAATCAATGTTATCCCTAGGTCATAATGGATTAAAAGTATCCATGATAGTGGGATACCTCAATATATGACATTTATTTCATATATTCAATCTCCAAAATTAGTGTTGGCATTAGCCTAAAACTATGACATTAAGAATAAAGAAGTCATGAATTATAAAAATGACTATGTACTTCATCTTCACTTAGAGTACATTGAAGATATTATAAATACTAATGATCATGAATCCTTTGTATATTTTACTTTTGAATATGTCCAACAATTCTAGAATGATAATACTAATTTATGATTTGAAATGGTTAGTAAGAAATGGATTAAAAAGCCAAATATTACTTCCACTAGGCTTTTGAATAAAATGACTCATTTTTATTTAAAAATGGAAATAAATAACATTATCACACTTTTAAATAGAGTGGATGGAATTCTTAATTGTAATTGTCAAAAATTTCGCCCTTGAGGAGTATTTCAAGCCTCCTCATTTAAGGGATATCATGGGATCAATCCTATGTTGTGGGTGACCTAAAGAGTGGATTGAAACTCTAGATAGGGCTATCTCCCTTGATGCATCACCTAATAACTATCACTAAAACTACTAACTTGAAAGGGAAAAGGGAGAAAGAATTGAAAATAAACTAAACTAGGGAGGTGATGCACTAAAGTTTTGAACACTACCACACATCTAAAAATAAATAATGAGCATGAAGCTAACCTATTCATACAATACTTCTAATTTATTCCTTTCACATCAATATTTCAATATGAAGGTGGTCTAAGATGATTAGGCAAGGAGGGATGGTTTTCAGTAGGTCTAAAAGACATTAATGGAATATTTCCTCACTTGACCTTCATAATACTAATTAAACACTTCATATGATCTCCAAGAGTGAGTTAAAACTACATATAAGTCAAAGAATAAGATAATATGTCAAAGAGAACTAAATAAAAAATAGAAAAAATCAATAATTCATGCATAAACAACATGTGTGTACTTGATCTAGTTATCTTATTCATCAAGGGTGGTGTAGAGTGACTCTTCACCTTCTAATATGAATCATCAACCTCATTTAAAACTTCCCTCTTCCTAGTTGAGAATTGAAAAGTTGCATTATTACTCTTCTAACTCATATTGAAATACCTTGTGCCCTATTTTACACTTGGTAAGATTCTTATATCTTCAATTTACACCTTTTCTTTGCCCTTAGTCATGATAGAGATTCTTCTTTATTAGCCATATAAGCCTACTAATCAATTAGGTTTGATTTGTTTGATGTTAGTCATTAGAATCTAAATAATAACCCTATGAGAACCTGATATAAGGTTTAGGAGGAAATATTAGATCATAAAAACCATATTATGCTATGACTTATAGCTTTAAAATGATTTAATTTCACTACTTTATCTCTCTTAGGTGACCATATCATCCTTTCATAAACACCTTTACACTACCTTTGGATTTTGGACCTCTAATAATACTTTAAAAGGATAAAGAGTGGATTATGGGGTTTAATAATATATAATACAATCTAAATCACCCTCCCCAATCATTTTCATTTATTCATATACTCAAACATCCTATTTATAGCTTAAAACCTAGCAAAAGTATAACATTAAATGCATTAGTATAGGTGAAAGTATAGGAAATTTGCATGGTGAGGACCTTATCTGAGTTTATAATGTGTTTATTGGGATAATTAAATGTATTTGGAGCCATATATCTCACTTTCTTTCCTATTGAGCTCCTATTAGGGTTTAAATATGGTTTAGGGGTGTTTATGTTATTAAAAATTATTCGTATAGATCTACCCCTTACCCTAAAAACAAATACCACTGAGTTGAATTCCATAGAGCTATTCAATATCCATAAAATCCATTTTCTCCCATGCATGTTGACCATTAAATTATAAGCAAAATAAGATGACCCTTTTAGATTGTTTAGCCCTGTTTAAGAGATTGAGAAGGGTGATTTAGAATAATAGTGTGTTAAAGTGTTTTGTTTTGGTTATAAAAACCAAATTAATATATGTTAAACCTCACATGAGGTACTAAAATTATATTTTACCATATTCCACTCCTCAAATTCACTGCATCCTATGTTAGCTCATGATTAGGGTTTGAGAATAATATTTTGGTAGTGACCTTAATAGTCTTATTGTGCAAATTTTATCATATTAAAAGGAGTTATACCTCTTTATAATATTATTCAGTGATCTTACACACCTTTACTAACCATAAAAAACCCAAACTCAATACAAGTATTTCTTATTTTATTCATAATCTGAGCACAACCCTATAAGTCATGTTTTAGGTCTCTTGAGCCTGGTTCTTGACAAACTACACATGTTGGATAATCTAAACTTTATGACATATATTTACTTTCTCTCAAGACCTATCTCATGATCATAATAATCTATTTTCACCCATTTTTTCTCTTCACTTGAAATCACAAGTATGTCTTTCCTCAAATTTGCCCATGAGAGGCCTACAGGTCTTTGTTTAGGCTCCATGACTGTTTTTATGAATGTAAACCCTCTTCTTTTGTATTTTTAGGTATGTTGGTGTTATAAAAAGTATTTTAAGGTTTATTAATGTTCCATTTGAATTATATATATATACCTCTTAAAATTATTCCACGTCACCATATGGCATATTTGATCCTCTATCTATAAATAGCCTATATGTGCTTATTAGGTCTTTTGGTTGTAGGTTTGCCAAATTGATTCTAATAGGCTAAAAAATCCTTATTATGTGAATAAAAATATATTCATTTAAATCTTATTTATTTTTTACCCCTTTATATTTTCAAACCCTCAAATAATAGTCACAAACATGCCCTTTTATTACTACTACTTGTTATAAGCCCGTAGGTGTTCATTTGGCCTCAAAACCTTCTCTTCTCTCTTGATGCCTTATTGACTATTATGTTTATAAAATGATGGGATTATGTAAAAAAATACCTATGTTTTTAGATATTTTTATTATTTTAATGTATTTTGACTACCTTTAACATTTACTTGAGACATTCATAGTCTTTCCTTTGGGCTCACATAGTCCTTCCTAGTTTATATAGTCCACTTGAATGCAAGGTGAGCTAAGGGTATAAAAATTAATGGATACTTATGAAATTTTTATAAATATTATATGGTATTCATAAGTTGAAATTACAATCCATTAAAACAACATAGATGTTGGTTTATTGTAGAAGGATAAACTGTCTTGCTTGCATGTATTGCCTTGAATGCACTTGAATCCTTCTTCTCTCACTATTGTCTTGAGTAGTTTGGGTTTTTAGTATTTTATATATTTTTAAAATTGAATTATTCATTATTTAATTACTTAAATATTCCACATACACTCCCACTAAAATCATTTGGTACCAATAGGGACTTACAGGTCTGTAAACTTGTAGGTTCACAATCTCTTTTTAAAATTAGCTTGAAGAAAGACCCTTGTATTCTAAGTATTATAATATAAAAATAATTTATAAATAAATTAAATTATATAATAATATTATATTTTCATTATATGATCATAGAAAATAAAAACACCTCCCTATTTGATCAGGGTTTCTCCGTCATGGCTATTTTCAACTAGCTCAACAATAGATGCATAGTTGCCTTCCTTTATTGAAGTCAACCCATTTAATGATGTATAAATAGGTATAATGTATATTTATTAGTTTAAAAAATAAAATAAAAACCTTATTTCATTCATTACATGAAACAATACACTTCATAATTCCTATAAAAACTACACTATCATGCTTAAACTATCAACTTAAGGCTATTTGACACTACACCAAACATGAACATGAATAACCATGATATAAAATGATATTAAAATAGTTAAGGAGTGTTTAATACACCATAAAAAATCATATTCATGCATTCATTTTTCTTTAAAACTTTGTGTTTGGATAAAATTGGCCCTGATGAGGTTTTGAGTCTCTTTTTTGCACTTTAATTTTTGAATGATTGTTCATAAAGTTAGGAAGCCTAATTAGAGAAAAAATTACAAAAATTGGAAGGTAATTAACGTACACTCATATGAAAAATATATTTGGATCCAAATTTATCTCTCCTCAGAGCGCTATCCACAAATGGGTTAGCCTTTTGAGGTTGCCAAGAATCTTGATGGAGAAAAGAATGGGGTTCCACTTGTTCAACCTTTGTAGATCCACTTTTTGCATCGATTTTGGTTTGAGAAGACCATGGGGACCCTTATAATAATTTTTTAATTATATATTAATATAAACTCTCTACAAAATACCTCTAAAAACATGTTTTTTATCAAGATTCTTCTTGTTTTACCCATTAAAACTACTAGAAATGGTGAAACAAGTGACTATGTATCTTCCATTGACTTGTAAGTAGGTAGAGAAATGTGTAAAAATATTTACCACCTATTTTTTAATCTATGTAATTAAATATCTTTTCACTTGGCTATTAGAAATGAGGGATTGGTTAAAGTGTATAAACCACCTTCAAAAAAATGGGTCAATAGTATGACTCAAATCTATGCAGTGAATCCTAAAATATTATAAATTGATATGCTATAAAAATACACACTTCAAAGATAAATAATAAGTTATAAGGACGTTCCAATGTTTAAAAGTGGTTATTTAAGACACTTGGAGGATGTGTATAGAAATGTACAACATGATGTCATTACCAAGGTGTTATATGACTTAAAATATACCCCTATGTTTTTCCTATCAAGTGTGATCTCAAAATTAAAGTATAAAATGAGATTAAATTAAGTGAAATAACTTAATCTTATAAAAATGACCTTAATCTCTCCAAATTTCTTGAAATATAATGTGATCAATGCACTAGATTTATTCTTTGGCTAGTTTGGTCAGATTTAGATCATGGTTATTCCTAGAAGGGTTACCACCTTGTTTCCTTAAGCATTATTTCTCATTGACATGACTTCACACTTAACCTTAAATTTTTAAAACTTACCTTAAATAATTTTAAACACATAAATAAGACCACAATGAATGACTAATACATGTCAAGACAAAGTGACTTAAACTTAATACTCACTAGGCCATCCTAAATAACCTTGCAAGCTACCAAGGAGACACACTACCTATCATCCTAGATCATTAATCACCAGTAAAATAACTTCATAATTACTATCAAAAAAGTTAATATTAAGTACATAAATTTTTTAGTTGATACTCATTCATGGTAGACAAATTTTGGCTAACATATTTGGAGGCATCCTGGGATTACATGCCTGATATGTACCTTAGACTAGTGTCCTAGTCCATCAATTTGGCTATGGAGTCAAAAATCACTCATTTTAAAACCTAATTAGACTTTATACATGATTTCAAATTCCTTTAATAAGCAAATATAGCTTATATACCTCCAAAACACATAACAGAATAAAAAAAAAAAAACATTAAATCAAGATACACACACTTCTGCTACAAATCATTTAGGGAAAATAAAACACAAGAAAAATACTTACTAAAACTAACCTTAAGATAATTTCCTCCTTAATAATAATAAAAATTTATATAAACACCTATTTTTGATCATGGTGTTTGATGGATTAGACCTCTTTCTTGTTAACTCCGTTGGCATACTCTCAAGTGATTTATTAGTAGCAAACATGATTCCAATGAAAACATATCCATATTGTGACTCAATAATATTCTCATGTTATTTATTAATGTTTGAATTTTCCTCAAACATGATCACATCTTGGATCATATGGGCAACATCAACTTTAACTTCTATAGGCTCCATGAAATGTTGTGTTTGGTCTTGAATGGCCTCTTGGTGGTTCCCACATTACTCTTAAATGAATATAGTAGCTTTATAATCATATTCAACCTATGCAAAAATAAGTATACGCCCTTTAAGATATTAAAATTAATTACAAGTATCCAAATATTATTTCCACATGTCATCTTGAAACTTTTCATGTTGACTTGAGATAACATCTTGCATATGACATTGTCACCTTGAATATCTATTTGTATCACCTTTCTAACTACTTTCATGTGACCATGATATTCATGGAGGTTGATTGGAAATTAATAAATCATTGATTCAACTTATATTTTATCTTTCTCATTTGAATCAATTTCAATCTCACTCAATAATTCATCTTGTTCATTTGATAGGTCTTTTATCTCAGGATCAACTACAACCTTTTCATTGAGACTCTTTATGAAAATGATTCTTTGTGATTCATCTATTGACAATTCAATAGATTAATATTGACAAAAATAAATCAATCCATCATTTTTAATCAAATGAGAGAGTTTAAAACAAGTTTTTACCTCTTCTTTGCCACATGAGACATTTTGAAAGATATCTAATTTCATCTCAATTGTAGCTAGTTATTCTAATTCATCAAGAGGATATAAGAATTTTTGTTCTTGATCATCCATGATCTCATTGAGGTGAATAAATGGCTAGGAAACTATTGTAACCATATCATTTGATCTTTATTCACATTTAGGAGTATTTTATCCTCTAAATTCTACTGTAACAACCTAATTAACACCTTGTTCACATTAGGAAAGACCGCCTATCACTTCATCTTCAAAGAATGATTTTATTTTTTCTTCACCATGGGGATTGATAATGATGAGTTATTCCTCATGTTCACTTGAAGTGTCTTCTTCATAGCCTTCTTTAGACTTACTTACATCTGTAACTTGGTCTTCTTCATTTTCCTCCCATAGAACATTTTCTTCTTTAAGGATGGGCTACTCAAAATCATAAACAAGTTTTGAGCTTTTCAGATCCATGAGCTTATAATTATTATATTTCCATTCACTAATCAATCCAAAAAAACTTGATATGCTTTGGTATTCAACCTTCTCAACAAGGATCTCCTTATTCATTTGGATGATTTCTTAAATTGACCTCCACAATGGGAAAGTTTTAGGTTATTCTACCTTGTCAACAAGAACCTATTTCTTGCTTGTATTCCTTATTGGATTGACCTCCATGATTGGAAAGTAATAGGTTCTTGAGGAGGGATGGGTGGGGATTGAATAGGCACAAGTTCCTCTTTAACTTCAATTTACAAATCTAGACATGGTTCATCTTTATTTCCTCATGACTCTACCACTTGATTCCAACTTGGAAATTTGAACTTAAGAGCTTCTCTGGATGGTGTGCTTCAAGTTGAGGGGTGGATGAAGGGTTTGTGAATATTGAAAATTGATTTAGCTTGGACTTAATTTTTTATTTTAGATAATCATGGGACAAGGTTCTTGAGGGAGGGAAAGTGGAGATTGAGGAAAAATGGGTGAGTATTTTATAGAATTGAGCCTTTTTTGATGGAATATTGCAACTTAGATAAAGTTAAGAGCAGAAGAAGATTGATGTAGAGTAGGAGAAGGTAATTGAGGTTGATGGTATTGAACTTCTTTCTTTTCCCATATTACTAACCTATATTCTATGCATTGATTTATATCTCTTATTTCCAACCTTTCATTGGATAGGACATGTCGGTTTCCATCCTCAAAGGCTTCCCACTCACTCCTTACAAATTATAATGAGTCCCTTAACTTTTGAATGAGATGAATAGGGATAACTTGTCCAAGTTCTACACTTGTATCCTTATTTATCATTATCATTTTATTCTTTAACATCTTCATGAGAAGCTGAGAGTATTACTCTTTATTATCTTGAATTTCCTAACTATACACTCCTCCGTATATCTTATCTCTTGCTGATAGAAAGATTGATAGGATTGATATAAAGGTTGACAAGCCTAGTAAGGTTGATGAAGAGATAAATAAGGGTATCACTCTTGATAGTAAGGCTAGTCATATTGATAGATAGAGTGATATGAAGGGTAATTATGTTCATTTTAGGGATGATATAGGTCATCATAGGGCTGATATGGATCATTGTATTAATAGTAAGGAACAACATGATATTGGTAAGGGTCAAAAATTATTGATAAGGATTAACATAAGCTTTACATGGCTCAAAAACTTGAGTAAAATATAAACGTACTTCAAACTTATCAATTTAACTTCATGATAAAGGAAAAATTAAGAGATTACTTGCTTAAAATAATATTTTGGATGCTAAAACTAGTTGAACATACTCAAAGTTGCTATTGGTGCTTGTATTCATGATTTCAAAGGCTAGTGCATTGAAGATCAACACCAATAAATATTTAATGGATGAAATATCTTATCCCACCAAGTGTGCCATAACTATTATCATCAAAATTTATACCCTTGATGAGGTTGTTCAAGCCTCATCACTTAGGTGATAGCATAATAACATTCCTAGGTTATAGGTGACCTAAAGAATGGATTAAACCTCTAGATAGGGCTAGCTCCCTTGATGCATTATTTAAGAAATATCATTAAACCTACTATATTATAAGGGAAAAAGGAGACAACTAAAATCAAACTATATTAGGGAGGTAATTCACCAAATTATTGGCCACTACCATACATCTATAAATGCACAATGAGCATAAAGCTAACCTATTTGTACACTACTCCTAATCTATTCCTCTTACATAAATATTTTAATATGAAGGTGGTAGATGATGATTAGGCAAGGAAGGATGATTTTTAAGAGGTATGAAAGATAATAATGGAATATTATCTCACTTAAACTTCACTAGACTACTTAAACACTTCATATGACCTGAAAGAGTGAGCTCAAACTACATATAGGTGAGAGAATGAGACAACATGTCAAGGAGAACTAAATAAACACTAGTTGAGATCAATAATTAATGTATAAACACTACAATAAAGTCATAATAAAAGGTAAAATCAACTTGTTTATTACTTTAATGGATTACAAAAGGATCATGGATTTACCATACTAAAGATAAGGATCCTTTAAATGCCAAAATAGGCTATACATATAGAATTTAATGAGAAATAGAGAGAGGAGAGGCATATAATTTATATATAACAAGTGTAATTTGATGAGGAAAAAGTTACAATAAATAAAGTATGCAAGTATGTAGTGATGAAGTCTTATACCAACACATGTGTACTTGGGTAGTCCTTTTCTTTATCAAGGGTGGTGTAGAGTGACTCTTCACCTTCTAAGTTGACTCATCAACCTCATTTGAAATTGCTTACCTAGTAGTTGAGAATTGACGAGCTACATTATTAATTTTCTAACTCATCCTAAACTTCCCTATGTAGGTATGGATTAAAAAGATGGTTCGATAAAACATTAGTCATGAAAAGTCAATAAAATAGATAAGAACACAACTAGCTAATCTAACTCACTCAAATGAGGTTTGTCAAACGATAATAAAAGAGCAAATAAAAGAAAACACATATACTTTACCTTCCCAAGAGCATCCCAACATCCAAATGTAACTCAAAAATGATTTCCCCATGATTTGGTGCTCAAGTCTTTGGCAATGATTCAAGGCAAAACTCCTCCATCATCTCTATCTCACTAATGAAACTAGGCTCGTGATATGAAATCAATGTTATTCCTATTATAGAATCTATCCTATTACAAATTAAGCATAATAAACACCACTCACAAATGGATTATGGAGATAATTCTATATACTAAGTCTACATAAATAAAGTTATAAAATGGTGGTCTTGGCCCTCCTGTTTATAGATTTTTTAATTTGATCATGATCAACCATGATCATCAATATTGAGATCAAGATGAGTGCCCATGAATTATTCCAATTTTTTATAATTAATACATAAATACCCTCATAAATATTTAGAATGAACTGGCATTAAAGAGGCATGGGAGGCCTTAAGATTGATATTTATTACATTTATGGCTTATGGATGCCACCCCACAAATGATGTAATTTGATGATGTAGATAATATGAATTGATTTTTAATTAAAATATATTTAATAAATTCTATGGATTTCCCACTTAAGCTCTTGATTTTAACTAATTAGCTTAAGTAAGATTAATCAAATTTTAAGCAATTCTTTAGAAATTATTTGTACATAATTAATCAAACTAGTTAAAATGTCAGATTACTAGGTAGTAATTTGATTAGGGAGGAATTAGAAGGTGATGTTAGTTGCATATGGACCAATATCCCATTTAGGATGCTGTTGACACAAAATAATCATACACATGTCATGTGCTTTTGAATTGATATAAAAGAGAAATTTAGAGCACCAAAATGTATTTTCATCATTTTGACTCAAAATGATTTGAGAAAATTTAAGAATAACATAAATTTCATTGACCTATTTAAGGATTCATTAGCCTAAATCAACACTTGTAAATGACAAGATCAAACCATTTATCATGTTTAAGTTATTTTTTCTCAAATTATGCATTTGAGTGCATTTTGAGTAAGACTAAAAATTTCAACACAATAATATTAGGAATTAGATGTCTACATTTTACCCATGTTTGAGAAGACATAGCAAGACATTTAGGTGAAGCAACATCTTTTCAAATAAAAGAGTTGTCATGAATAAATTAGAATGAAATGACCCATGATGCCCTCTTGAGAGGACATATAAGGATAGACTCTTGAAAAGAGAAAGAAAGTGAGATTAACCCTTGGGATAGATTAAATATATATGAGCTAATGCTTGTATGCATTAATTCCATCAATTATCAAAATATAATTAGAATAAAATGGGCCCCAAGGATATGGGAAGGGGAAGGATACAATCTAAAAATATAAGGGACACACTTTGAACACACCAAAAGATAGGGTATAAGCTACACACTTAGGAACTGATCAATCTTGAGACAAGTTACACACTAAAATATTGCTAGAATGAGGGGAAAAGTCTATAAAGCTTGGAATTAGAAGAAATAAGATAACATTATTTTAAAGAGATGAAATAATAATGCACTCCATTAGAGTTGATATGATTTCTTGATAAAGTAATTTTGCCCCAATAGGGCTGATTTTGATCACTGATAAATAATTATGCCCCTATAGGGCTGATATTCAATGTTTAGTTCAAATTTTATGCCCCAATAGGGAAAATTGGTAAGCAATAACTCAAGGATAGAACCTATTTTATAGATTAAATATGAGTGGGTGAAAACATATATATAATGGTCTAATGACTAGAAAAGCCATAGAAAACTAGGCATATGAGGATGCACAAAGTGATGAAAGAGATGAAAAGAAGAATGAAGATGGTCGAGCTGACTCGAGATACATCATGTATCCAAGTATTACCTACATAGTCTAGATGGACCTCAAGCTAATGTAGTTCACCTAAAATTAGGAGAGAATGGAATGAGGAATGAATAAAACTGACCACTATTTGATTAGACTCATAATGTATGCCAAGAGATGCATGTCTTTCATAGATTCAGATACAAGATAAGCCATTAGTACCTAGTTTCATTGGTGCACTTAAGAGTTGTTCATCAGAGTTGAATTGACTTTGAGACTTGAGTCCAAAGCACATAGTGCTTGCTATAAAAAAATATAATTATGCATCATAAGTATGAGGAAATTATAATGAAATTAGATTTAAATTGCATTGAACCAGTTCAAATATAAATAATTATAAATAAGAATAATGATAAGAACTATCAATACTAGAGTTAGAACTATTTACATTTAAACCCAAAAAAAAGACACAAATGAACCTAACTCAAAATCAATATATGAACAATCAGAATTTAAGTAGGAATAAGATTGTAGAAAATCTAAACAAGAACAACTTAATAGACAACATGAAAACAAGATATTAATAATCAAGATCCATGCATACTATCAATAAGTACATGGAAAAACAAAACAAAAGATCAATATAAAATAGGAACACAAAAGCCCAAAAGAAAAAATAAGAAATTATAAAGGAAGAGAAATAAATAAATGAAGAGGCAAGAAAACAAAACAAAACACCAATACAAATCAAATAAACACACAAAAATAAGTAGTGAGTCACATGTTAGTGCATTTTAAAAATAATTGTTCACACATGTGTAGTGGAAGCATTACTATCCACAATAGCATAACAAGAATAAGGACATAAAGTTACCTCCAAGTGATAGGGAAACAAAATAGAAGAAAAATGGGGGAAAAGAATAAAAGGAAGGGGGATGGTCAAGCTGACTTTATATGTACAATATATGTGGACACAACCTACATAGTTCAATGGACATGAGATCCAACATGAACTTCATTCCAAATGTAGTTATTCTAGGAAATGGGATAGAAGAAAAATGATGATAAGAAAACATGATTGATGTTGTAGAATAAATAAGGAAATGATCTTTCAAAATGGTAAGTGTGTGGGATGAGTGGAATAAATAAAAGTATAAGACAATGTTTTTGTTCCTTTATTGATCATTTTTATAACATTTTTGTGTTTTTGGGATAAGCAACATACATAAACTATGTAAAAAATGTCCAGGGAACTAACTAGTTGAGGAGATGCACATATATAGGTAAGAGTTCAAATAATAGCTAAATTGACTGCAATGGTCCATGATGATAATTTGATTAGAGTGAGATCTTATTAAGGAAACAATGCCTACCAAATAGCAATAAAATAATAAACCATACTTAGCATGAGATATCTCTGAAGAAGTATCCCATAAATAATTTTTTTGAGTAAATGCATTTGTGTTCACTTGTTTGTAGAAGAAGATGCAAAATACTATTCCCACTAAATTTATTTTTAGAACTAGCATTGAATGTGTTCATAATGCCTATGAGTCATAATCAAGGTCATAATTGGTCAAGGGATAAAATATGTCTAAGTTATAATGACCAAGGGTATGAAAAGAATGTGGTTCTTGAAAAAATAGTCTAGAATGAATGTGGTTCAAAAGAGGATGGTCTAGGGTAGTATAAAATGTTGGAATAGAAATGATCCAGAGTTAGAATGGTCCAAAGTTTCAACTATCTAGAGTTATAAAAAGAATATAGTTCTCAAAACAATGGTCTAGGGTAGGTCAAAATGAATATGGTCCAACATGGGATGGCCCAAGATATAATGGTAGGATAAAATTACTTAAAAATAAGTTTCCCACAAGTAAGGGGTCTTATAGACAATGGTTGAAATTCCTATCAAACATAGAACCACTAAAGATGTAAAATGTTCATGGGATATATAAGTTCTTCTCCACCTAGACTAGCCAATCGATATGCCCCTAATCCATAGTTTATTATGATAATATATAGCCCCATCCAATTAGGTTGGAACTTACCTTTTTTATTATGTTTAGCATTTATGTTCTTTTATTTCTCTTTCAAGACCAAATCTCCAATCTCAAACTTTTGGGGGAGAATGCACTTATTGTATCTTCTTTACAATCTATTTTAATATGCTTACAAGTTTTCTAAGGCATCCAAATTATTATCATCAAGGAGTTCTATCTCTTGTAACCTTGACGCTCTATATTCTTTATCATCCTCAATATTCTCTAAAGATACTCATAGTGAAGGTAGCTCAATCTCAATCAGGATAATAGCTTATATTTCATAAATAAGGGAGTATGGAGTGGATCCTATAGGTTTTTGATGATTGGTTAATTAAGCCTAAAGAGCAAGAAAATTTTGTAAGTGCCAATTATGGCCAACATCATTAAAATATTTTTTAATATGGCTACAATAGTTTTGTTTGATGCCTCAACTTTTTCATTTCCTTATGGGTTATATGTTGTGGATTTTTTGTGCTTAATTTTGAATTTTTCATAAAGGTCTTTAACGTCTCTATTTAAAAGTGATCCATCATTATCGAATATAATTCAAGTTGGTATGTCATATCGATAGATGATATGGTAATAAATAAATTTGGCTATCTAATTCCTAGTGATGTAAGTGAGAGGAATGGTCTCAATCCACTTAGTAAAATACTCAGTAACATTCAAAATATGTTTATGGCCATCTAAAGATGTTGGGTTTATTTTCTTGATTAGATCGAGGCCCCAAGTTAAAAATGGCCATGGTGTAGTGATTGATTGTAGTGGTAAGGTGTGTGTATTAAATTTCCATGTTGTTGATAAGGAATGCACTTCCTCACATAATTGTAAGCATTTGTCTCTATTTTGGGCCAATAGTAACTTTTTTTGAGGAGACTTTTAGTTTAGACTACACCATTGGTGTGGGCTCCACACATTCCTTCATGAACCTCCTTATCCACTAACTTGGATTCTCCCAAAGATAAATAATGGAGAAGAATTACATAATAACCTTTATGATAAAGTATGTTTCCAAGGAGAGTATAAAAATTTATGAAGTGAAGGAAAAGTTTTTGATGATAATTATAAATGTTAGGTGGAAAAACATGATCATGGAAATAATTATAAAAATCTTGATACCTAGGCAATTCAGGTGGGGGATTGGGACCAACAATGGTGTATACCATTTCTAAATCTATCAAGACATGTTAAGGCTAAAGAATATTTTTAATTAGAAATTGATACTTTTTATCACTACTATCAATCTATATCATGGACCCAATTATTTCCATTACATTACCAAATATGTTATTAAACCTTGGTACTTATTCAAACTATCAAGATTTAAAATGAGCTTTTAGATTATGAACAATGAGATTGTAGGGTACAAGATTTTCATCTCTAGTTTAATGTTGATTAGTGGTTTTATTGATAATGAATTTTGAATCACCATAGACCATTAAATGCTAGATATCTAACTATATGGAAGATGATGTCTTGTGATAAGTGCCTCATACCTAGCCATATTGTTGGTACAATGAAAATTGATATGAAACACTTTGGGGATCAGATCCCCTTGTGGTTTAATTCAAAATATGTTGGATATAGATCCTATATAAGTGAATTAACCATAAAAATATAATTTCCATTATTCAAGTTCCTATTGTACTTCTTCCAATGTCATAATAGAATTGTCTAGAAGGTTGAATCTGAGTGGTTGAGTGTTTATAATAGGGGCCTTTACAAGTTGATTAATAATTACCTACCCCTTGATAGCTTTCTAAGTTTTGATACTCAACATCAAACTCACTTAGGATCATGACCCACTTGGCCATATGTCCTATGAGAGTTGATTTGGATAATAAAATTTTGAGAAGATCCACCTTAGTGATGAAAATGGTTTTATTGTTCAACATATAATATCAATTTTTTTGGGATGTAAACACCATATATAAACATGAATTCTAAATATGGATATAATTTTATTCATAATCCACAAATGTGTGACTTAAATAATAAACTATATGTTCTTTACCTTTATCATAATGTTGGGCCAAAAGTTCCCCTAGTGTATGTTCAATTATTGATATATAAAGAAGTAATGGTTGTCCAAGTGTTGGTGGTCTCAAAATTGGTAGCTTGGCCAAATAGCTTTCAATATTCACAAATGATAATTGATGATCTTTGTCCCATTTAAATGTGTCCCCTTTCTTCAAGAGGTGGTAAAATGGGTAGTACTTATCTACTAGTTGAGAAATGAACCTATAAATAGATTGGATTTTTCATTATAAGCTTTGGATTTGTTTAAAATTTGAAGGTGGAAGCATTTAAATAATGGCCTTGACCTTAAAAGGGTTAACTTTGATCCTTTTTTATGATAAAATGAACCCTATAAATTTTCTTGATGTGATGCCAAAGACACACTTCTTAGGATTTAGGTAGCCTTTATATTCAGAAAGCCTCTCAAAGATTCTTCATAAAACATTAGGATGTTTAATACATGTTCTTGATTTAGCTAGGATTTCATCAACATAGTCCTCAAAAATAGCATGCATCATGTCATGGAAGATGATATTCATGGCATGCTGATAAGTGATTCTAATGTTATTTAAGCCAAATATCATGACTTGATAATAAAATGTTCCCCATATAATGGTGAATATAGTCTTGTGTTGGTCTTCTTGGGCTATCTTGATTTGATTATATCAAAAAAATCCATCCATGAGGGACATCATCTCATACCCAATAGTATAATTGACAATCATGTCAATGCTAGGTAGAGGAAAATCATCTTTAGGGCATGCTTTGATGATATCTTTGAAATCAGTATAAATATGTATGCCTTGTGGCTTTTATTGATTATAACTATGTTTGATATCCATTCAAATTAGTCCAGTGGTCTAATGAATCCTACTCCTAATAACTTCTCCAATTTGGATTTTACCAATAGGGTGATGTGTGGATGCATCTTCCTCAATTTATATTTAACTAGTTTGGCATTTGGGTGGACAATAAGTTGATACACAACCAAGTGAGGGTCTAATCTTGGCATGTTAGAGTATGCCCATGAAAAAATATTAATGAAATCCATTAAAATGGATATAATGTGCTCTCATTTTTCTTCAATAAGGGAAGATCTAAGGTAAATAATTTTGGGATCCTCATATGTTCCCAAATTCACTTCAATGATGTTTTCTACAAGAAGTGTAGAACCATCTTCAAGGATAATAGGCAATGTGTGATCATGATCAACTTGTTCTACTATATTTGCTTGTTATTCCTCCTAAATATTTAGATAATTCCATGAATCAAAATCTACCAAATTAGGTAATGACCAACTAGAAAAAATCTTAGAAAACTCAAGAGTGAGACACTCAAATACTTATTGTTGTTTTGACATGATGCTACTAATAGCTATATAGCTAAGACTTTATGGACCTAGTGCATCTTTTGGGGATGAGCAAACTTTCCCATCCAAGAGTGCCTAAAATAGGTTTTCACTCAAGTTCTTACCTTTTTCTTTAATTTTTCCTTGATCAATGAGCGCCTCAAAGAGTTTTGCTATGAAGATATCAATGTTTTATCTTTGTTATTACCAAAAAAAATTTCCTACTCTCCAAAGAAGGTGGAAGGATCTAATGAAAAATCAAAGCCTTGTTTATGATCACCAATGAGAAACCTATCTCTAAGGCCCATATATTTTGAAACTGATTCTTCATTCTAGAATTCATCAAGGTATATGACTAAATTTTATTGGTCTCAATCAATGCATTCAAGATGACAAAGACATAAGGAATAATGAGGTGTTAAGGTCATAGTGGCGTTTGAATAAAATAGGTTCGAGTCATTAAGCTTGTTAAAAATGATATAATGAGATGTTGCATCATTTCTAAGAGTCTCATTTCAAGTCAATTTAGATGAATCACTATCAAAAGTCATGAGGTCACCCCCAAGTGGTATAAATCTAAGACCATGATGCAAATTAGGTATACCAGCTAATAAAGGTTCCAAGATTATTTGTGCTCATGGGATAAGGCCTTTTTATATATATAATAGACATTATCCATGACTAATTAGGGATATGATATTCTAGATTTTTAAAGTAATCAATAATGTCATTAAAGTATAACCATTCTCCTTCATTGATAGCCTCTCAATCTTATTTTGGCTAAGTAGCAGGTACAAATCCCATAGCTGGTTTTCATTATTCTTTCTTCTATTGTCAAACCATGTTAGGTCTATTAAGGTTTTTGGAAGGTTTAGGTTTACCAAATGTTTTGGGAGACTTCAAAAACTTAGCAACATGGAAGGCATCCTTAAGATCATATGTGTAAATGCCCATGTCTTCTATAACAACTTGTTTTTCAAGAGTTGGAGGAAATGGATCAACCAAAGTGGAAATAAGGTCACTAGGGTTGATATAATTAGATATTATCATATGTGAAACTATATCCTTCTTATTATTTACAACAAATTTATAACTAAGACAATAGTTATAATTATGTAACTCAACCTCCAAATGTTTACAATACTGATAAGGCTATAAATCAGTGGGAATAGTAACCTTGATCCCATCATGGGGAAACTTATGGCATTGATGTAATGTGGATGGAATGGCCTATAATTCATGGATATAAGGATGACCTAAAGGTATCTTATAAGGTAACTAAATATACATAATATGTAATAATGTGTGATAGGACACAAACCCAACAATGATTAACAAACAAATGGTATCGAAAGGGCCTTAAATAGTAACACATGAGCACCTAGTTTTGATTACACAATCTAGGGGAAGAAAGGATCTATTATAATTATAGGATGAAGTAAAAGTGCCTTGGATGATGACTCATGGGCATCTAGTTGTATTTGATCAATTTTAAGTTAATGCAGAACCATTATAATTAGAGGAAGGATGATGTCCATAAATAGTAACCCATGAAAATAGAGGCATAATAAAATTTTGTGTAGTTAACATGACATTATTTGAGGGAGAGGGTGTTGACCCTATAAAAATGGGTCCAAGACTATGAGGATAATGAGATGGTTCATGAGATTTAATAGTAATAGTGGCAATGTGGTTTACAAAAATGCACCCCATAATGTTGTTATAATCATAAAGCATGTTGTTGTAACCTAAGCTGTTAGCATGGATATTATGATCCTGATTATGATCATGTTATTTATGATTTTAAACTTGATGTTTATTATGATTTAGCTATTGATTCTACCCTTGGTTCTAATTATTTTTAGTGGTTTTTGATTATGTTAAGGGAATGGATCTTTATAGATTCCCATATCCTAATTAGTGTTTTTTGGATCAAGCTTAATCTCAACTTTGCCACTTTCGATAAAATATTCAATAAGGTGTCATAATTGGATGCAATGATAAGAATCATGCCCAAAAACATAATCAAGGTTTCAAAATTAATTTTATCGATACCAATCTGGTTTAGGTTGATCTAAAAGAAATAACCTTGGCATAGGCCATAAAATTAGGTTAGCTATAATGAGATTTTAGAACACTACCTCAATATTCTCTCCTAATTTTATAAAAAATCTAAATTGATTTTGGAATTTCCTTCATGGAGGAAATCCTTGAAAATTAGTTGGTAGATTAGAGGGAGCTAATTGCACATTTAGGGCTAGTAAGGCCTACACTATTTGTACATGTCTTGATTTAGTTACTCCATTTCTGACCATGTTCTTATTCTTATTGAAAACCTTAGGTTTACTTGAATAACTATTTGAATTGGTGATTAGGTTTGATTTTATGTTTAACCCTATGAGTAATTCTTGACAAGGCCTTTGGTAATAAGAACCTTCTCAATCTACACTTGTTTATTGATAATTTATTCAAATGTGTTTATTCAAGAAACTCATAGATTGTGCACCACCTCAGGGTGTAAATTATATACAAAAATGTCTTCCAACTATTTGTCTATAAAATTATGTTGAAAGTGACTAGATAAATCTCTCCACCACTATATATATGCTATGAAGATTTCTCCATCTCGTTGTTTAGCTTTGCACAAGTCAACAATGGTCAATTTATGTTTAATGTTATATGAGAAGTGGTTGATGAAATTTTTAGATAGATTATTCCAATCTTCAATCGATCCCTTGGGTAACTTAAGAAGCCATTCTAAATCTTGTCCTACCAAACTTCATGGAAATAATCAAAGTAGGAACATGATATTATAAGCTACCTCTTGACATAACACAAAAAATTCATGAATGCATTCATAAGGGTCACCCTTTCCTTTATATTTATCAAATTTTGGTGCCTCAAAATGAGGTGGAAATGGGACTTGTAGAATACTAAAATCCAATAGATATGGACATATCTTTTAGAATTTGTACTTCTTTATTCTATTTCCTATCTCCAATCATGACATAATTTATTTCATGGAATTCCACTCTTGCATGCTTGGTGAATTCATGGGTGGAACATAATTATGTTGGGGTGGTATGTGCCCCTATTTTGTGTATTTGTTAATTATATAAACCCTATGATATGTCACTTTATTTTGGTTTACTCCTTAAATCGATTATGTGAGTTACTAATTCTTGGGTTGGTAAACATTCCTTAGAATTTATTTCCTTGAGTTGTATGTGTTTTGTTGATTTTAGGGAGTCTGTGGTCTATTAATCAAAGTATGTTTTGGTTGAGGTGAACTTTATAAAATTTTTTGTACAATATCTTTGATAAATACTTAATGTTTTGGTTCTTAATTTTATGAAGGAACAAGAGGTTCTTGATGATTGAAAAATGTATGCCCCATGTCTAGCGAAGCATGTTTTGAAACCTCTTGGGAATCAAGTTTTTCAATTGAGCCATCTTGATCCATCATAGTTGTGTTCTTAACTAAAGTTTGTTGTATTAGTTCAACCACATTCCTTTGCTCCTTCTAAGCATCATTGTGTATTGAGGTAGCAACTAAATATTCTATCAAGTCTATGATAAGTTGGTATGTATATCGTTGAATTATATTTTTGATCTTGGAAACAAGATCTTGATCATTAAGTTTTGACTCTATGATCACTTCCTTTCTTTTACTAGAAGAAACAATGTTTTATTTTGAAATACTAGTGAGGAATTATTCTTGTTGTTATTCTTCTACCCTAACTGAGGTATCTAATTATTCCATAAGAAAGTCTAAAGGCAATCTTGCACATAATTTAATCAAACTTAAGAGTGTTTCATCTTTTTCCTCTTGGTGTTGATCTTACAAATAGTTTTATTCAGATCCTACAGTCATGGGAATGTCCTCAAAGACCATATAATTATCCTATCCATCATAAAAATTCTCCTTCTCATAGATAGGGTCATAAGAGACCCCACTAAAAGTGTACCTTTGTGTCTTGTCTATATTTTTATTATCTACATTTTCTAATATTTGGAAAATGTTTAAACAAGGTGTGTTTCTATTTCCTCCAAACAAGTGACAAGGTAATAAAGAGACTATAATAAAAAGGAGATGTCACAATACCACACAATTAGAATAAGTGTTCATGAAATTAATAAACCTTGGGTAGGGTTGAAATCATATAAATCAAAAGAGGGTATGATAACTCAAAAAACTTAAGAGTAAACTAGTACACCAATTGTAGGTTTTAGAGATATGTTGATACGGTAAAATCTAGTTCAAATTTGACAAGTTGTTACTAAAAAATTAGAAGAAATCCCTTCATATTAGGAAGGTGATAATGTGAACCAAGAAACTCAATATGCAAAAAATACAAGAATTCCTAAGTATAAAACTAAGACCAAATGGGTAGCACAACACTACCACATGGTAATAGGAGGTAGAATAAAATTTTCTCTATAACTTAGAGCATAAGAGGCATGCTAGATGACCTAAGTTCAAAATGATCAAATGATGATGAGTCTATAAATGACCTTCAAAATAAATGGGGAATTATACCCAAGTTAACTTAAATCAAGTGAAAATTAAAAAATCTAATTTGACGCATTGGCATATAACTTAGAAAGGTGATATTTTGATTTTGAATTAAAAATTTAAGAACTTGGAGATTTTTGGAAAATGGTTTAGACTCAAATGGGTAGCATAATATTTCTACTTGGATAAAAGGCAAAAATAATTTTTAAGATGAGGTTTTAAATAAGGAAAAAGATAATTTAGATTTTGACCAGCGTAACACCTCCTTGTTCAAGAAATGGTGGACGAAAAATGTGTTTAGTTATGATGTGTTTTTTACAAACAAGTTTTAGACTCAAATAAAGACCAATTTAAGTAAAGGAAAAGACCAAATATAACTAAGTAAATCATCCTAAGCCCTAAACTGATAAGGTTGCATCATATTATTAAAATCCATCTATATAATACTCTTGGGAGGATTTTAAATGTTAATCCAATTATAAATGAACATGAAGTAGTAGGGTTTTTACACCCCCTTCTCCCAAGATATTGTACAGTGACATGGACCTTTGGGATACTCACCCTATCAAAAATAAGTCCATGGAAAGTGGGGCTATTCTAAAACCTAATTTTTTGACTATTTAGATGGTCGCAACATGGCTAATGCTAGAGATGCCTCATGTAAATTGAGTTCATATAGATTAACTTACTATGAAAATGTATATTCCTTTGCATAAAAATTCCATTCATATAATTCTTAGTGGAATTCCTTAGTTAACCAGACCTAACTCAGGTTTTCATTATTGAAGGAGAGGTTAGCTATTTAACCCATTGACTCTCATAGTATGTGCACCCTCATTTATATACCCTACCATAGATCAGGGATAAAATAATGTTGGGAGATGAAACCTCAAGTCAAATCTTCACTAAAGAACTCGTGAAGAATCTATGAACTCCCCTCCATAAACCAACTTGTATAAATAAAACTAAGTGAAAAGACTTTAGAGAATATTTTTAGATCACCCAAACCATACAAGTTTTGGGGAGATCCTAAATAACTTTATTTTTATGCCTTGGATAAAGGCACAATCATAATGAAAAGGTGCTTTTGGTCACCCAATTTTCCTAAAGGTGATGGGGGAGAGCATATACACACTCTTCATTTTTTACAAGAAATAAAAAAGTAATAGAAGATTTTGCATAAAACAACACACTTTTGAAAACTTTTCAATTTAAGTGAATACTAGTTTTAAGCACCAAAATTCAAATGTTTGATGGAGTTTTTGGCCCCCTGGCCTTAGTTACAAACACTTTTAAAAAATTCATAAAATAATTAAACTTAAAAAGATTTAGGTTCCTTTTAAACACCAAAGGGAAGGTTCAAGATTTAATTATGATTAAATTTATCACTTTTCCATGTGAGTCCTACAAGGGTTAGAGAGTTTACCTCTGCTTTGAAGCATAATTTATAATCAATCAAGCAAGTTTTTAAAACTTGCTCTTAAGTTCTCTTTTTTTACAACATAGAGATCAACGTTGATCAATAGTGACTGATGTCAGTTGTAGCAAGATTGATGTCAGTCATAAAAGAACTAATTTTGGTCAATAAGGACTGATATCAGTCACTTGTGAACCCTTAAGAAAAAAATATTTTCACAAAAAATAATTGTTAGACCAAGTTAGAATAAAATCTCTAGAAAAGCTATGGATCATGAAAATAAAGTTTAGATATACTTAAAAAATCAAAATGACACTTAAATTTTTTGAATAAAGCTATAAAATGTTATTTTTAACCATGTTTTTACTTGAAGCCTAACCAATGCTAGTTATCCAAGACTAATTCTAGTTACACAAAACCAACGTCAGTCACTATGTGACCTGTGTGTTAACAAAAAATGTCAAGAACATGGGAAAATTATGATAAAAACTTGATTTTAAGGTTTTTAATGAATTTTAAGGAAATATAATATTTCCAAAGTCTCTTCCTTGCTTTAATGAGATATGATTATCCCACTAGCCATGTCAATATGTATAGATGGATTAAAAATATGATTAGATCAAGCATTAGTCATGAAACTCATTAAAATGCATAAGAACACAACTAGATAATCCAACTCACTCAAACAAGGTTTGGAAAATGACAATAAATAGCAAATGAAACAAAACACATATACATTACCTTCCAAAGAGCATCTCACCATCTAAATGTGGCTCAAAACATGATTTTATCCATGATTTAGTGCTCAAGTTGTTGGCAATGTGTAAGGCAAAAATCCTCCATCATCTCTTTCTCACCAATGAAACTAGGATCATGATATGAAATCAATGTTATGCATATTAATGAAGCTATTATATTGTAAATTAATCATAATAAACACCACTCATAAATGTCTTGTGGAGAGAATTTTGCATAATAAGTCTACACAAATGAAGTTTAAAAATGGTGGTGTTGGCCCTCCTATTTATATATTTTTGAATTTGATCAGGATCAACCATGACCATCCATATTGAGATAAAGATGTGTGTCCATAAATTATTCTAATTTTGTATAATTAATCCATAAATACCCTCATAAATATTTGGAAGGAAGGGGAATTAAATAAGAATGAGAGGCTTTGAGATTGATATTTGTTGCATTTATGGATTATGGATGCCACCCAACAAATGATGTCATTTAATGATGTAGATAATAGGAATAATTTTCTAATTAAAATATATTCAATAACTTCCATGGATTTTCCTCTTAATCTCTTGATTTAAATTAATTAGCTTAAGTAAGATTAATCAATTCTTTGGAAATTGGTTGCACATAATTAATCAAACTAGTTAGAATGCCATATTATTGGGTTTTAATTTGATTAGAGAGTAATTATAAGGTGATATTATATAATTATGGACCAATATCCCATTTAATACGTTGTCAACACAAAATAACACATGCACATGTTGTGTGCTTCCAAATTAGAAGAAAAAAGCAATCTAGAGGACCAAAATGCCTTTTTTAATTTTGAAATGAAATGATTTGAGAAAATTTAATAATAAAAAAAATTAGTTTCCCTATTTAGGGATTCATTGGCCTAACTTATCACTTGTAAAATACAAGCTTGAACCATTTAGCATGTTTAACTGATTTTGGCCTAAATTGTGCATCTAAGTGTATTTCAAGTAAGTTTGACAATTTCAACACAATAGTGTTAGGAATTAGATGTACACACCCTCTTCCATCTTTAACACTTGTTAATTTTGTGATATATTTAATTGACACCTTTTATTTACCCTTAGTCATGATAGATATTCTTCTTTGTTGTCCATATAGGCATTTTAGTCAATTAGGTCTAATTTATTTAATGTTAGCCACTGGAATGGAAATAAGACCTATATGATAAATAGATACAAGGTTGAGGAGAATTTATTAAATCCTACAAACCATATTATGGTATGACTCATGGTTTCAAAGTGATCTAATAATTTTTCTTTATCTCTCTAAGGTGACCATATCATCCTTTCACAAACACCTTTGCACTAGCTTTGAAGTTTGAACATGTAGGAATACTTTCATAGAAAAAAGAGTGTATTTTCAGATCTGAGAAGGTATAAGACCATAAAAATCACCCTATATAATGATTTTCATTTCCCATATACTCAAACACCCTATTTATGGTTTAAAACTCTGCAAAATTATAACATTAAATGTATCCATATAGGTGAAAGTATAATAAAGTTGCATGGTGAGGGCCTTATTAGAGTTTTTAATGTTTTCATGGGTTTATTTTTCAAGTACAATGAATTTTTATCCTTTTATCTCACTTTATTTCCTATCGATCTCTTATTAGGGTTTAGTAAGGTTTAAGGGTGTTTAGGTTCTTAATAATCATTCATAGAGATTTTCCCTTTAAACTAAGAAAAAATTCCACTAATTTGAAATCCATAGACCTATTTAACATCCCTAAACTCCATTTTCTCCCATGCAAATTGATTTTTGACTTCTAATAAAATGAAGATGACCCTTTTTGACTGTTTAGTCTTGTTTAAGAGCTCAAGAAGGGTGATTTGGCATAATAAGGTGTGAACGTGTATTTTTCTAGTTAAAAAACCCTCATTGGTATATATTAAACCTCAAATGAGGTAATAAATAATGTTTTACTATATTCCACTCCTCAAATTCATTGCATCCTATGCTAACCCATGATTAGGGTTTGAGAACAATATTCTGCTAGTGGCCCTAATAGTCTTATTGTGCCACTTTATTCATATTGATTAGATTTAAACATTTTTGGAATATTATAAAATTGATTTTCAAACCTCTCCTAACCATAAAAAAACTAAACTCAATTCAAGTATTTCATATTTTCTTCATAATCTGAGCACAAACTTGTAGGTCAACTTTTAGGTCTTTTGAGCCAAGTTCATGACAAACTACCCATCTTGGATAATTAGACCTTTTTGACACATATTTCATTGATCAATACTTATCTCATGATAATAATTATCTATTTACACCCATTTTTTATAATCACTTGACATCACAAGTATATCTTTCCTCAAATCTACTATGATAGGCCTATAGGTTTGTGTTTAGGCTCCATGACTACAATTCTAAATGTAAATCCTCTTACTTTGGATTTTTAGGCACCTTGGTGATTTTAAAAATTATTTAAAGGTTTATTCATGTTAAATTTTACTTCTATATATAGCTACTAAACTTATTCCACTGATCCTCTATTTACAAACAACTTATAAGTGATCATTAGGTCTTTTGATTGTAGGTTTACAAAATTGAGTCTCATAAGCTAAACATGCCTTATTTATGTGATATATAAAAATATATACCTTTTAATAATTTTTTTTGACCCAATATTATTTTCAAACCCTCAAAAAATATTCACAAATATGCTCTTTTAGTAGAACTACCTACCATAGGCCGATAGGTGTTCATTTGGCCACATATTCTTCTCTTCTCTCTTAATGAATTCATGACGATTAGGTTTATAATTTTTTTGGATTATGGAAATATTTAACTATTTTTTATATATATTTATACATTAAATGTATTCCCACTACCTTGAATATTTACTTGATACCTTCACAATCCTTCTTTTGGGCTTACATAATCCTTCCTACTTTGCACAGTCCACTTGAATGCAAGGCAAGTTAAGGGTTTAAGAATTCATGGATGATTATGATGTTTGGATAAATAATATGGGGTATTTATAGGGTGAAATTAAATTCTATTAAAACAACATAGATGTCGGTTTCTTGTAGAAGCATATATTGCCTTGCTTACATGTATTGCATTGAATGCACTTGAATCCTCCTTCTCTCACTATTGGCCTAAGTATTTTTGGTTTTAAGACTTATAAATATTTTAAAAATGGATTTATTCATTATTTAATGCATTAAATAGGCTACATACATTCCCATGAAAACCATTTGGTACCAATAAGGACCTATAAGTCTACAGACCCATAGGTTCATAATCTTTTTTTAAAATTATCTTGAAGAAAGACGCTTGTCTTATATGGATTTTCATATGAAACCTCATTTATAAATAAATTAATGGATATTTTAATATTATATTTTCATTTAATTATATTGTACAATGAAAACACATTCCCATTTGATCATATTTTCTCCACCATCACTATATTTTTCAACTAGCTCAACTATACATGCATATTACCAACCTTTCTTGAAGTCCATAAATTTAAATATGTATATAAAAGTGTGATTTATATTTATGAGGTTTAAATATATTAAAACCACCTAATTTTATTTATTAAATGAAACAATACACTTCACAGTTCTGATAAACTTGACTGTCATGCTTAAACTAGAAACTCAAGGCTATTTAACACTACACCAAACATGACAATGAATAACCTTGATATAAAATGATATTACATGGGTAAATAAGTATTTAATAAACCCTAAAAAATAATATTCACACATTCATTTGGACTTATAACTCTATATTTGAATAAAACTAACCCTAACGAGGTTTTGAGTCTCTTTTTTGCACCTTAACATCTTAACAATTGTTCATAAAGTTAAAAAGCCTAATTAGAGAATAAATGCCACAAAGTGGAATAGAATTAGGGTACCATAATTTTAACAATGTATTGGGATCCAAATTTCTCTCTCTTTATATCACTATCCATGAATGGGTTGGCCTATTGAGGTTGCTAAGAAGTTTGATGGAGAAAAGAACGGGTTTTCAACCTACTCTACCTTTATAACTCTAATTTTTCATGGATTTGGGTCTAATAAGACTATGGAGACCATTATATTTTTTTTAAAATTTTACATTACCATAAAACCTCTATGAAATACCTCAAAAAACATGCTTTTCTCAATATTTTTCTTGTTCTGCCCTTTAGAACTACTGGACATGGTGAACCAAGTGATTATTCAACTTTCCCTAACTTGTATGAAGGTGGAGCAATGTGTCAAAATGTTTCCCACCTCTCTTTACTTTCATATATTTTAATATATCTTCGCTTGGCTATTATAAAATGATAAATAATAAGTAATAAATAAGTCCCAATGTTGAAAAGTATTTATTTAAGACACTTGGAGGATGTGTACAGACATGTACACCATGGTGTCATTACCATGTATATGATTTAAAATATACCCCTATCCAAGGATAAAACCTTAATATTTGTTTTTCCTATCAAGTTTCATCTAAAATTTAAGTATATAATGAGACTAAAGTAAGTGAAACACCTTAATATTATCAAAACTACCTTAATCTCCCCAAATTTCTTGAAATACAATGTGATCAACTTACTAGATTTGTTCCTTGGTCAATTTGATTAGATTTAGATAGTGGTTATTCCTATAATGGTCACCACCTTGTCTCCTTGAGTGTGATTCCTCATTAACTTGACTTCACTCTTAAAATTAAATTTTTCAAACTTACCTTAAATAATTCTAAACACATAAAGAAGACCACAATGAATAACCAATACATCACAATACAAAGTGACTTAAATGTGTTACTCATCACACCATCTCAAATGACCTTTTAATCTACCAAGAAAGACACACTACCTATCATCCTAGATCATTAATGACCAATACAATACCTTCATAATGGATATCATCAAAGTTAAGATGAATTATGTCAAATTTTTGAATGATACTAATTCATGGTATAAAATTTTGGCTAACATTAATACTAAAGAGTTTCAATAACAGATGTAAAATACATCCATATTATCCTATAGAATAAATAATACATAAATTGGGATTAGTTAATCAATAATTAAATTCACAAACATTTTTTTTGTGGTGTAGAAAATAAATAAATTATACATGACTTCCTATAGGGTTAATGTTATGTCTAGTAGAAGATTATTTTAAGGATTGTCCACATTAGGCCAATTCATTTCTTCAAGGATATATGATTTATATCCTCATATCACATTAAAATCATGTGCTCATCATTTTAATCATGTATATGATACATTATTATATTAAATATTTAATTTTTTTGACAAAGATCTATACAAAGAAAGAATTTATTTTGCTATGACAATATAAATTGCATGATGGGGACTGTGGTTCATCTAATTCACCACTTTCAAATATATATTAGTATCTATATATGATAATCCTCATTAATTTTTTCCTAAATATGTGGATTAAAAATGATCATTAATGGATTTATTTCATCAATTATGTGAAACTCATGAACTTTTGTCTTGTAAGCATAAAGCAAGCATAAAATTGCCTATAATAAATAAAAGATATACATGTGATTTATTGGCAAAGGAAAAGAGTAGTGACGAAATATTGGAGTCACCATATGGTCATTCCATATAAGACCTTACTATGAAATATGTGGCATGATCATGAGTCTCTTGTGTCTTCATATCAACACATCTTGCATTTTTTAAGATTTTAAGATGGATTGTATGCACAAAAAATAAGTTAGGATTTGGTATTACTCTTAAATTAGTTTATAAAAAGATAGAATTAAAGATTAAAATATTACACTAGGAATTAGATATGATTAAGATGATTTCTACAATGCTTATCTTAAGTAAAAAAATATATCTTCAACAATAGCCTCAAGTCTATTGGATCATAATAGAATCAACACTTTAGAGGATATAACTCAAAGTGTATCAACTATAACTCTCTATTGGATTAAATAAAAGGGGTTATATATATTTTTTATTTAATTCATATTAAAAACTTATTAATAAATATCCTATTAAATGGCCTCACACATCAATAGAGAAGAAATAACTTGTAAGTTCCTCTTCTTGTGAAGATACTAAACATAAAATTACAGTCAAAAAAGAAAAATAAGACACAACTATAATGTTTATCCAATTTATTACAAGGAATAAAATAATATTAAATATTCCCTCTAATGGAAGTAAAGATGATCTAGGAATTTTTGGTGCTTTAGTAATCCACAAGTGCATGTAGTTCATTCCCAAACCTTGGTGTTTAAACCTAAAGTTGGGTATGTGGTATAGGTTTAATAATATATAAGTAATTAAATAACAAGGTTAATAAAATAATATATATTATGTTAATTTATTCAAACTCAAATAAAATAATTTTATGAATTATAATATTGATCTATATTAAATAAATAAAGTAATAAATTTGAAAGATATTCAATTAATTGAAATAATAAAGAGAAATGATAGTTATCTGGGTTTATTATGTGCAAGCATATATGGACCTGAAACAAGTGTTAAGTATGTAGGACTAGTATTATGGATTAGTTGTCAAATTATGGAAATTATGATTTTTTCATTATAGATACTACATGGATATTTGGATACTACCGTCGATGTTAGTGTTTAGCTATAACATAGGTGTCTAGTATAAAATAATGATTTTCTCTTGATGTGACCAACTTAATTGTTGGGTTTTATGTCACCTTTATTTTTATATATTCATATCTAGGATACATTAAATCACTCTTTTTTAATTGATCAAACCCTATCTCTTCATCCTTCTTCATCCTTAGAATGAGTTTGCTAAAAATGGGTTAGTGGAATCATGGTGTCAAGCTAACCCCAAAGACCTCTCTATTAATTGGGATTGCCTAATTCTCTAAGAAAGAACTTAAAATTATGTAGCTATCCCCTATATGTATGTAGACAAGTAAAATATACTATATGAATATGCATGTAGTGATCTAGCTTATAATTTGATAAATATGACTCATGGAATTATTTTTTAATAATTCAAACCTAAATTATGGATAATCATATGATTGATAATAAATTAAGGATGAATAGGGAAGAATATCTTGGTTTCACAATCGATTGATTGAGATTTTATAGGTGTTTTCTTGGTATTTTTTAGATGAATAATGAGAAGGCTTATACTTGTATTTATACCACATGTTTTAAAAATATCTCATGGTAAGGTTTAATAAGATAAATATGCTAGCACATAAGTTTCAAAAAAATTATGATTTGGATGAATTTTGGCAACTAGACACTAAATAAGGATCTAGACACTACCGTAAGTGATAGTGGTCCTCAATGGTCAATAATGTCCATAAGGCAAGAAATTAATATGGATTTGAAATTGACATTAAAGGATATTTATCAAGTTTTAAGATTGATATGCATTTCATGAGACATAGGTCATTATAATGATATGGATCAGATTGAGAGATAATAATTTGGGCACAATGAGATGGAAAATGCAAGCCATTCAAAAGTAGGGAGGTTTAGAACTTAAGGGTAGATTCCTAATTAATATTTGTCAAGTGTACAAGGTTGAGATGCTATAAATATTTATTTTTAATTTCTAAATCCCCCTCCTTTAATATAGTAATTCGTAAGGATGAAATTACTAGTTTAAGATAAATAAATTCATACCTAGGTGTGTATAACAGACTTTGTCTTTGCTTGAACCCAATTTGATTTTTCTCCTAGTGTATGACATGTAACTAATAGATTTTTATAATATAAATCAGTGCATATAATCTTTTTCTTTCAAATAAAATGATTTAAAATAAAGATAGTAAGGAAGGAGTACACCTATGTGTTAATGCAACCATGTTGCCTCTTGATTCTTTGACTTAGTAAATATGCTTCCTTATGAAACATTAGATTTGGAATAGGTTCATACCTAAACCATGGATATTTTAAGAGGGATATTGGAAGGTATTATGACCCAAATAAATTTTAAGGATGAGTTGTGACATATCCATTTAAAACATTATATCTCAATCACATAACTCAAGTGTGAATATGTAATCTGTGAAGGTGAATGATTTAATCAACTCATCCTATAAATTTGGTGAGATTGGATGATTTAATCATTCCAACATATAAATATAGTGTGAACAGATGATTTAATCACTCCAACCTATAAATATTTTTATGTTGAATGATTTAATAACTTTAACCTATAAAATGAACTAACTACTATAGAAAAAAGATTGATAAAAGTACATCCCATTGTAATCAATGTGTCCTAGTGATAGTATAATTCATAAATTTTTATAGTTTTTGGTGAAATAACATGAAATATGAATCTATAATATGTTTTAAATGGAGTATATTTGTCATAATTATATATTTTTTGTTTCAAGTCTATGCAAAATCAATTCAACATATAGGATGACCCAAGTGTTTACTAGAGTCGTGAAATTGATGTAGAGATTATGAAAGTGTAGAGGTAATGGCTTTATGACATGCCCCCAATAAAATATAAATATACTGAATAAGTGTGTAAATGTGGATTTCATTTTTTATGACATTCCCCTATTGAAATTTAGAAACTATGAAAAATGTGGAGGTCATGCTTCTATGACATGCCCCCACTATTATGCACCCCTTATACATACCCCCCTTTTGAGATGAGGGAAATAGAATTTACATGTACCTTAAATAAAAAAGGATAAGTTTATTGTATAATGTATTTTTTAATCATATAATGTACATGGATAACTAAGTACCTCAAAAGTATTAGGTATATCAATGAAGCTTTCAAGGCGTGGTCTCTTCAAGTCCTAGGATGCATGATATAGATCATGAAAATCTCTAGAGAGTAAAAATACAAGATCAACAAAAAATAATGCACAGACACAAGAGATCTCAATGTAATTTAAAATAATGGTCTGAGTAGACCTCATACAAGGGGAATGCTAAAATTTCATAGAATCAAAAGGAATGACATATTCAAATGTCCATATGATGACATATTCAAATATAAAATTAAAATTTAATAACAGAAGGTTCAATAATTAATGAACATTTAAATTTTTCTACAAACATGAAAATAGAAAGAAATGAAATACACTCAATGAAATGATAATATGAATGAAGAATAATCAACCATCATAAGCATACCATACTAGTCCCTGCATATGTGTGTTATCAACTATGTTATGTAACATAACACATCAAGTATGTTGTGAAAAATATGAGCATGGATATATACACCAATGAGTCCTCATATTTAAGAGATAAAGTACTACATAGTGGCCTTATTTGCTAAAATTATTTATACTAAATTATTAACAATTCTTTAGTGTTTTATAATAATTATCTATTAGAATATGTTGGTGTCTATCTATCTTCATATCCATCATGTGGGATATGGATTCATTTTTTTTTTCATGTTGAAAATTGAGACAATGATTTTTAATATTGATAGTTGATTTCATATCAATCAACCAGTGTTGTCCAAGATGTAAAGCCAAACATGGTTGTTGATCCATTACCCATATATCGATGTATAATAACTTTGGTCCACATGTCATGTGTAATATATTATACCCAAGAGATTATAGAAAAGATGGATAATATCATAACTCATATTGTAATGTTGATATAAACAATTGAAACATAGTAATTATTTATACACACACACACACACACACACACACACACACACACACACACACACACACACACACACACACACACACACACACACACACACACACACAATATGTTTCAATTGTTTATATCAACCTTAAGATGTTTCTAAAATATCCCATCAATATTTGTAGTAATAAATAGATATGTATGGAATGGGCACTTGGAATTATAATCTATGCCTCTTTTTTATTTATAAATTTTGGAAATCATAGTTCATTTCCACCATTCATGTATATCATTATATGTCCTTAATTTTTGTATTTTTAAAGTTGGTTTTGTAGTGACCTGCATTATTTGTACTATGGTTGATAATGTGATGCTAGTTATAATATTTTGACCCCTATTTAAGAATGAGTATTTTGATGATCTATGTATTTTAGGAGGTAAATATGCTCAAGAAACACAAAATCATCATCTAATTTGAAGCATATTGTTTGATTGTGATATTTAAAATCTTTTGTGGACTATTATGAGAGAACTATGTATTATTTACATAATGCATTTGTATTTTTCCCTTGTAAGTTTGAATTAATGTTTATATCCAAGATCAATGGATTGAATAAAAATAAATTACATGTTCATTTGATAATTTTTCATTGCCCTATCTAAATGTGATTTTATATTCTATGGTGATGAATTTAACCTTTATATGTATGTAGGTAAGTTATGTGAAAGATTCTCAAGTGGATACAAATTTAATTTTTTCAATTTTTCATTAGACATAGTATGAATAGGTTCATCATCACTATCATGGAAATATAAAACTTTTACATATTTATGCTCAAAATTAACCAATAAAGGGAGCTCAAATTTTGTCCTTTATTGTTGTTTTAATATCATTAGATCTTTTGATAATGGTTCTTGTTCTAAGGATGCATCCATGTGTACCTCACTGGCTAGTTCCTTATAAGAATCTTGACTTAAATGAATTATTTTTATTAATTCACCCATCTCATAAGTTGGTATTATTTAAATTGTAATAAATTATTTTGGAGGTATTAGTTTAGGAACCCCTTATATGTCAGAATGTATCATTTGGAAAAAAATTATAGGTTCATGATCAGTATACATATTCCATAATGCATCATCATGTATGCATCTTATAAATTTATGTAATGTATATTAGATAGCCTCTATCATGTGTATCCAATATATACCCAACAATAAGTTATAGTGTAATGATTGAGACATTAATTATAATCTAGTTGATAATATTTTTGGTACCAATGTCACATCTAATATGATTTGACCAATTTGCAGGATACATGAGTTATCAAATTATTTTATATGTGCATTTGGTTTTTGGATAATATTGGAATTAATACCCATTTTTGTCAATATTTTTTTGCTAAAAATGTTTAGTCTATACCCATTTTTGAATAACACTCATTTTATTCATTTATTATGCAAACTAACTTATATAAATACAAACATGTCTTGGTTAATATAATATTTTTATGGTAAATATTTTTGATCAGAACTAATGAGATTGACATTATTTTTTAGATATTTTTTATAATATATACAAATTAAGTTGGCTATATATCACTTGGAATTTGTGTCTCATGCAATGATTCATACACTATATCCTTATAGATAGTAGATTTTTTTAAAAGCTCGAAAATGGAAATCTTAGCATGTATATTACTCAATTCATCTAAAAAAACATATCTTTTATTTTTATTATCAATTTTGGATTAGGAGGAACTTTTTATATATTTATATGTGGTGAGACATGTTTGGCACCCTTACCTTTTAATTTAATAACAATGTGGACCTTAGAATCTAATATAAGTTGTGGGAGAATAGTGAGAATGGGATGGTAGTTGTGACTTGATTAGGATCTAGGAGGAGCAAAGGGTTTTGATCAATGATTTTGGCATGTGGAAATCATATCTATATTATTACAAAATTATTTGTAAAGAGATATCAAATTTTGATCTTATTTTACAACATTTTCTTTATATTGACCAATTTTTATATTATGTTTGATTATATCCTTGATTGGTTTAACAATGTATATGGAATAAAAAGTAGGCACTACCATAATATATTATGCTATGAAATAAATATTATATGTATCCATATTAAACATGATTTTAGGAAAGGAAATTTTAATTTTTTAATTTTAAATATTTTGAAATTAGAATTTAGGAAAAGAATAAATCAAGAAACCCTATGCCAATATAGGGTTTGAAGATTAAAGGTTGGGTTCACCAAATGTTTATCCATAAATTTGGATATGTGAGAAAAGGTTAATAATATATAGATTATTTTATCACCCTTATAAATATATATATATATATATATATATATATATATAAGGGTGATAAAATAATCTATAATAGACTAATCAATTTAAATCTTAGATAAGGGAGTATTATAAATTATAATAATGAGATGTGATAAATATAGAATGTTTTAAATTTGATAGATGTTCAATTAATTGAAATACCAAAGATAAATGATAATTGGGTTTACTATGTGCAAGCAGATCTAGACTAGAAATAGGTGGAAAGTATGCAGGTGTAGACACTCCAATTTTATTATTTTTCATGTCAATTTTAAAAATGGAATGATTTCAATAAATTGCACACAATATGGTCTAAAATAATTTGTTCATCTAACATACGAGTTTGAATTCATAATGGGGTATGTCTAGGTGGGATAATTCACTGTATTAGATCCGTTCAGTTATTATTATTGTAAATTTATCTATTCAATTATCATTATGGTAAATTTATCTATTAAATGATCATTTTATTTAATTACAATTTTAGTCAATTTATCTGGTCAATTCACTAATTCCCCTTCTCTAAAAAATTAATAAAATTAATTCCCTCTTCTATAAATCATTATTCTAAATTATATCTCTATTACAAATAAAACTATAATTTCCTTTCATTTAATTAATTTTTATTTTCCTCCAAAGGGGCATATTCATTCAAGAAAGGATATTTATATTCTTTGGAATATGATTTTGTGATAAAAATTAATTTGATAAAGTGAGTTAATATACAAGATTATTCTCCACCATTGATCTTGGAGACATGATGAAGGGCCCTTAATGAGTCTTATGGGACAATTTAAAAGTATTCTCAATCCTTCATCTTGGAAACAAGATGAATGACACACAATGGTGAATGTTGTGAATTTATTGTGAATGATTCTCCTCTCTTCATCTTAGAAATAAGATGTGTGTCTAAATGAACTCACAAATATCTTAGAAGGATAATTTTCCACCCTTAACCTCAAAAACAAGATGAAGAGCTTATATTAATTATCATTTTATATTTTCAAAGATAATCCTCCACCCTTAATCTTGATTAAGATGAAAGGATCACATCAATGATCTATGTGCATTATTAAGGAACCTTTTATAACCATTCATCTTGATTTCAAGATGAAGGGTCCTCACTAATCTTAGATGATTATAAATAGACCTCATTACATCATAATTATCATGCTCAAGACATATAATGAAGCCATGAAAATTTATTGAGTCCCCTTGTGTATCATATTTTTAAATTCATCATAAAATTCTACTAATCCTTAGCTTCAATGGAGATGTCTCAACATAATTTTCATTGATAAAGATCATTTGATGCTACATCTGAGCCACATGATATGCAAAGATGTTTCTATTGGAGGTTTGCATGTTTTTGATTTTAATCTTACACATCATCAGATAAAATTTATATTCTCATCAGTTTGTTTACCCAAGCATGTTTCATTTTATTTTGTGTTTTTAATTTAATAAATCTAGCTTGGAAAAAATATAACTGGTGAATATTCTTAATGACACATATGCCATGCTTAGTGGGACTATCAATTGATACCTTTAGTTTGAGCCTCTTTAGTAACCATACTTTAAAGAATATATAATTATTTTGTTACTTTTTTATTCACATTTTCTACCAATATTTGTTTTTTGTATTTCAGTGAATTCATTTGCAAAAATGGCAAAAACATTTTATTTTTTTTCTAATCAATGAAATCACTATGTAATAAGTGAAATCATCATTGCATTCTATTTTTTTATATGTTTCCTATGTAGGTTTATAATATTAGTAAAATAATTCAACTATAAATGAAATAAACACATAAATAAATGAAATCAATTTATTATTGATGAAATCATCCATAGAATTATTTTTTGCAAATCAGTGAATTGGTCACCATTTCAGTGAAATTGACATTATTATTAGTGAAATAAATATTATTAGTGGCAAAATTGTTTTTTTTTCCTTATTTATCTTATCTAGTCTATTTTTGAGGATTTTATTATCAATGATTTTTTTTAATATTGATGAAATTTTTAAGGTAATTAGTGAAATTTTTTAGATATTAGAAAAATTATCTAAAAATCTCATAGTTTTGTCTTACTGCTTATTAGTGAAATGGTTTGATCATCTGTGAAATTGTTTTTTTATGGATGAAATTGTTATTTCTAATTGGCAAAAACACTTTTGTTTGATTTTTTGTATTTTATGTTCTCTATTCTTATAGGTTTTTTGAAATTAATGAAATCATTCTTGCTAAATAGCAAATTCATTTCTATGTCAAAACGTGAGAGTTTCAAAAACATATGAAATTAATCTCCTTCACTTGTCAAAGACCCACCAAGAAAAACTACTCACCTTATTTGCTTACAAGTTCCAAAAAGGGTGTTTTGAGCTATTCAAACAAATAAATTTTCTAATCACATGTGATTTTGGTATTTTAAAATCAATTCACATTTTTTTGGGGTTATAAGAAAACTTGCTTATTTTCTAAGATTTTTCATTGTGTATAAGTTTTCTTGTTGTTTCTTGTTGATTGAGTGTTTTGTGAAAATATTTTGCATGTATGTTCTCCCCATTTGGGTGATTCAAAAATTAAAAAATCATATTTTTTTAAATCTTGAATATTTTCCTAATATGATTTTCACTCACCCTTAATGGGAGTTATGTTAATTATAATGACAATACCTTATTTTTTATTTTGGATACATGATTGGGGTGTCATTTTATTCTCATGAATCCTTAGGTAATGATGATTAGGATGTCATTACCCAATATTTGTACCAAACCCCACTTATCTAGTGGGGTATATAAATTGAGTAACATTTCCATTATGAACACCTGACTTTGTGTTTGCATAAATTCATGTGAGGATTGAACCCCAGGGAGTTCTTTCTAATATACTAGGTTAATGTGTGGTAAATTTAAAAGGAGAAATTTTGGAAATGATATTAAACTTATCCATTAACTAAATTTTTACCCAAGTACTAGGACGTATATAGGAATCATATAGATAGCCCAAGTAAATAGTAAGCAAACCCCAAATTTAGTAGCAATTCATTGAGAACCCAATGGCTAAAGTGGTTGCAAAGGAAAAATATCCTCTCATGAATAGATTGATATTAGATTTATTCTTAGACATATATTTTTATGTGGATAATTCATTTATTTAGGGGTGTAAAGGTTAACATCCACTGTAAAGATTTTTTTGCTTGTACATACCTTTTGAGAGAAGGGTGGGATTAAAACAACACTAATAATTGTAATAATTTATTTAATTAACCTTAAATTTTTAATCCTCTTACAAGGTGAGTATATTGAAGGTTTAATGTATGCGATGTACACCCATTTAATTTATTAAACTATCTCATAATTCTTGTGTGTTTATGCTTGATTGTCTTGTCAAAACCTCATTTTCTATTCCAAAACCAATCACATGAAATAAAGGTCAAAACCAAATTTCATGAAATTATCATATTTTACCTACACAAAAAGGTTTTTTATATCCAAATTCTAAGTATAAATTGTTTCTTTCTAAAATTATGTCCAAATTTTATATCAAATCACACCTATATTATCTAAAATTGTACATTTATGTTGTCTATGTAAGTTTGAACTTATTATAGTCATTTCCTAAGTTCCTAATTTTAATTTTATTTATATAATCGATACTTATTCAAATCAAAATTTCTAGTCTTGACACCATTACCTTGTGTTCAAATCAACTTTATTCAAATTCAAAGTTTTTTCTTGTCATTTTCTAAATGCCATATTTTCCCATTCCCATATATATCTATTCCAAATTTCATGTCTAATATGACTCATTACATAAGAAGTAGTATGGATTATAAAGCCACTTATGATGGCAATTGGACTCAAGGTCAAATTGACCCATTCACATATCAACTAATTTCTCCCATTATCAAGAAGATTTGAGGAATCCACATGATATGAAAGTTCACCAACTAGTTTACAAATAAATTCCACTGATGTATGATGCATCTAAAACCTAATTTGAACATAAAATATTTGACAATATAAATGAAATATTTATATGTTTATTAGAGATGGGTGTCAAATATCCTCCTAATTTTACCCTATAAAAATTACATAAGATTGAAAGATCACCACGATGAAATTTTGTCAATATTATTGAGTGGAATGATGATATACACTTTTATTAGTCATGACCCTCCAATTATTCAAATATCCATAACTCCATAAACATCTAGGAAATGGAAAGGAGTTACTTGTATATTCCCCCTAAGTTTTACCTAGTATTTAAACCCAACTATAACAAGCTAGTAAAGTGATTAGTGACTTTGTCACCTTGCTACTTATTCTGGTTGTTGATCCTTCATTTGAACATAAAATAAAATATCTGTTGATTGAGCCATTACTTAATGTTGAAATTTTTATTACTCCTAAACATCATACACCTGAATATTCTTTAAAACTAGTTGTAGAAAATCTCCAACAAACGTTTCCTAATCCTCACCAAGTTTCTATAAATCCTACGTGTCAAATTCCATCTAATAAAATTCCATATAAATAGTTATAAAGTTCAATTTATATACAATAAATTGTTGTTGAGACATATAATATTCCTTCTAAATCCCATGTCTCCCAAATCAATTATGATAATGTTCCTTCTAATACACAACAATGATTTCTTTTTGTCCAACAAGTTGCTTCTACTTAGAAACACAGTATTTCCACTCAACAACAATTCCTTAGTAAAAAAAACTTCCTCCTATGAAACAACACATTTTGATTACACTATGTAATCATAGTTAATACTAGTCTCTTCTTCCTACATAACAAAATGTATTCATTCCCTCTTCCAATCGCAACCAATACCAAATTACACCTAACCAATCAAAACCTAAAAATATAAATAAAATTCTAATTGGTTAGGGAAAAATTTCCCATAAATATGAAAAATACCTAATTCTATTATTAGTCAAATAATCCCCCACCTACTTCTGAAAGTACCTTCTTTTCTCAAAAATTATAGGTCATCAAAGATGCAATATCAGGATTACAAGATGGGACTCAAAATCAAAAATATAAGTTGGATCATATATGTTCATATCTATTTGATTCAAGTATTTTTTAGATACCATTTCCATCTCATTTTTAGATTCTAATATTTGAAAATATAAAGGAAAAGGTGACCCAATAAAACACCTAAGCTTATTATTTGTTTCTTGTCAAGAGGTTACCTATAATTCCAATTTACTAATTTAATTATTATCATGAACTTTGGCTGATCCTACCTTTGATTGGTTTAAACATAGATTCTAAAAATGTTTTGTTAATAATTTTGATGACTTGTTAGATAAATTCATTAAACACTTTCCATATAACATTGAGCAATATTTAACCATGGTTGACATATGTGCTATCAACAAAGAGGATGTGAGAGATTTTCTTTGTATCTTCAAAGATGGTGAGCACTAACTAGTATATTTCCACATGCACTTATTGACAGTGAGGTGTAAAATATATTCATGATGAATTTGAACTTGGAAATTGCACTTAATATCATATTATAATGTCCATAAAAATTTTATGATGTTATTGACAAGGGTTTTCAAATAGAGAAAGCTCTTATTGACAAAGGATTGATTAAAATCTATTCACAAAATCAGTCTCAAGATCAGAACTAAAATCAGATCCAACATTCCACTCCAAATACAAAAAATGTGGTATATAATCCAAAGCATTTTAACCATAATAAGAATATGGTGGGAAATAGATTTATATAATTTAGACATATCCAATCAGTATAGTGACCACTAGTATAAAAGGTTCCTCAAATGCAACCACTTGCTTTGCAAAGGTAACATCCTCCTATGAATCATGTTACTCAAATACCATTTGTTAATTTTGGAGATACCATTGAGAATATATCTACTTATTATGAATATGATTGGTTGGCCAAATAACAAACCCTTTAACTAAATTTGACATAAACCAGAGTGTTATAAGGATAATGAATATTGTGAGTATCATCAGGCCAAAGGAAATGAAATCCATATATATTTGCAACTATGACATCTAATTTCAATACATGTTGAAAATAGGATAAATTGAGTTAAATAATTATTCATCTTATAATTATGGTTAGGATATGGGGATATATAAAAACCCTTTCCCTCAACATAATAACAATCAACATGAATAGTAGTAGTGTCAATATAACAACAATTATAATTAGAATCAGGATTCCTAAACTAACAATGTTGATTACCATGCTACACCCTATGATTAAAACATAGTGGGATGTATCATGGAACATTATGTAGCCATGTTCATGATCAATACCCATTCCCATAATTACTAGCAAGAAAATCTCTCTATTCTAAAAGTAGGTACATCTATCTTGGGAGTTCTTCCTTCCCATGATCCTCATTTTTGAGTTATTATTCTAAGTCATATTTATTATGCATAAAATTATCATATCTCTATTGCCACTTAGGATTGTGTTATTAAAAATTAACATGCTAAAATCACCCTTTAGGGTGTTTTACCGTCCTCTACTAATCATAATCCACCTTCTTATTCTAATCATATTCCACATCAATCAAAACTCAAGTATGCACCTATCAAAAAGCCATATGATCTTATGGATCAATTGAATAAAACACCTGCACATATTTCCATTTTGTATCTTTGTATACTTCTCAACTTCATAGGGATGTCTTATATGAGATTTTGAATTAATCTTAGGTGCCTAAAAATATTACACTAGATAGATTTTAGTTGTTTGTTGGGCACTTATATCTAGGCCCACAAATGATATTTGATCAAAGTGATATCTCATCTCTTGGATCTTCCCACACTAATTTCATGTATATTGAATTCATAGTTACTGACCAAAAAATCAATTAGGTACTTATATATAATGGCTATGACATTAATATTATTTCATTAAAATTAGTTTGATGTATGGGATATAATTTAATAAACTGCAAGAATGATACTATCAGTATCAATGGGTATGATAATATTGAGCAACAATTAATAGGTATAATTTCCTTACCCATCTAGGTTGGGCCGGTTATATATAGTAACTTGTGCCATGTTATTAATCTAGACTTACCATATAATATCTTATTAGTCATCCATAAAGTCTTGAGATGCATGAAGTTCCTTCTACACTCCATCAATGTATCAAGTTTCCTCATTATGGAATAGAGGTTACTATTCAAGGGTACTTGAAATTGTATCAATATTACAAACATATATAAGTAGAAGGTCATATATATGCCTATTATCCTAGTAATAATGGTACCCTCAAAAAGGATAGTCAAGTAAAATTTGAGCCACCTCAATCCAATAATTTAGATCCCATTACCCTTTCTTCTTCTTCTAAAACACACTCCCCTTCATTTAATTTCTTCAATTTAAATATTCATGACACAAGTATTGGCATGCATAGTTTAGAAGATGAATTTCACGTTGCCAAATTACCTGGATCACCCAAATCCCATATCCAACCTGAAATGGAATGGAAAAAAGAAGACAACATCTTATCCTACAAAACCACTTCCATTCATTCTAATAAAAACATTCAGTCAAGATGGTTTGAAGCAAGAAGATGATTCATGATCATATAATAATAATTTATCTCCTTATTTTTAGAGTAAAATTACCCTATTCAAAATAGAATTATGGTCCATAATTCTTATAAAGTCAAGGTTTTGGGGGAAAAAGAGTAAGGTTTATTAGACCATATTCTTCCTACAAAACATTCAAAGAAATAAGGTCTAGGATTAAAAGCACCTAGGGTTATCCATAAACATCCTAAAAGGGGTTTGAACTTTATGTTAAGTGATGATATTCTTGGAAATAACATATATTCCTATTGTAACATATATGATGAGCTTCTAAAAACTAATATGTTATATTCCTTTTATATTATCACCATTTTATTTGTTCCCACCATTCCCCTTACGCTTCATTATCATGACCTTATTGATTAATACCAACATGAAAATGATATAATTTTTGATGAGTTTTCCAATGAATAAGCAAGTTCAAAGTTCTTAGGATTAAAAGATGGTTTACCAATAGGTGACCACAATGAAGTATTCATATACACTTTGGACCCTATGGCCTACTTTGGGAAGCAATAATTTTTTTTGGTCAAAATAAAAATGAAACATTGATATCCTTAAGTGAAAACATTTTTGAGGAAATTTTGGATCAATGATAAAATAAAGACAAAGATAAGTACCTTGGTGAAAACTGATTCCAAGCACCATTAGACATGGAAGTTTGGTCTCCTTGATAGGAAGCCTAGGGGTCCATAAGTCCATGCCTATCATATAGTGTTAAAATCAATCTTAAAGATAATGATTAATTTTAGTGTATGGTTATAGAGAATCCAAATTTTATAGATAATTGGACATTTTTTGAGGGTAATGATTTTGATTCTTCTTACATGGGTTAATCTCAGAGTCCATAGTTGATCAATTATTGATTACCTTTTTTCCCATCAATTTTGGATGATGTCTCCACTCTTCTCATGGAAGACACGATGAAAGTCAATATTGGTATGTATGATGATCTTAAGATAATAAATATTGGTGAATCCCTTACTTCAAAGGAGTGTGAATTGATTATTTACATTCTTAGAGAGTTCATTGATTTTTTTTGGGCCTATTCAAATATGCATGGTCTAGATCCTTCATCAGTTATTCATCATTTGGTTATGCACCTAGATGCCAAGATGATTAAATGGAAACTAATAAAGATGCATCCATGGATTACTCTCTTAGTAAAATTAGAAATCAAAAAATTATTTGAAGTAGGTTTTATCAAACTTATTTCCTTTACATATTGTATTTTTAATATTATTCCAATCATCAAGAAACTAGTTAGTATTTGAATATGTAAGATTTAGATATCTTAACAAATCTTGTCCCAATTATGATTTTCCATTACCTAATATAGATATTATTATAGACTCTATATATAGATGTGAGATGTTATTTATTATGAATGGATTCTTAGGCTATAATTAGATTAATATCACTCCATAGTATCAAGCCAAGATAACATTTACAACCCTTTAGGGCACATTATGTTATCAAGTTATTTGATTTGGTTTGAAAAATGTAGGGGCCACTTATCAATGAGAAATTACTATTATATTTTATGATCTCATGCATGATATTATTGAATACTATGTCTATTTTATTCTAGGAAAATATAGAACTCATGCAAAATATCCAATAATTATATGAATAATATTTGAACGGCTTCATGAGTATAAATTACATCTGAACCCTAAGATGTGTTTTTGGGGTTTTTTATAGAAATTTGTTATGCTTCATTATCTCTCATAGGGGAATTGAATTTGATCTTTCCAAAGTTCAATATATTACTGAGATGACACCTTCAAAATTTAAGCAACTTTGCAGTCTATAAAGTAAGATCCAAGCTATTAGATGCTTCATTTCCCAACTTGTTGATTGTAGTAATCCATTTACACATATTCTAAATAAGGTAATTAATTCTCAATATAATGTTAAGTTCCAAGAACATTTTGAGAAACTTAAGTAATACTTAGCAAAATCTATAGTACTTATTCCACTATTGCTAAGGAAACATTTGTAATTGTATATTTTTATTACTGCTAGTGCCATGGTGGGGACTCCTAGCTCAACATGAAAATCAAGGAAAATAAAGATCTATTTATTATAAAATTTATTCATTGATATATTATGAGAAAAATTATACTCTCATAGAAAAACAATATCTTGAATTAGTTTTCTCTTCCCATAAGATTAGACATTATATGTTGAAAAATAAGACTATACTAATTGCAAAAATAGATCCCCTAAAATATCTATTATCAAAATCATTTCTAACTAGTAAAATGGCCAAATGGGTAATATTGCTTAGTGAGTTTGATATAGAATACACACATTAGAAAACACACAAATGACAAGTATTAATTGATCAACTAACATCACCTCTCCAAGATTCTACTCCTATTACAATGCACTTTCTTGACAATCTATTATGACTCTAATTGAACACAAACATTTAAAACTCTATTTTGATGGTTATTTCACATCCCATGGTTCAGGAGTATGATTATTATTCATAATGACATAGGGAAATCTTATTCCAAAATATTTTTTTAGTAGATTTCCATGCATAAATAATATAGTTGAATATGAGGCTTTGCTTATTGCACTTTGTCTTGTAGCGCAATGAAATATTCAATATTTACAATTATATGGTGATTCATATCTCATTATCAATCAAGTCACTAATCAATATAAAACAAAATATGAGAATATAGTGCCTCACAAAGCTATGGTGGATGCTCTCAAACTCAAATTTAAGTTCATTTAGTTCAAAAAAATTCCTATATCTAATAGTAAGTAAGCTAATGTTATGGCTACCATTTGTTCAATGATTGTATTTTCTTCATGTATCAAAGAGTATCAATTTTTAATTGAAAATATTATTGTTTAAGTGTGCAATTATTCATATTCCAAGATGGTATGTGTCATTTTTGGTCCCAATTCCCCTTAGTACATAGATATATTTTCCTATCTACATGATCAAATCCTTCCACCTAATCTATCCCATAACTAAATGAAATCCTTTATTCAAAACACTTATTGTTACACTATAATTGGTAACACACTCTATCATAGGGGCTATGATGGAACTATAATTCATTTTTTAAACATAAGATGATTTAAATTATCACTTTAAGAGGTCCATTAAGGGATTTATGGGGCACATAATAGTGATATGGTCCTAGCTAAGGAACTCCTTTGTAATAGTTATTATTGGCCTAACATTAAATAAGATGAATGTGATTATGTTAACAAATTTCTAACATGTAAAAAACATGTGCTATAATTCATGCTTGATCGTAAATCTTTCAAATATTTAAAATTTCTTGGTCATTTTTAACATGGTAGGCAAGATTAACACAACTTATTTACATGGCCACAAATATATCCTTAGTTTTACAAAATATTTTACTAGATGGGTAGAGATAATCCCTCTCAATTACATACTGATAAGCATATTTATAAGTTTATTTTGAATCACATCACTTGACATTATGGCATCCCTTCCACCATCATGTTATATAATGGTATGTCCTTTAAAAAAAAAAGATGTTTCCCTTTGTTTTGAGTTCCATATCAATCATAAGTTTTCCACCCCTTATTACCCACAAGGTAATGGTTAAGAAGAAGCATTTAATAAAATACTTATCAAAATCATCAAAAAAATACTATTAATACATTTGGACATGATTGGCATTTAAAAATATTTCTAGCCTTATAGGCATACCATACTAATGTCTTTACTCCTACTGGTGTAACTTCATATTCCATAGTATATGGATATGAATCCATTCTTCCTGTTGATATTGAGTTTCCCTCTATGCACATTTTATTGTAAGATGTACTTGATGAAGAAGACTATCGAGTGTCTAGATTAACAAATTCGGAGCTTTTATATGAGAAAATTATATCCATTTTAAATCACCTCAAGTCTTATCAAAATCTAATATGTCAGGATATAACAAGTTAATTATATCTTGAGAGTTTAATCTTGGTGTCTTATGCTCAATGAAAATCAAAAGATTACAATTGTTAAACAGGAAAATAAAGGTAATTTTGAGTCTACTTGATTATGATCTTTCATTGTTACAATTGCATATGGGTGTAGTGAATATAGATTGGCTTCTCCATAAGGTAATAAAATAGATGATCCAATTAATATTATTCTTCTTAAGCACTTTCATGCTTATGTTACCACACTCTTGCTTATAAGTGTTCATGTTTGGGGGAATATTTGTCCTATTCTATCTTCCCTATTCCTTTTGGAAATTACCTAGGGGAATCCTTTCACTATTCCTCACTTCCATTTCCTATTACCACCCTAATCTGGTTATTATTACATAGATAAAATAGTTGAATCATATCAACACTCAAGAAGAGTAAAGTAGAATCTAAGATTAATTTTATGTTAGACTCAATATGTTATGTCTTGTATGACTTTTATTGTTCCTTTTAGTTCCTATAAATTCCAAAATACATTCCATCATTCATTATCATTGCATCTTGATTAATTATTCCAAAATAAGAATTTGTATCATATTCTAATTTATTATTGAGTGGCACTCCCTCAATTGATCATAAATGGACAACCCTTTCACATTCCCTATTCACTATTGAGTTCTCATACCCATGATCCTCCTTTCTTTTGGGAGATGTTCTAGAGTTATCTATTCCCATTCCTTATAAATTCTCTAGTCAAACTAATCTTATGTATATATCATTCCAAAAATCCTTAAACATTTAAAATATTCCAAAAATCCCTAAAAATCTAAATATTCCCTTATGTAGAAACCCTAGAAAATTGTTTGACTCTATTTCCACATATGCATCCATATTTAGTATCATGTGATTGATTAGTTTTCATCCTATTCCTCAACTTGTATTTCTAGTTTCTTTTTATTAGGTGGCACATACTGAAGTAACTCATTGGTAATTTTCATTTCTTCATGGGTATAACTTTTTAAAAAGTGGAACCAACTACCCTCACTCTTATTATTTTTTGAGTTAATTCCACACTCTTTCCATTTTGTGAATTTTTTTATTCCATTCTCTTTCTATTTTTTTATCATTCATATTTCATGGTCTCATCATTTTGTGAGTTTAACCATCCAGTCTCAAAATGTTTTTATCTTATCCTTGGTCATACTTATCATTTTTTATGCCTAGTTTCTTGTTGAACTACAATGGCTTGAGGTCTAATTAATCTATGTAAGAATATCTCAATTTTATAAGGTCAACTTGGACATACATTGTCCCATGCTATAAATGTTTTTAAATCATATCCCATGACATTTTGGTAAGTGTGTTCTTTATACACTCTCACCATTTTGTGAGTCTCTATTCCTAATTTTCATCTGTAATCAATCTTCTTGACTTATCATCAATTTTATTCAATCCCAAATCCTTGGGAGAACTACATTTGGACTAAAGTCTATAGGACTATGTAGGTAATGTCCACTTGTATGGGGCATTTGGAGTGATCTTGGCCACACCTTCCTTAATCTTCTATTCCCCCTTCCCTAGTCAAGATTATTTTGTCATAGCCTTAATCTCAAAGAGTAACACCTTATTATTACACACATTCCTTTATGAATTTAATGTTTATTTATTTTATCTTATGTTTTTATGTGTTGATTGTTTGTTTTCTTATCAGTACATTTTTTTGTCACTTAGGTTCCTTAATTTAATACATTATGTTTTCCCTTTAAGTCTTGATTATTCATATCATGATTTTGAGTTGTGAACATTTGTATCTAAATTAGAATTGATTTAAGTGCATTATTTTGTAAATTTAAACATTTAATTTCTATATCTTGTTTTAAGTTATATAAATTTACATATTGAATTCAATTTGTTACACATTTTAACAAATGAATGTTATCATAGTTCTTCCTAGATTATGATGTATACTGTCATGTGAAATATAAAAAATTAAGTTTAAAAATGATTTACATGTTAATTCCATCAATAAAATACATATTTATCTTATCTAATCATCAAAGTTAATAAGCATATAGTTATCTCATCAATACTAATAGATAGATCATATATAAATCAAAGTCATAGCCATCATGTTTAATCTAAGTACAAGAGACATAAGCATCAAATGAGATAACATTAAATAGCATTAATATCATTTATAAAAGTGTCAAATGTTCACATACATCAAAAATTGGGCATAGACACCAAAAGAGAGTACATATACATCTCAGATCATTTAAGCAAATCACATAAATTAGTACATGTCATGGATTAAAACTTGAAGCTCTAAAAATAAACTGTAGATATAACTATCTATACTAGCTCTATCCTAAGAATCCACATGCTAAGAGATATCCTCTATCTTATCTTGTTGTAAGGATGGCTGTGTGAGAGGACACATAGTTGATGATCATAGAGGTGGATAAGATACTTATCTCATTGATGTAGAATTTCCATATGAATGACTTGATATAGAGGTTGATCTTTGTGTAATGTACTCATAAAATGTATGCATCTTCCATATTACTAGAATTATTTCCTATTATAATCTCCCATATTATCTCACCTCATACTTATCCTAAATTATCTTCTCAAAAATAATTATAAAACCTATCTCTATCATAACCACTTGAGCCTCATTATACTCTAACTAGATTCTAGCCATGCATGCCTATGTAATATCCTTCTCAACTCATTATGTATCTAGGTCTACTATTACAGAGTATATAAGAAAAATAGTATATGTCTATACTTGTACTATAATGTCACACTTATATCTAGATAAATACCTCTTTGAGGTAAGCTATACATATATCTCATGCATTTATCTAAACTCTACTATTAGTCTATATATCTTTGTCCGATTTGCACTAATCTAACTATGTGTTATAGATATATACTAGGATTAACAATATAATCGAGTCTATAAACATGTGAGCTCAATATTTTTGGCATTGATCTCCTATCGCAATCTATCAATAAGTGCCTACATCTTATAGGATATTATAGGTATTAATGAGCTAACCTGACCTACATCCCTTGTCACCTATACACCCTAATCACCCTTATCACATATAACTCTACCATCTCCTCATTTGAGCCTATATCCACTTCCTCCTCCACATACTTTATCTCCACATCATCTCCCTCTTTTACCTCATACATCTTCTCTTGATCCTCCTATATATACTCTTTTTCCTCCTCTCCATCCTCATCCTCCTCTTATCCATCCTCTTCCTCCTCCTCTCCAACCTCCTCTTCTACTATGATATTTAATTACATTTTTATAGGAATAGGTTGTAGAACACATATTGGAACTTGTCTCTCCTAAGCTTCATGTTCATGTCCCTCATCTCCACCTAATGCATTAGTCAATCTCAAAGTTTAATGCTAAACCCAAATTTTTTTATATACCTTTGTCACCCATATATATGATGTCCCACCTTTATATACTTAGGCTATCTATGGTACTAACCCAAAACTCACTTCAGCCTCAACCCAATTAGGGGTTGGTTTTTAATATCATCTCTCTCTCATAACATGAGCAAATTGGTGAGTTCCTAATGGTACATCCCACTATAAACCAAAATAGAATTATACTCTATTTGGACTATAAAAATCAATGGTATACTCCTATCAAAACATAATTTAACATACAATAGTCATATAAAGTATAAAATCTACATCTTCTAGCCACTAGATTTGAATATATAAATATGATGTCCATGTTAATTCAACATCAGTCATATCATCTATTATCAATAATATATGATCTCCCATATATGTATCTTATGCCCTAGCCCCACTTGAGACCATCCATATGCCATAAGCTTATATGGTCCCCTATGTTGATGTTTATTTATAGGTCATTCAATAGATATGTGATCCCATGCCCAGACTTGGAGTAGTATCATTGAGCCAATATTACATACTCCTTAGTGAACCACATAGTGAATATCATTGTATAACTAAGCTAAAATATCTAGTCCCTAGGAAAAATCATTATATTTACAAGCATATCTTTGACCACACCTCCATAACCCATGTGAAATAACTTACTACTCATGTCAGGTCAAAAAATATTGATGACAACATCCATAAGGTCTATCACTACTTTGTCAAAAATAATAGGTAAATGAACATACACCTCCATATCCCCATCTCATGGCATGTACATCACAATCTCAATCTCATTAATGTTGACATATTCACCCAAAACCATCTTAATGTCAATGGTCCTATAAAATTTTCTAGAGAATATTATCTAAACCTTAGGGTAAGCCAATATATCAAATAACCTCTAATTAGTACTAGTAATATATGACATATATACTCCAAGTTAATAGTCACCTCCCTTGTTATTAGATATAAGGTATATGTATCTAATCTCCACCACTAATAAGGGTACTGAATAGTGCTTGATCTATTTGAACAACAAGCATCCTCACTATGTATAAAAGGCCAATCATATAAAAGTAGCCACACATGCAATCTATCCATAATGCTAGCTATCAAAGAATTTGTGAGAATTTCTTATGATATATCAACACCTCCACTCACTCCCACAATCTAGTCAAAGTCATTATGATTTGTCATTTATCACTAATTTCAATCACATTTTCAATTTCTAATCATCTCTATTTTTCTAACAAAATCATGTCATCTAATCTTGTTCAAATTTGATGATCATTTTTATGACTCTCTATTCAATTTCTATTCTTATGTATAATCAAGATGTTTTTGTTATTTTTAGGTGAATTCACCATTTATTAGTTATATTTCATCATTTATATGGTGATTTCATTATTAAATAGGTTTTGAACCATTTTGCTAATTTCATGATGATTTTGATGATACACTCAACCATTTAATTATTCTATATTCAGTTTCACTATTTATATGACATGACATCAAATATTTTTTGATGTTTCACCATTTTAATGACAAGTTTGTAATTTAAACTAACCAATCCATCATTTTTAGTAGTCTAATTTACCTTTCTCATGAAATCGCTTTATGCCATTTGGACATTTTGTGATTTCACCATTTTGGAAGGCTAATTCTCTAATGGGATTGACTAATTTACTATTTTCTATACCAATTTTCTATTTTTTATGATGGATTCACCATTTACATGGTTGAATTCACTATTATAGAGTATATTTTGATAATAATCTATCTATTAGTTTATTATAACATCACACTCAAATCTAGATAAATCCCTCTCTGATGTAAGCTATACCTATATCTCATGCATCTATCTCAACTCTACTATTAGTCTAGATATCTATATTTTATCTAAACTAATACAACTATGTGTTATATATGTATGTTGGGATTATTAATCTAATCAAGTCTATAAACATGTGAGCATAGTCTTTCTATCATTGATCTCCTATCTCAATCTATCAATAAGTGCATACATCTCATAAGATACTATAGGTATCAATGAGAAGACCTGACCTACATCCCTTGTCACATATGTACCTTAATCACCCCTATCACATCTACTTCTACTATCTCCTCATATAAACATATATCCACCTTTTCCTCTACATATCCTCTCCATCCTCTTCCTCCTCCTCTCCATCCTCTTTCTCCTCTTGTCCAACCTCCTCCTAGACTATGATATTTACTACCCTTGCTATAGGAATACCTTGCATACCACATATTGGAACCTATCTCTATTATGGTCCATGATCATGTCCCTTATCTCAACCTAATGTATTAGTTAACCTAAAATTTTGATGTTAAACCCACCTTGTTACATATACCCTTACCACCCATACATTTTATGACCCACTTGTATACACCTAGGTTACCTATGGTATCAACCCAAAACTCACATCAACCTCATTCCAATTAGGGGTTGGTCCCCAATGTCATCTCTCACTCATAGTATGAATAAATTGGTGAGTTCCTACTTGTACATCTTACTATAAACCAAACTATAATTATAATCTATCTGAATTGTAGCACTCAATGGTATACTCCTATTGACCCATAGTGTAACATAATAGTCATATAAAGTATATACTATACATCCTCTAGTCACTAAAACTAAATATCTAAGTATGATATCCATGTTAGTTCAACATCAATCATGTCATTTATTACTGGTCAATAATATATGAGCTCCCCTCTAAGTATCCTATTCTCTATCCCCACCTAATACCATACATATTCTATAGGATCATCTAGTCCCCTCTATTGACATCTACCTATAAGTCTCTCAATAGATATGTGATCTCATGCCCAGACCTATAGTAGTGTCATTAGGCTAATGTTACATCCTCTGTGGTGAACCACATAGTTAATATCATTGTATAACTGAGCTAAAATATCTAGTCCCCATTCAAAAAATATTATATCTATAAGCATATCTCTGACCACACCTCCAAAACCCATGTTAAATAACTTAACACTCTTGTTAGGTCATAAAATGTTGTTGATAACATCCATAAGGACTATCACTACTCTATCAAACATAATAGGTACATGAACATCTGCCTCCATATCCCCATCTCATGGTATGTACATCATAATCTCAATGTCTAATGATAACATATTCACCCAAAACCATCTTAATATCCAAAGGTCCTATAGAATTTTCTAGGGAAGCTTGTCTAACCCTTAGAGTTGACCAATTTATCAAATAACCTATTATCAGTACTGATAACATATGGCATACATACTCCAAGGTAATAGTCACCTCTCTCATTATTAAATAGAATGTATATGTATCTAATCTCCACCAATCTATAAGGGCACTGAGTAACACTTGATTTATTAAAATAGTAAGCATTCTTGCTATGTATAAAAGGCCAATCATATAAAATTAGCCATACATACAATCTATCCATAATGCTAGCTATCAGAGAATGTGTGAGCATTTCTCATGATATATCAACACCTCCACTTGCTCCCACAATCTAGTCAAAGTCACTATGATTAGTCATTTATTACCAATTTCAATCACATTTTTTGTTTCTAATCACCTCTATTTGCTAATAGAATCATGTCATCTAGTCCTATTCAAATTTGATGATCATTTTTATATTTCTCTATTCAATTTCTATTCCTATGTACAATCAATTTATTTTTTACATTTTTAGGTGAATTCACCATTTAGTAATTCTATTTCACTATTTATATGATTATTTCATTGTTAAATAGGTTCTAAACCATTTTTCTAATTTCATGATGATTTTGATGTTATTCTTGACCATTTCATTATTATTTATTCAATTTTTCCATTTGGATGCCATAAAAAATTTCTTATGTTTTGCCATTTTAATGACAAACTTATCATTTAAACTAACCTATCCATCATTTTTAGCAGACTAATTCACTGTTCTCATGAAATTACTCTATGCTATTTCAACATTTTTGATTTCACCATTTTCAAAGCCCAATTCTCTAATAGGATTGACTAATTTACTATTTTCTAGACCATTTTCCCATTTTTGATGATGAATTCACAATTTGCATAGTCAAATTCACCATTTTAAAAATAGCAAATTAGTCATTTTATCTACTTCTACATGTTTGGAATCACCTTTGGTCATGGTTTGCGAGCCATTTTTTCCAAGTCACTTTAGCACTAAATCTCAGAGGTAAAATTTGAAATGAGAGGGTGAAAATGAACCAAATTTCCACCCCAAGGTGAATATGTATCCTTTTATTTCAATTTTCCCCCATGTGTTTTTCTTCTTTGGAGGCTCATTTTTATCCCTAATATCCATTTTTGTCCTATTTTCACCTATCTCTTTCATTTTTATCCCCTTATGTCATTTATATGTCATTATTTCATCATTTTGATTGTTTACTAAGCCAAAATATTTCCACCTCTCCCCTCTAGGGTCATCTAGGGTTTACCAAGCACCACTTTAGGGCACATTTGAATAATTTTCTATTACTTTTAACAAATTCATCAAACTAACATTTGTTAATTTTTATTATATGATAATTTTAACAATTTTTTATTCTTCTAAAAGTCATTGCTTCATCTACATCTCACAATATATTCTTAAAAATTGGTATCTATAGGCACTCCAATTTTATCACTTTTGTGTCAAGTTATAATGGAATAATTCCTAGTGATTTCACACAATCTAGTCTAAAATCATCTGTTTATTTAACATATTAGTTTTAATTAATCTTGGGGCATCTCTAGGTGGGATAATTAACCATATTATATCTATCATTTATCATTATGGTCAATTTCTATGTTCAATTATCATTCTAGTCAATTTATCTATTCAATTATCATTATGTTTAATTACCATTCTGGTCAATTTCTCTCATTAATTATGTTATTCTGGTCAATTCACCAATTCCCCTTTGTGTTGGAATTATTTTCATTGACGTCAAAGTTCTAGCATTGGTGATAAAGTCCCCATAGCATTTATTGTCTAAAGGCATTTTTAATGTTTATATTTTGGCTAAAATGTGTTGACATTTATTTAATGTTAATGAATATATATTTTGGTTACATAAAAGTCAAAAGAGGTCCTATGGAGAATTCAAAGAGTCATGAGGTAAATACAAAAGAGGAATGGGATGCATTTTCTCATGAAGAGTCATCTTGAGTAATTTCAAGAGTCACCAAGTGAAGACAAAAGAGGGTATGGCACATTTTTCCATGAAGAGTCACCTTAAGGAATTATAAAGGTCACCAAGATAAATAGAAAAGAGAAAAGGACACATTTATTCATGAAGGGTCACCATATGACTTTTGAAATACAAGGATTCGAAGGGTCATCCAAGTTTGGCACCATTTTCTATGAGTGAAGGGTCATAAAGGGTGAATGCCAAAGGTCATTTGGAAAACTATAAATAAAGGCTTGAAAAGTCATTTATAATATACAAGAGAGTTCATGGTTTGTAATTGTTTTATATAATAAAAGAGGAGAGAATAGAAAGATATATTATAGAGTTCTATCATTTGTTGAGAAAGTAACATTGAGAGATAGTTGTTTTTTATACACAAGAGGGGTTGGTTCTCCTATGGGTTGGTACTCAAAAATAGTTGCTATGTTGGTGCTCAAAAAATGGATTATTGCTCCTACAAGTTTGTGATTAAGAACTTTGTAATTTTATTTGGTTCTCATTCTTATACTTGAGATTATTCTATGTGGTTTTTCCCACATTGAGTTTTCATGTTAAAATATTCTCTCTCTCTCTCTCTCTCTCTCTCTCTCTCTCTCTCTCTCTCTCTCTCTCTCACATATGGTGTTTATTATTTTAGTTTTATTGCATATCTTGAATGTATGGTTAAGTGGAAATTGATTAAGTAAAATTTTATAAGATACATGATATAACTATTCACCCCCCTCTTAGTATAGCTAGTGCTTAACAATTGGTATCAGAGCAGGTTTCTTTGGAAAGAGTTTTACATCTTGAAGGTAGATCAGGGAAAACACAATAGCTGGATCACATGAAGGTTTTTATATAAATAAGGCACCTTTGTCTGATGGGATAAATTATGATTTTTAGAGCATAATAATGAGCACTTATTTGATATATATTGGATTCAAAATTTTACAAATGGAGGAATACGAAGAGCCACAGACATTAGTGATTACTCTGACAGAAAATAAGGCAAGTAGTAATAATGCTAAAGCTTTAAATGCTATTTTATATGTTTTATGTGAATCAAAATTTGTTAAAGTTATGAAATGTAAATTTGATCATGAGACTTGGGTAAAGTGTGAAAATATTTAAAAAGGTGATGGAAAGGTTCAACAAGCTAAGATCTAGACTTTTAGAAGATAGTTTGAGAGTTTGAAAATGGAAGAGGAATAAAATATAGTGAGTTATCTTTTGTGGGTTGATCAAATAGTTAATAATATTCAAGGCCTTGGAGAAAAGTTAAAATAATTAGTGGTGGTGCAAAATTTTATGATATATCTACCAATGAGATATGATTCAAAGGTTTCATCAATCGAGGAGATGAAAGATCTAACCAAGATAAAGATGGATGAACTACATGGTATTCTTACAACATATGAGATGTGGACAAAACAAGAGAAATCCTTAAAAAGGGAATATTATTTCAAGACATGAAAGATAGACAAGGATAAGATTAAATAATAAAGTGACATCTCTAGTAATGATGAAGATGATAATGGATCTCTATTCATCTGCAAGCTGAAAAAGGGCACTTATAATGATTAAGGAAAATTACCTTTTAAATGTTTTAATTGTGTAAAGATTAAAAAATTTGTATCTAAGTGCCTAGATAAGAGTAATGGTGACAATGAAGAAGGAAGGTCTACATACAAGAATAATTTAAAATGCAAATTCAAGAAGGGATTTGAGAAGAAGAGTTTATACTCTAAAGATCCTAGCTCAGCCAAAGACAGTGGAGTTAGTGATTCATATGAAGAAGAGATTATATTAATGACCATACATGAAGATGCATCTATAATAAAAAGTATAGATAATCAAGAAGAAGAACAAGATGAATTTGAGGTAAATCTAGAAGGAGAACTCATTTGTGCCTTAGAAGAATTAAAAGCTCTTGAGAAGAAGAATCAAAGATTGAAGTGCCAAATCAATAAAAATGACAAAGAGTTAAGATAAATAAGTGAATATCTACAATCACACATTAAAGAAGCCAAAAACATTGAAGAAGATATAATAGCTTAGTTACAAAAAGTAAGTGAAGAATGTGAAAGGTATGTTGTTGAAATTAGCTCTTTAAAATGAGATCTCGAGAAAATAAATAAAGCAGTCAATGATAAAGTAGCTAATGATTCAAAATTTGAGAATAACACTAATATGTTGAATAAGATATTAGAAATTCAAAGATCAATGTTATATAAGATAAGGATCAGATCTGAAAAAGAGAAAGGGAAGGCCATTACTTTCATAGACAAGGTTAACATAGAAAAAGGAAAGAGCTATGCAAAAGCTCTTACAAAAGAGGAAATGAAAAAGGAAGAAGTTAAGAACATAGAGGACATCTCAAACAAAAAATGCTGGAAGGAGCAAAGATACAAAAGGTAATTAGGTTAGAGATACATAAATAGGTTCTATTTTTATTATAATGGATATGTTCATAAGAAAATAGACTATTGGAAAAGGGCTAACAATTTCAAAAATAAGGAGAAGGAAACACATGTGGAGTCAAGCACAAGCCATAACTCTTTTGCTCCTCTATCAAGCTTTAATGAAGAGAACATAATATGTTACAAGTTTAATAACTTAGAAACATCACCTAGTACTATAGAAGCATGTTCAAGTTAGTCAAGAAGGACTAGAGTTTCAAGGCTCCATTCATCAAGAAGAAAGTTTATACATGTTCATGATAGAAGAAATAACCTAAAAAGTCTATGTTAGTCCATACAAATTTGCATACAATAAATGAAGAAAAGCCATGGTTCATTGATAGTGGATCTTTGAGGCATATGATAGGAGATAAGAACAAGTTCATAACCCTGAAGAAGATCAATGGTGGCATAGTGAAATTTGGAGATAATACTACTACCAAAATTACCAAAAAAGGTACATTAAGTTTCGATAATGGTAGAACTAATACTGAAAATGTTCTGTATGTAGAAGGTCTTAAGATTAATATTTTGAGTGTAATTCAAATGTGTGATTAGGGACACACACTAAATTTTTATGCAAAAGATTGTGAAATTAGGAGAAAAGATTTAGATGTGTTGATTACAAAATGCTCAGAGGATAGGCAATAATTTGTATATGTTATCAGATATCAAAGGTTAAAAATGTTTTTTAAGTCAAGTTGAGTAAAGTTAGATATAAAAAGAGAATGAGACACATAAATTTTGATAATCTTGTCAACATCAGCAAGAAGCAAGCAGTTAGAGATCTTCCAAAGATTACAAAGCCCTCCAACACACTTTGTGAACCCTGTCAACATGGGAAGTAGGTCAGAAGATGGTTCAAAACAAAAGAATACTCAACCACTCGGATTTTATAGCTTGTACACACTGATTTGTGTAGACCTATGAGAACTCAAAGTAATCAAAGTGAAAAATATTTCATGTTGCTTATTGATGATTTTACATGTATGACTTGGGTGATGTTTTTGAAGAAAATATCATAATATTTCAGCCACTTTAAAGCATTTAAGGATTTTGTTGAGAATGAAACTAATTTGAAGATTAAGTGCATAAGATTTGATTAAGGAGGAGAATTTATATTAGATGAGTTTATTGAGTATTGTGAATAATATGGTATAAAGAGACATTATTCAGCAACTAAAACTCCACAACAAAATGGAGTAGTTGAGTGGAAAAATAGAAAAGTTCAGGAGATGGTGAGGATAATGCTAAATGAATCCAAGATAACAAATAAATATTAGATAGAGGTAGTAGGTATAGTAGTGTACATCTAGAATAGAGTGTTGTTAAGATTCAATAGTGATAAGACTCCCTATGAGATATGGAAAGACAAACCAACTATAGTTGATTTTTTAAAAGTTTTTAGTAGCAAAAGCTTCATAAAGAGAACTGATAAAAAATTGGGTAAGTTTGAATCTAGAATAGATGAAGGTATATTTCTTGGATATTCTATCGAAAGTAAAGATTATAAATTTTATAACAAAATAACCAAGAAGATTGTTAAAAGTGGAAGTGTCATGATAGATGAAGATGTAGCACAAAGAGCTAATGATCTAGTGGACACTCCTAAAATCATTGAAGAAGAAGATTTTGAATAAATAGATGAGATGAGAAGGAACAAAAGGACACCAAGACCCCATCAAAATATGTTCATATAAATAATAATAAGAGTGGCATCATTGGGAACATAAATGAAGGAGTTTGCACTAGAAGGATGATGGTAAGTGAATTTGAGCAAGTTAATTTTTCTTTGTTATCCAAAATTCAGCCTAGAAATATTTTAGAAGCTAGACATGATGAGTATTGGGTTAAGGTAATAGATGAAGAATTAAATCAGATAGAAATGAATGATACTTGGGAATTAGTGCCTAGACCAAAAGATAAAAATGTGATAGGAATAAAATGGGTATACAAAAATAAGTTAAATGAAGATGGTAAAGTTACTAGGAATAAAGAAAGGTTAGTATGTAAAAGATATGCTCAGATTGAGGGCATAGATTTTAAAGAAAATTTTGCACTAGTGGTAAGGCTAGAGGCTATTAGAATGTTTCTTATATATGTAGTGTTTAAAAATTTCAAAGTGTTTTAGATGGATGTCAAGTCTACCTTCCTGAATGGAAATCTAGAAGAGGAGGTCCACATTAAGCATCATGAAATATTTATTCTCTCAAATGATAGTAGCTATGTATACAAATTGAAGAAAGCACTATATGGATTGAAACAAGCTCCTAGAGCTTGGTATGCAAGACTTGGTAAGTACCTACAAGATAAAGGATTCAAGAGAGGATTTATTGACAATAATCTATACATCAAAATAGAAGGTGAGCATCAATTGATTGTTGTGGTATATGTTGATGACATAATTTTTGGAGGAAACATTGAAAATATGACAAAATAATTTTATGATAACATGAAAAAATAATTTGAGATGTCTATGCTTGAAGAATTGTCATTTTGCTTAGGGTTTCAAATATTTGAGTTAGATAAAAGAATTTTCATATCTTAAAGTAAATATGCCAAGGAAATGTTGAAAAAATTTGGTTTTGAGGATTATGCATTAGTTGGCACATAAATGAATATAGGGAACAAGATGAGTAAGGATGAAGATTCACCTATTGTAGATCAATCTTTATATAAATCTATGATTTGTAGTCTTTTATATTTGACAGCATCAAGGCTAGACATCATGAATGTAGTAGCCATGGTTGCTAGATATTAAGCAACCCCGAAGGAAAGTCATGTTTAGTTGGTGAAGAGAATATTTAGATATGTCAAGGGGACATTGGATTACATATTTTGGTATCCCACAAGTAGATATTTCATTTTGGTTGCTTATATAAATTTAGATTGGGTAGGTTGCTTGGATGACAAAAAGAGTACAAGTGGAGGATCTTTCTTCCTTAGTGATAGCTTAGTATCATGGCTAAGAAAAAAATTAGAATTTAATATCACTATTTCTTATTGATGTAGAATATATTAAAGCAATATTGTGTTGTACTCAAGTGCTTTGGATGAAGCAAATTTTGAAAGATATCAAGGTAAAATATGATGAACCTATTTCTATTTTTTGTGACAACACAAGGGATATTAATATTTTTAAGAATCCAATGATGTATTCAAGAACAACATATATTCCTATAAAATATCACTTCTTGAGAGAGTAAGTTGTACATTAGTAGTTTAAGATGGAATATATTAGTATTATAGAATAGATTATAGATATTTTCACAAAGGCACTACCAAAAGACACATTTGAGTATATATGGGATAAGTTGGGAGTAAGTTATTTTACTTCCTACCATTGAGGATCAACATCAGTTGAGGGGGAGCTGAGTGTTAGGTCTAGGATAGGCCCTTTGCCATTAATGTCAAAGGGGGAGAAGAATAGAAATAGATACAAGAATAGGTGCAAGGAATAGGTGTAGAAATAGGTATAAAAATAGGTACAAGGAATAGGTACAAGATGTTATAGTAAGGAGAAGTTACTATATGACTTTTAGCTTGGCTATATATGTAGGTTGGCATGTACAATATAGGTTTCAGGATGTGGTACTTTTAGTTTAAGGTTACCATCAATGAAAAAGGGAGAGATTGTTAGAAATATTGCCATTAATGTTAAAGGTCTAGCATTGGTGATAAAGGCCCCATAACATTTATTATCTAAAGGTGTTTTTAATGTTCATATTTTGGCTAAAATGTGTTGATATTTATTTAATATTAATGAATATATTTTTGGTTGTATAAAAGTCAAAAGAGGGCCCATAGAGAAGTCAAAGAGTCATAGGGTAAAGCCAAAAGAGGAATGGGACACATTTTACCATGAAGAGTCATCTTGAGGAATTTCAAGAGTTACCAAGTGAAGATAAAAGAGGGTATGGTGAATTTTTACATCAAGAGTCACCTTAAAGAATTCTAAAGGTCACCAAGATAAATACAAAAGAGGAAAGTATGAATTTGTTTATGATTAGTCACCAAATAATTTATAAAATACAAGGATTCAAAGGGTCATGCAAGTTTGGCACCATTTTCTATGAGGAGTGAAGGGTCATAAAGGGTGAATGATAAAGGTCATTTGGAAAGCTATAAATAAAGGCTTGAGAAACTATTTATAATATGCAAGATAGTGCATTGTTTGTAATTATTTTATACAATAAAAGAGGAGAGAATAGATAGAGATATTGTAGAGTTATATCATTTGTTGAGAAAGTAAAATTGAGTGATAGTTGTGTTTTATACACAAGAGGGGTTAGTGCTCATGTGGGTTGGTGCTTACAAATATTTTCAAGAGGTTGGTGCTCTTGTGTGTTGGTGCTCACAAAGATTTATTGTGTTGGTGCTTAGTAAAGGGGTTAGTGCTCCTGAAAGTTGGTGTTCATTCTTATACTTGAGATTGTTCTCCATGGTTTTTACCACATTGGGTTTCCACATTAAAATCTAGTCTCTCTCTCTCTCTCTCTCTCTCTCTCTCTCTCTCTCTCTCTCTCTCGTGTGGTGTTTATTGTTTCAATTTTATTGCATATTTTGAATGTATGGTTAGGTGGAAATTGATTAAGTAAAAGTTTATAAGATACATGATATATTGATTCATGCTCCACCTCTCAGTATATCCAGTGCTTAACACTTTCCTAATAAATTAATGAAATTAATTCCCTCTTATATAAACCATTATTATAAATTATATTTCTATTGAAAATATAATTATAATTTATTATAATTTAATTAATCCTTATTTTCCTCTAAAGGGGCATCTTCATTCAAGAAAGGATCTTGAGATTATATGGAATATGTTCTATGAGCTAAATCAATTTGATAAAGTGAATTAATATACAAGATCATTCTCCACCCTTCATCTTAGAGACAAGATAAAGGGACCTTAATGAGTCTTGTGGGATATTTTAGGAGCATTCTCAACCCTTCATCTTGGAAACAAGATTAAGGGCCCACATTGGTGATCCATGTGACTTTTTTTGGAATGATTTTCCTCCCTTCATCTTAAAAACAATATGAAGGGTATAAATTTAGTCTCATAAAGATCTAAAAAGGACAATTCTCCACCTTCATCTTGGAAACAAGATGAAGGGATTATATTAATTATCATTTTATATTTTAAGAGATCATTCTCCACCCTTCATTTCAATTAAGATGAAGGGATCACATTAGTGATCCATGTGCACTATTGAGGACTCATTTTCAACTATTTATCTTGATTTCAAGATGAAGGGTACCCATTGATCCTATATCATTATAGATAGAACTCATTAAATAATAATTATCATGTTAAAGTTATATAATAAAGTGCTGAAAATTTATCAAGTCCCCTTGTGCATTATTTTTTTGAATTCATCACCAAATTCTACAAATCCATAGCTTCAATAGAGATGTATCAACATAATTGGCATTGAAAAAGATCATTTGAATCTACATTAGATACTCATCCTATACAAAAACATTTATAATATAGGTTTTCATATTTTTGACTTGAATTTTATGCATCATTGACCAATCTTTGTATGCTCATGAGATCTTAGGCTCAATCATGTTTCATTTGTTTTGTGTTTTTAATTGACTAAAACTAACTTGGTGAAAATAATCTTATGAAGATTCCTACTGACATAAAATGATAAATATTCTATATTAGTCATCAAATTTTGTAAATTATACTTATGTATTTGTAGACACTAACATTAGATTTGGACACTACTTTCAATGATAGTGGTCTAGTTACAACATAATTGTCTAATACAGAATAATAAGTAGTTATTGATGTGACCAAATTCAATGTTATATATTTTGTGTCACCTTTATAAAAATATATTCATATATAGGATACAAATTGTTGTTGACTTTCTCAGTCGCCCCCTGATCGACATAGGGCCTCCTTAGGCTTATAAAGAGAGAATGCACCTACAAAGGCCCAAGTTCTCCAACCATAAAGTGTGTAGGTGATTCCCTCCTACACTTAAATCTAATATAGAAGCATAATTTTTCATATTACTATAGTGATGACTTTTTCCTACATAAATATTTTAATATGCATCCACATGTAGGTTAAAAGGCACACATGTTTAAGGATGCAAGGCCTAGGGCTTTAAAGGGCCAAAGTAGAGGAAGTACATGAGGAGTGTTTATGGTCATGAATGATGTGACAAAGACCTTTATCCTTAATGAAAAATATTATTCAAGGATCTCCCCATGCCTATATAATATAATTATGTGCCCACATGTAGGATCCTACATCTATACCCTCTTATTACGTAAGACACAACCCTTCTTCCATCACTACCACATGGTGACCCAACACTTGTTAAAAGAAATAATATTCATATTTATCTTAGGAGAAGTGCCATATCTCCATGTGGTGACTCTATGCTCATCTAAGGCTGGTACCTTTAGAGATAGAGTTTTAGGTAGCACCATTGATTGGTGAGGAAATAAAGGAACCCACCAAATAGTCACAATAAAGAAGTAGTGCCCACATGTCATAACCATGCTGCCTCCATTCAAAATATCCAAAAGACTCCTCTGAGATCCTACCAAGGTGACATGTGTCACTCCTATAGTGCCACACTGAAGACTAATTAGAAGGAGCCATGTGCCAAGTGGTAGTCAAACATAAAGAAGTTTGTTGGAGGAAATTGAGAAGAGTACAAGGCATTATCATGGTAATAAATGCAAAAAGGGTTACCAAATATCAATATGTGCATGCATGCCACCCTTTGACTCTATTATAGATATCTTTTATTCCCTTATGAACATGTACCCCAAGAGGATCTTGTTACTAACTCCAAATCTAATCAACCTACCAGAATTTAATAATTAGTGGCAAAGCACCACAAGTGAATTAACAGTTATACCCACCACCCCAAGTGTTACATTTATTACAAAACATGCTTGATTCACTATAAAATCATGGCTTTCCATTTTAAAAGGGTTGACACATTTTTAGTAGCCTCACATTGGTAAAATTTTCCCTCCATGAGCACTTGTATTGTCTAAGTCTTGTAGATTAATTTAATTTAAGTTCACCTCTTTCTATTATTCTAATGATCTATGTGCTATTTTGTGTTTGTTAATCTATATCTATGAGTAGTGTTTTCTTTTTTCATTATCATTCATTCCTAGCACCTCCTCATTGAACTCAAAACTCACTTATAGATCATATCCTATGCATACCAAGGTCTATGTAATCTATGTCTATGGATAACCTTCATCCCTCTCAATTCTATGTTGTGTTCCCATGCCTCTATATGAATCATTTATGCATTTGGAGTATCCTTGGTAGACCCTATGTGGAAACATCTTTTTGTAAATAGTTTATAGTGTGTTTATGATAGTAAGAGCACTCACTCTATTCTAAGCATATCAATTTTTTAATTTAAACATTTCTTACCTTTTACCTCTTATTTTCCCTCAAGATATTAGGTTTAGATTAGTGGTAGTTTACATTTTTACTCTTTAGGCCTTTGAACTGATCTTAAACTAGGTAAGCTTAGAATAGAAGGAATATGGCCTACTTTGGAGGCTCATCTCAATGAATTCAAGGGTCATATGCCTTGGGGACATTCTTATCATTATGACATGACAACCAATGCTCACGTGCATAGTTGAGAGATAATACTTTCATGCCCAATGCCTTGGAATCTCAAACATTATACAAGACCTTCACACTTAGTATCCCATAGCTAAATTACTCCTCTGTGCCATAGAGCATCCAAAAGTGCACATTTTGAATGATATCAATTTCTTGCACACCTAGTGGGACCAAGTTTAAAAAAAGAGCTAAGGGATAGATGATACCATTAGTTATCAAGTTTTGAAGATACTTTGTAGATCACCAAGTGATTTTGAATATCTGAATATACTAGTTTAAGTAGTCCAAGTGCTTAAAATATATCTTGTCACCCCCTATTCCATGAAAATTATACATTTTTGACTTTCCATTTCTCATACAAAGCTCATGTGAGTTCTTATAACATTTCCCCAATTTAGTCCCTATGGTAACCTAATTATGCTAATCATCGCTATGTAATCTATCTTATTCCCAATTAGCATTACTACCCTACTAATCCACCTTAATAGAGCATCAGTGATATACATCTTGATTTATAGAGATAATTGAGGGAGATTGAGAGAGATCAAGGGTATGGTAGATAACAAGAAGAACTTACCCATAAATCTCACACTTAAGAGTAGGATATGATAGAGAAGTGTAGATTTAAAGAGGAATAATTGGCTAGGTAGATCATAGACAAGGAAGAGTAGATGTGTCAATTATTTGTGTAGATGTAGAGAATTGAATCACAACCAACCACCTCCACTCCTTCCTTTCCTAGCTTCAAACAAGTTTCACCTATGCCTAAATTCCAACCTATGGGACATAAATCTTTCACACCCAAAGTCCCTAGCTTCAGACATGATATCTCCATTGTGCCTTCAAGCAAATCTTCTGAATTCAAAGTACCAAACTTTATAAAGTCTATGCATATACCAGTTTAAGAACTTTCCCTTCTTTAGGAGCCTCAAACACAATCATGGTAGCCTTTTTAGACTAGGCATACCAAATTCACAAAACTCAACCTTATAAATCTCCCTTCCTCTATGCTAATTGATACCCTTTTCCCTCTCACCATCTCCCTCTTCAAAGGAGGACTAGTTGTATGGATGGCAAGTGCAGACCATTCAGACGAGGAGGATAATTCAAGTGAATATGATGAGGATATCATCATTGGTAGTCCCATTTATTCCATCACTCTATAAAAATCAACCCTTATATAAGAATATAGATGCAATCTGATAACACAAGAAGTATATAAGTTAATAAATGAAGTGGTGGTATAAGGGGAGGATATTAATTAGGAAGAGCCAATCGGTACCAATCTAAAGTGCATTCAAAGGCATGACCTTGACCTTTCTTGGGTTAATGAGATACCTTTTGGTGCTATGGAAGAATATATCAAATAAAAGGATAACCTTTATGAGGAGTGCACACTTAAAGAGAGTGACTGTGATCACCCCAAAGTGATCCCATACGCACAATTTTAGGTGAGGAGGAATACTCTTTTTAGGAATAAGCTAGAGGAATTCTATGCTAGACTAGAAGATAAGCTGACATCCACTTAGGATAATACCCATGACCATCTCTAAATACATGGCCATGTTCAATCACATATCATGGAAAAATAAGACATGCATGCAAAAGAGGTCATGACCTCATAGATGGTAGAGACCCACAGGGAGTAAGGTGTACACCTAGGTTCAGACAATTCATCATAAGACTCATTTGAATTTAAAGAGAAATGTTATTTAATCGAGCACAATGTCTCATGTAAAAATGTATAATAAGCTATGATGATGAGTGCTATCAATATTTATGTGCCTAGGCATGTCAAAAATTGGTTTCTAAGAGGTAGGTTGGACTTAGAGTAGTAGTTGCAAGAAACATGAAGTCAACCCATTAAATCCATGAGCTTCCCAAACACTGAGCATAGGCCTCTTATGATTTAGAGGGATTAGTCTGAGCAAAGATCATAGCTAGGTATCAAGAGATTTGGTAAGGATTGGTATGACTTCAAATACATCAACCATCCAAGAGGAATGATTCGATGCTGCTTGGTGGAAACATTCATTAAAGGAGGGTCTGAATAAATGGGCATCCTTGAGTTCCTCCTTCATATCAAATATATGTCACCACATGTCCACCCATCACATATCAACAATAGGAAGGTCCACAACACAAATGACATAAGAGGTTTTTAGTTTGAGCTAGGAGGATAAAGGTGCATTGTTGTAGATTGTATATAGTAGATTTGAATAATGTGCATTTTATTTCCCTAAGTTCCTACATGCACATTATATAGTCTTAGTTTAGATTTTTTTCATCTAAGTGCATTTCACACATCTATTACTTGTTCTTCTCCCTTTTATTTTTTTGAGGGCATAAATCAATTTAATCTATTCATGCATAGGGCAAACAAGTTGCAACTTTAATGACTCCATGCCAAATGGATCACTTTAAAGGACACTAAATTCCTAATTTGTAGGTACGTGGCCTATAGAGGTCACCAAAAGTGTTAACTTTCTCAGTCAACCCTTAATTAGTGAAGGGCCTCTTGAGGCTTATAAATAAATAATACAATTATAAAGGCCCAAAAACTCTAAGCATAAAGTGCATATGTGTTTCTTGCCTACACCATAACTTAAGATATAAGTACAACTCTACGTAGTTAAATAGTTATGACTCATGCCTCTATAAATATTGTAATATGTGTCTACATGTAGGTCAAAAGGCACATGGATTTAAAGATATAAGGCTGGGGTTATAAAGGGCCAAAGTAGAGGAAGTGCATGAAGAGCAGTTACATGTCATGAAGGATGCACCAAAGACATTAATCCTTCATAAACAATCTTATTCAAAGATATCCTCACACCTATCTAATGTAGTTCCAAGCCCACATGTAGGATCCTACATTTGTACCCTCTTATTATGTAGGATGCAACCCTTCTTTAACCACTACCACTTAGCAAACTAGCACTTGTTTGACATAAATATCTTCATAGTTCTCCTAGGAGAAGAACCATCTCTCCATGTGGAAACTTGATGCTCATCCAAGGTTGGTCCCTTTAGCAACAAAGTTTCAATCAACACCATTGGTGGGTAAGGAAAGAAGGGGACCCACAAAATATTCATATCAAAGAAGTAGTACGCATGTGTCACAACCATGTTTCCTCCATCTAAAAGCTCCAAAATACTCCTCTAAGATCCCACCAAGGTGATGCATGTCACTCTTATAGTTCCACATCTAGACTAATCATAAGGATCCATATGCCAAGTGGAATCCAAACATAAAGAAGGTTGTTAGAGGTAGTTGAGTAGAGTCCAAGGCATTATCAAGGTAGTTAAATGCAAAAGTAGCTACTAAATATTATGATGTACATTCATAGCACCCTTTGACTCTATCAAAGAGATCTTCCATTCCCCTAGGCACTTATATCCCAAGAGGATCCTACCACCAATTCCAAATCTTATCAACCTACCAAAATTCAAGAATTAGTGCATAAGCACTAAAAGTGAATTTAAAGTTATACCCACCACCCCAAGTGGTACACTTATTTTAAAATAGGCTTGATTTACTATAAAACCCTAACTTTCCATTGTAAAAGGGTCAACACATTTTAGTAGCCTCACACTACTAAAATTTTCCCTCCATGATCACTTTTATTGACTAAGTAGTGTAGATTAATGATAATTAAGTTTACCTCTTTCTATTCTTCTGATGATATATGTGTTATATTATGTTTTTTGATCTCTATCTATGAGTAGTGTTCACTCCTCTCAATGTCATTCATTCCCAACACCTCTTCATTAAACTTGGAACTCACATGTGGGTCATATCTTGTGCACACTAGGGTATGAATATGATTTGTCTATGGATAAGATTCATCCCTCTCAATGTTATGTTATGTTCCCATGATTCTATATGAAGCATTTATGAATTTGGAGTATCCTTAGTAGAATCTATGTGGAAACATCTTTTTTTCAAGAGTCTATAGTGTGTTTATGGTAGTAGGAGTGCTCACTATATTATAGGCATGTCACCTTTTTAATTTAAGCATTTCTTACCTTCTCCATCCCATTTTCCCTCAAGATCTTAGGTTTGGATTAGTGTTATTTTACCTTTTTCTCATTATTCCTGCACACTGGTCTTAAACTAGGTATGCCTAGAATAAAATGAATCTGGCCTACTTCAGAGGCTCATCCTAAGGAGCACAAGGGTATCACACCTTGGGGACATTCCCATCATTTTGATGAGATAACCAATTCTCATGTGAAAAAATAAGCAAAAATACCTCCATGTCTAGCACCTCAAACTCTCATGCCCTATGCAAGATCTTCATGTTTAGCATGCTATAGCTAAAAGCTTCTTCATTCTACATAGCAACCATGAGTGCACATTTAAAATTAAAATAGTTGTTACTCTTTTCCAGTCAATGAAACCCTATATTTTCACCCTTATTCATACTTTGAATGAGTTTTATAAAATTAGGTTATTAACCTTATCATGTCAAGCTAACCATAAATAACCCTCTACCAATGGGTTCTTTCAACATAGATAATACTACAAGGAGAGCCTCTATCTTGTGTAGTTCTCCCATATGTGTGAAAATGTGTGTAAAAAAATATGAAATATACTATATAAATATGCCTATATTGATATATCTTGTAATTTTACAAATATTGTTCATGTGCTACTCTTTGAATGATTCAAACTTCTAATATGACTACTCCTATGCTTGATTAAAAAAGGAATTAATAGGGTGTTATTTGATCCAATTTTCTCCTTCTCTCCAAAAGCTCATGATATTGGGAATTCCTTGAAAAGGGGAAGGTGGGGACAACAATGCAGCTTTATCCTCTAGTTTTAGGACTAATTTGGGATCAACTCATGGCATGATTACAAGTAGTAGACTTCATAAATAAAGTCTACATGAATAGTCTCTAAGAGATGTAATATCACCATTAAAAGTTAAATCCAATTTATTACACATAGGTCAAATATTGTTTTGAATACTTGTATATTGGGATTATTATTTGTAAACACAAGTGGAAAGGGTATCTTAATTCCATGAAACAAACATAAAGGAGGGGGAAGGGTAAGGTAGAAAAGGGAAGTTTCTAGGTATAAAATGAACTTAATGTGTTTTTCATTTAATCAAGTGACTTTATCAAAGTTATACCATTGTAGATCAAGTTTCACTAAAGTTTTTCCTCTAATAACATATAGTGGGAAGAGTCTAAGGGAACCAGGAGTATGCCTTCAATGTGAGATATCACTAATGATTAGTACTAGGGGTTTATTATTAAAAACACATAAACACCACATGAGACTTTATAGATTAGCACACAAATAATTATCACTACCAAAGGGGAAATGAGAGAACTCATATAGAGATTATAATATCTAATCCCATCATAACCATGACATACATAAAGAAGCAAAGTGCTAATCCAATTAACCTAGCATTAATGATCATTTACCAATGAAAATGAAATAATATTAAAACACAAAATAGACCCTCTTATATAAAATATATATTGTGTTCATTAAAATATTAAAATGTTATAATAATCAATCTGGGAGGATTTTATAGTCTAGAGTGAGGAAGGAAATGTAGGTGAAATCTTGGTAATAATCTGACAACACTTTTGAAAAATTTTGGTTGACCCTATAATATAATATGGCTATTCCTTAAATATGTAAGGATAGGGGATCACCTCCAAAAATAATGAGGATTTCATCTTGGGCCATGACGGCCACTCATTATAGTTATAATTATATTTTAAAATTTGAATAAAATAACCCCTAAAAACTTAAAACAAATATGTAGGGGACTACTAGTTGACATAAATAGGTAGTTGAGAGGGACTAACTCTTAAATAATTTGAATGGGAATTCATATCTTCTAACATATATAACATGAGGTAAAAATAATTTTCCATCTTGTCTAGGTTCATTAGGGGATCCCTGTAGATCACCTTGGCCTAAGCTACCAATTTCTAGGAGATTTGAAAGGGTGATCCCATTGATGTTTGGAATCTAAAGACTTGGTTGATGTTTTTCATCAATTGAATTGAAAGACAAATCACTACCCAAGCCCATTCTTATTGTATCTTGGTCACTTTCTCCCTCGACCTGGTCAAACTAACCCATGTAGAATCTAATTCCCCTTAGTCAAGCAAGGTACCATTTAGGTGGAATAACATGGATATATTTAGAATTTTGAATTAGGTAAATATATTTTTATTTCACTCTTCTAAGGGTCCCATTGTGATATAAGACATGAATAACCATTCCTCCATTATAGCTCTTATTTACCTAGTGTATGTTTAATATAACCCCAAATCTAAGGCTGGCATCAATTTGAGGGATATCTATTTGTTGACCACCACCTATAGATTATAACATTTCCCATAGATATTTACGATCCTCTCCATGTAGGTTTGAGTTCATTAGATAAGCACAATAGTCTCAGCCAAAGTCTCCACTAATTTCTAAAGGATTGAGAAAAGTAGTATGAGGGCATCCTTGACCTACCCATTTAGTTTGACTCAAAAAGGGTTCTTCACTTAGGATTATAGATTGTGAACTTGGATTTACATGTCCTAGAAGATATTCTTGAACATATCATGGGTAGTTAGAGGATATATATTATGTCCTCAACCATCCTCTCCTTCCTGATGGAGGTTCACACCTTCATGAGGGAGAATAGATCCTGATGGGTCTACCATATCACTAGGTTCCCTTTCTAGATAAACCTCTACATGATAATTATTTTCATATTCTTATAGGCTTGATCTAAGCTCTAATGAAAATATAGGCTAGCTTGGATAGCCATCTATAGTACATGTGACCTTGGGACCATCCCTCAAGTTGTAGGGAGTGTAGCAGGTGTGGCTAAAATGGTGGTAAAGGGTAGAGGATGAAATGGAGGGGAGATGGATGAAATGGAAGAAGTGAAATAGGAAATGAGTGCAGGTAGAGGGGTATGGGAGTGAAATGACTGAGAGAAAAATGGGAGGCCCTAGGGAACATTTATGCCCACAATTTTTCTTGAGTTAGTTTTACTTGAGGTAGAATTCCCATAGAAATAGGTCATAGAACAATAAAAAAGGGATGGAATATTTGAAGGAAATTCCTATGGAGCTTAGGGTAATGGGGAGAGGGGGCTAGGGAAATAGATGCCAATATGTTATTATTAGGGTTGGAGGAGTCATTTAGGCTTGTAAAGGAGATGTATTTATATTAAAAGGCCTTCAAGCTAGATCTAGAGTGTGGGTCATCTTTTGTTTCTTCTTTGGAATCTTCCCTAGTCTACTTTAGATGCTATAGTGGATGGTCTAACTAAAATAATAGGGAACACAAGGGTTGATGGTGTAAGACTCAGATATACTAAGGGAAACATTAGACTAGTTGACATAGGTACCAATAAGGTTCCTATTACAAATAGTATGCTCTCGAAGGTTGTAGTGGTGCCTTTTGCAAAAGGCATACCAAAGAGAGGCATCGAGAGGATTCTAGGTTGTGAGATGGAAGGGGAAAAAGGGATTGAGAAATCAAGGATGATCATAAGGACCCAATCCAAAGGTACTTGGTAAAAATATGGAGGGGGAGAAATGTGAAATAGGGGAAGCAGCACTTGGGAAACCTATGACATTAGAGTAGAATTAGTGGGTACTAGGATTAGGAGTTAGAAAGTGGTAGGAGTGAGGGGTCAAAGGGAAGCTAGATGATATGGAGGAGTGATTAGGGGAAACCTATATGGGATCTTGTTATATACCTCACTCTGAGCTTAGTCTCATGATACTAACCACATCAAATCTTAGGGGTTCTAGTGCCAATGAATAAGTGGGTTATGTTGGGGTTACCTAGTGTCATGTAGTCCAAGGTTGAATCTATCATAGCGTAGTTACTGGAGATACTAGAGGATGTAAAGGAGGAGCCAAGGCATGAGGAGTAATTGGAGGAGGTGGATTTGGAGTTAGAGCATGAGGAACAAGAGATACTGCTGGAAGTAGAGATAGAGTTGGAGCTCAAGGGGGAGAAGGTGGAGGGATGCCCTATATGATCCTCTAGGAGATGGCCAAAGCTATTGGGTTTGAATCCTTTTTGGATAAAAAAGGAGCAATAAGAGGCATAGAGGGGCCTAATTAAGCCTTATTTCTCTTATTATTTGTTTTTATCTAAGATAACACCTTATTGCTAGCAATATTCAAATATAGCTCATCATCATCTTCAGCTAAATGGATATAGTTGATGTTGAGGCAAGTTGAATATTACACCAAATTATCTTGAATCAATCTTTTAGGGTTGCATTTCTAAACCTTACATTTTTCAAGGGTGAAGGAGTCTCACTTGGCCACATCTTATATATTAAGGATAAGATATTTTAGATAGTTTTATATGGTGATCAAGAATTATAAGCATGCCATTTATTGATGTAATATGTAGAACTTGAAGATGCCTTCCACTAGTTGATATGTGATATCCTATTTTGATATGTGGTTAAGGACATAATATGGTAAGTGGATGGGGTCTTTAAGGAAACCTATGGTATGAATCATGGTGTCATCTTTGTATAGCCATTAGTCCCTAATAAATATTATAAAATCCTAGATTTCCCTTCAGAGCTAGGGCATCAAAGCTTCATTAATTCCCTGGTAGACCATCGAGTAGAAGTTCTCCCAAATTTCATATCCATGATGGTGAAAATAGTGGAAATACAAATTATAGAAGACCATGTGGACCACTATGCCATTAGGAACCCATATAGGAAGGTTGAAGGCTTCAAAGAAAGCATCACATACACTTTGTCTAGTAGGTAGCTCATCATATATAAGTTTCCCCTAACTCAGACATCTCTGATGGTATAAACCAACTTGAAGTTGATAAATCCTCCCATATACTAGATGTTAGATCATGTCAATATCATGTGTATGATAGGTACCCACAACTCATTGATGTGCTAGTAATATTGGCTCTCAAATAGCCAATTTTATGTGATTATGCCTACCTATACCTCTTCCTAGAAGGTGAAGATTGGGTAGGCATTTACATTCTCCTTATTAACCCATTTGGATTTGGATTTCTTAGCCTAGTCATAAATTAAATCATAGATCTATAATGTTCTCATCCAAACCAACACTATCACTACATCATAGGAGAAAGATAAGTCTTAGAGGGAGTAGTAATCCTTGAAGGTGTTACTAAATATATTGGTAATATGGTGATGAGAGTTGGGTAAGCATACTTAGTCATTCACTCTATCTTTTACACATATGGCCTTGTAAAATATGTCACCTAATAAGTTTATGTAGGGAAATGACTCTAGTTTGGTTGTGGCTTGGTGGAGTCTTTCCTTATTATAGGACCTATAGACATCCTCATACTCAGCTTGTTGGTCATCATATTTGGTATATCCTTTGGGACATACTCTATCACTTTGAATATATCATTTTAGTTCTTGTATTTAATCAATATAGTAGGTAAGGTAATGTCCTAGTACTTGGGTTTGACCTTTGGGTTAAAGAATGAGGTAGCAATTAGAGTAGGATAAGGGAAATAAAGAAGATTTAATTGTAGAAAGCATGGGATACAGGGGCTCTATGGAATTTTGAAAGCAAAGAGTTAGATATTTATTTTAAGGCAAGAACAGTAACCATTAGTAAGCTTTTATTAGGAATTTATAAGTGCACAAATAAATCCCCTTGTATTAATGGAATTTGGTGGATCACTTTTTTTAAATTTTAATTTGAGTTGGTGGCTATATTTTATCCCTTTATTTTAAAATATAGAATTTAATTCAAATCTCGTGATCTTTCACAACTAGCCTAATATATTAATGGTGATGGGATGTTTTAAAAATTTCCAATCAAGTGAAAATTTCCATCTTGTTAATATCCAATGTGTGGTAGGCACACAATCACATCTCCTAAAGTCTTCTTAGCTAACTTCTACTTTCTAGCATGTGTTATCTGATCATTAGTCTTCCCATTAATGGTCAATACCTAGGCAAAGATTTATACTCCTCAACATTCCCCTAAGCTTGGTGATGTGTTACTTAGGGACATGTATCATACCTTGATTATATCTCTAGTTTCATATGTACTTTATTCAAATCTTCCTAGGGTATTAAGTGGCAACTAGTTCATTTATGCACTAATGACATGACACCTACCCATTTGTCCAAGCTCTCCCAAGTTTTAAAATCTACGATAGCTTTAGGGGACTAGTTACTTTTACTTATGATGATATGGCACCTTCCCATTTAGTCAGCCTCTCTTAGGCTTTGATATCTCTAACAAGTCTAAGGGATTGGATGCTCTAACTCAAGGCAATGTGGTGCCTTCTTATTTGGCTAGAATTTCTTAGGCTTTGACATTTTTGATAGGTCCATAAGATTGGAAACTCTAACACATGTTTATTTGAAACCTTTCCATTATACAAGCTCTCTTAAGATCTAACATTTATGAAAGGTCTAGGGGACTAGCCACTATGACTCATGGTGATGTGGCATCATCCTATTTCACTAAGCTCTCTTATGATCTGATAGGTTTTTGGGACTATCTAATCTAAATAATGGTGACATTGTACATTACCATTTGAATAAGTTTTCATAAGCTCTAACATCTCTGATAAGTTAATGGGACTTACTAATTTGACTCATGTTGACATGGCACCTTCCCATTCAATCAAGCTCCTTTAGGATCTAACATCTTTGACTAGTTTGGGGGATTAACCACTCTAACACATGGTGATGTGGTGCCTTCCCATTTGGTTGGGCTCTCTAAAGATATAACATACATGATAAATCTAGGGGAATGGCTAATCTAACTCATGGTAATGTGTCACCTTCCCATTTAGTCAAGCTATCCTAGGCTCTAACATCTCTAACAAGTTTAGGGGACTGGCCACTATGACACATGTCAATTTGACACCTTTGCATTTCACTGAGCTCTACAAAATTCACAAAATAACCATGTAAGAAAATTAAAAGGAATAAAATGAATTAAAAATTACTTATCAGTTATAAATATCCCAATTGGCCATAAAAGGAGATAGGTTTGTTTCTCTAGGAAAGGAACTAGACTCTAGGTGTGGCTATTGTTGTAGGTTTTTTTTTTTTGATTAATGAAAAAATCAACCTACAACATTAGCTTCATGACATATAAAAATAAAAAACACTCCTTAGTCCTAAAGAGAAATAAAAGAGGATTATCACTAATTGGGGAAATCAAGGTGGGGCATATTTAAAAGATTTGAGTAGGTATCACCGGTAAAAATTAAAAAAAGGACCCTAAAGCTCTGGATCATGAAATTTTTTAGAGGAGTCCCCCTATTTTGAAGGAAAGGGGATGTGTTGTCCACAAAAAATGGTGACTAACATGGGGAAAGTGATGAGAAACACTTAGAATATGATCAATTTATTCTTATTTTCATGATCAACACAAAGATTATATAGGGGTTCATTATTTAACACATAAAAGATGAGGCACCAAAATATCTAAATATAAAGTGGCATAATAAGCTTCCACATCATATAAAACCACCAATGTGTTTGAGAAGTTATTTTAATTTAAAATTTATTCCTAGATTCTATTCAAGTAATCAAGGATGGAGTGCTTATTAGACTTCTTATGGGGCATTGTTGGCTTGATGGCTTGGGGGGACGGTTGGGGAGTTAATTTGCTACTACATGGGAATCCATAGCCTTGATAGAGATGCCTTTGTTCCCATTAATGGCCTTTCTTCATAACCAACTAATCCAAAAATCCCATGATGGATATTGTGTTAGTAATGGTAAAGGCATTCCAACCTAAGAAACTAAAGTGTTGGCAAAAAATAATAATAAAGGAAGATAGAGATATGATATGAAAAACAAGGTAGATCATATATTATTTAGAAATTAATAAAAAATAAGCATGATAGTACAATAGGAAGGCACTTACTTAGATAGGCAAGGAAAAACCTAGAACTAGCTAAATTGGCCAATGTGGGATAAACCCTCACATAGGATAAACACACTAGAATATAAAATAACTAGATAAGACACTAGAAAATGTGATAAAACTTATGAAATACATACTCTAACACCCCCCCTCAAGTGAAGCTAAGGGATAAAAAAATCCAAAAAATAAATAGTGGCATATCCATAGTATGAGTCCAGGCAACTAGATCTGATAAGGTACTCATGTACAATATGTATCCATAAAATTAAGATGGAAGATGTCCTCATGAACACCCCAAAAGACAAATTTTGAAACCTAAAGTGTGTCACACAACTAAATGAAACTAGGTGATTCAAATGTCTTTGTGAATATGTTTGAAATTATTACTGAGTTAGAATGTGCTCCAAGCTAAGAACTCCATTTTGAATGTTTTGATGAATGAAGTATATATTTAACTCAATGTTCTTAGTCTATTGATCCTCAAACAGGATGCAATATATATGAATTTCACTTTGGTTTTTACACCAAAGTATAGTGGGTGAATCTTATGTAAATCCAAAATCTATTAACAACTCAGGAAGGCAAAGAATCTATTGACTCACTATAATTATTGCCATGTACTCAACCTCTATAGATGAAAGTGCAATAAATTCCTACTTATTACACAACTAATAAATAGGTGGATAACCAATACAAAATATGTATCCATAAGTGGAACATTTGTGATCAAGATAATTTCCCAATCTAAATCATTGTATCTAACCAATTGAGTATAACCCCTAGTGTAGTGTAATCCAAAATGAGTAGTACCTCGTAGTTATCATAAAATAATCTTGGAAGCCTTCTAATGACTATTATGAGGATCATGTGAAAACCTAGATATAATCCCAACTATAGATGAAAAATCAAGGTGAGTATGGGTCAAATACATAATACTCCTAATCATCTGCCTATACAATGTAGGATCACAAAGTGGAGTAGTATAAGAGCCAATAAGAGTCATTCAAGACTGAAAAGGAAAATGATTTGGCTTACAATAAACCATGTCAAAAAACTAAATATGATCAAGTGTTTACTTTTGTTGACTCAAATAGATCCTTATATCTGACTATGAAATCTTAAACCAAGGAAGAAATACAAAAGACCAAGATCTATCATGTCAAATTGTGGTAAAAGTGCCTATTAAATAGTTTGAATCTAAGATGAAGAGCTACCTATGAGAATTATATCATCAACATACAATATTATAAAAATAATGTCCTTCCCAATATATTGAATATACACTGTAGGATTAGAGTCACATCAAATAAAGCCAGTGGAGAGAAGAATTGAATCCATTTTCTCATACCAATCCTAAAGGGATTATTTTAGATCATAAAGAGACATCTTAAGTTGAAAAATAAGAAAATAATCATGAAAAAACCAAACAATATGCTCCATATATATTTCCTCATGCAAGTTTCTATGTAATAAATCACTCTTAATGTCCATATGATATACTAATCAACCCTGTGATACTTTAAAAGAAAGTACAAGGCAAACAAAATCCATCTTGGCAATAGACACAAAAGTCTTAGAATAGTCAATACCTTCAAATTTAGAGAATCCCATTGCAATAAGATGTGCCTTATACTTGTTAATGGACCCATTAGTTTCATACTTGGTGCAGTAAATCCATTCTCACTTGAACAACTTTCTTCTCTTAGGAAGAGTGACCAAATCCCAAGTGTGATTCTTCATCAATGAAGAATACTCATCTATCATCACATCATCCCACTCCTATATCCCATGAGTCTATGAAAAATACTATGGATCCCTAGAGAATGCATGACATAAAATTCTAGTATGCTTAGAATGTGCATGATGATGTTGAGTAGGTGAAATATCCTATATGAATGGTGTTGCCTTGAAAACTATAGTATGAGCCCACTTAGGCATAGTGGAAAAATTTGTGTGAATAAGATCCTCATCCTCTATGACATCCTTAAAAATATCCTAAAATAGCTCTTCAAAGAATAAATCATCAAGAGGAGGTGAATAATACAAAGAAGTAGGCATGAAAGATGATGAAGAGTTATGTGATGTGAAGTGCTTATCAAATTGTACATGTGTTCAAAAATGAACATCATAAGTATCAGGATCTAAAAGATGATAAGCTCTCATGTCCTCACAATACCCTAAAATAATCAAAGGATTTCTCTTTTTATCTAATTCTTTTCTTTTATTCTTTGGTATAAATTCCCAAGCAAGGATCCCAAAGACTCATAAAAATGAGACATTAGGCTTGAATCTAGACCAAGCCTCCTCTGGAGTCATATGCTTAATTGATTGATGTGGTGTGTCATTCTAAATGTAGTTCACATAATTAATTACATATACCTAATAGATAAGAGGTAAATCTCATGAATGCATCATGTAGTTATCCATCTCCTTCAGAGTGTGTTTCTTCCTTTTTGTTAAGCCATTCTGCTATGGAGTATGTGTAATAGAATAATGGTGAATAATACCATGGGTTGATAAAATATTAGTGAAATCTCAACTCAATTACCCCCCCTATTTTTATGAAGCTTATTGATGCAACTTGATGACTTTTTCTTGACCAAAGCCTTAAAGTCTTTAAAATGAACAAAGACATCACTCTTGTTCTTGAGGAAATAAACCCAAGTACACTTAAATAAATTATCAATGAAGGTAAGTGTATACTTAGATAAATTGAAATAAGGAGTAGAAAAGATCATCAAATCACTGTGAAAAATCTCAAGTGGTGAATAAGATCTCATGGACATGCCCTTAGGAAATGGATCATGATTTTTTTCCCCTAATGCATAACCAAGGCAAATTCCTCAAGATATGAAACTATAAGAAGATGCTCTACCATACTATGAGTACTTAATTCCTTCAAATATCTTTAGTTTAGGTGTCCAAATTTTTCATTCCAAATTTAACTCTTAAAATCCACATGAGAAACTAAACACATCCCTAGAAGATGAGTATCCTAAAACCCCTCAAAATAGTAAAGTCAAGAACTATGATCAACAACACCCTATGTAATGAATGTGTGTGGCTCTAAAAAATCTTGAACACCATCACCTTGAGGTGTGAAAGTCACTATCTTACCCTAATCATAATGACAAAATTGATACATTAAAATTATATTGGTGGTGATGTTTGAAACATATAGTGCATTATTGGTGTGGCCACCATATAGCTATATGTTACCCTTCCCCTTAACTTAAATGAAGGAAGAATCTCCAACCTCAATGTTGGAAGTAGAAATCAAACTAACAGATACAAAATACTCCTTGGTATAAGTCATATGGTGTGAAGCACCATAATATAGAACCAAACTTTCTAAAATAGGTAAATGTGATCTCCCAACAACATTAAGTTCTTTCCCATGCTCATGAGATGAAGAAAGAATGGAGATATAAATATTGTGTTTTCTAATGGAATCTTCTAAGTATTTCATTCTCTTGAAACACCTAAACTCTTAATTTCCAGTCCCCCCACATTAATATCAAGATAGGTTAGACTTATTCTTGGATTTTAAATATGGTTTGGGTTTAGATGTAGAAGTGTTGGTGGGAATAAGTGCATTTTGAGGTGGAGGAGTTTTTTATTCTTACCCTTAGATTTTCCCTTAGTATTAGGATGTAAGGCCACTAATTCTTTTTAAAAGGTGGAAGACTCAAAGGTGAGATAATTTGGATTCCTCCCTAATGGGTCTCTCACAAAAAAACTCTAAATATTGAATTTTGAATGTGATACCTAATTCATCCACACGAGAGAAAAAGGTAGAAGAAAATATTTGGAATGGACCACTCAACTTAGACAAGATCAAGTACACACAATCTTTATCCTTTTTATCTCATCCACTCCCCTTAAACTATGTCAATAAATGATTAAACTTTGTAAGGTAATCTACAATGAAAGAAAAGTCATCTAGATTTAGTGAAGTAAGCTCTACTTCAAAATGCATCACTCTTACATGATTTATTTTCTCAAACAAACCCTTTAACTTAGTCCAAATTTTGAATGGAGAATCACACCCATTAAAATGAAATAAGAGACTATAATTCACATATCCCCCAATCAAGCCCATACATTCTTCCAAATTATATTGATTCTAAATTTTTTCAAATTCATGTGTGAACTATGGTTGTGTTTTGTTCATTAGGGACCATAATACTTTATGTTTTATGATTATTTCCATTCAAGGTCTCCATGTGTGGTAATTATGTGTATTAAAAGTCTCACAATGGTCAACACCAAAATTAAAATCCATGCTAACTAATCACTAAGAGAAAAAAGAATGCAAAGGGTGCAAAAGATTAGCACCAAGACAACCCCTAAAAATATTATATTATAAGACCCCCCATCACAAATTTGGCACTTTATAAAAATAGTTCATTTTTAAAATTTAATGACACAAATGGATAGATAATAATGAAAAAGAAATTTAAAAAAAATGAAACTCAAATCTAATTTATGCTTCAAAATTTACAAGTGTTATGATTTCCTATAAAATGGGTCAAAACAATTAAAAAACACTACAAACATTTTTTAGTTACCAGAATGAAAATAACATAGTCATCTAACCACTCACTAGAATTTTAATTTAACCAAGGTCTCAAAAATGCCAATGTACATGAAAAATATCCTCCTGGTTAATGTTATGCTTTCACAAGTGAACAATGCTTCCAATTGAGGTAAAAAATCAGTGCTATAAAATTAAAAAATTGAATGAAGAAGTTGTTTTTTAGAGAGAAAATGGAATAAATATTGTTTTCTTTTCTCCATATCCTTTTAGGAATTTTAAAATTCAGATCTTGATTAGTTAAAGGATTAAAAAAACTCCAATGCTTCTCTATGCCTCCTCCCTGAAAATCAACTTAGCATAAAAAAAGAAGAAATAGAGAAACCAATAGAGGAATTCAAATGTATTTATAGATAATAGATCCAAAGTAGAAAAAAAACAAGATTTTTAATTCCACCTTCTCTTTTCCTTGAAAGTATCTCTCCTTACATAGCTCTTATAGGCAAAATGTTGGTCAAATATTCCACTAGGACATATATATATATTTTAAAATGATGCCAAACTTCTTTCACAAAATAGTAAAGAAAAAAATAGTGATTATTCTTAAAAACATGGTTTTCTTCTCTTAGATCTTTGATGCTAGATATCCCAAATCTTAATGCCTATAAAATGTCTAAAATGTCTTAGAAAAGGACACCAAACTAGAATTTTTCAACATGGTAATCAAACTCACAAAAATCTTTCAATGCATAGTAGTAAAGATTCAATGCCAAGGTAAAAAGATCCAAAAAGTTCCAAGCTACTTAGATATGAGTAAATATGCCTTGAAAAAAATTCTTGGATAGTGAAAACACCTTAGAAAATAGTGCAGGTAGATCTAAAGATCTCTCTCAAAAAATAAAGACACCTAGCTTGTAATTTCAATGCTCTCCAATGCCTTGGCTAATTTAAGATGCCCATGGTACTTTCTCCTATGCTCAAATAGATCTCTAATGCCTTTGGCTTCACTTTCAATGTCTTTCTAAAAATAAAGCACCAATCTTAGTAGATCTTGAGAAAAAAAGGAATGGCATCACCTTTGTTTGAATCCAAGGCCTTTCTCTACCATGCTAAAATGCTAAACTCCTATATCAATACCTGTCATAGATATAAAACCAAAAAAACCTAGATCTACATAAAATAATATTTGAATTCCAAAAGAAATATCTAAAAATAAAATTTCTAATATGTATAAGGATGCCAAGATCTCCATGTTAATTTACTGCCTCAGAAACAACAAAATATTCAAAAATAACAAAAACTTCAAAACATCTCTACCACTTTCAGATGAAAGAATTAGATCTTCCACAAAAGGATTGAAATCAAGAGATTCAAAATAATTAAAAGCTTCAAAGTCTTTGACGATTTTGAAAATAGGCACCAAAGGGCACCAATATCTCCTCCATAGACAAATATTATATGCTTTCTCTCTGTAACAAGGGAGGAAGCAATGAAAAGAGGGAAGTGGAATAAAATTATCTGAATTATATGCTAATGGATGGTTGAAACTTATTTAGGGATATGATACCATGTTAGGAATGGTAAAGGCATTCCAACCCAAGAATATGAAGTATTGGAAATAAAACATCACAAAGGAAGCTACATATATGATATGCAAAATAAGGCAAATCATATATTATTTAGAAATGAAGCATAAAGAAGCATGCTAGTATAATAGGAAGGTACTTTATTATATAGGAAAGGAAAAATATAGAACTAATTAAACTAGCCAATGTGGGATAAAGCCTCACATAAGACAAACTCACTAGAAGATAAAATAACTAGCTAAGACACTAGAAAATGTGAGAAAACACATGAAATACATACTCTAGTATATTGCCTATATAGTCCTTTTGAGGTAGACTCAAAATTTATATTCTACATGCTTTATTTATTATTTTCTAAGATTATCATGAAAATCTCATCATTTATTAGTCTTATCCATTGAGATTTGAGGACCAAGTTAAGGGTGAATAGATAAGGGGGAAGTTATGAATATTTATCTAGTCTTTGATGAACTTAAAAATCTAGTATCTTATTGAGTCATTATTTTAAGTTCATATTGGTGTCTCTATTGGGGTGTAGGATATTTTAAAATCCACCTATTTCTCTTAGAAGCATTATCATCCTATATTTGGGATGTCAAAAGTTCACTATCCTAGAATCACTTAGATCAAAGGCTTCAACTTGGGTCTTCGTGATCCTCAATAATCCTCTTGGGTTTTAGCCACCAACTGAAGTAATTACTTATATGGGGAGGCATTAGAGAAACATTATAGAATAAAGAGGGGGATAGATGGGAAAACATGAAATTAAACAAAAACACATAGTATAAATAAACATATAATGAAAGAAAATAAACAACTAAAGTAAATATATCTAATATATACATTACCACCTTTGTTTGGGATACTTAGAAACTACATTGTAGGGGATGACAAAGAAATAGTTCTTTCATAACTATCCATTCACTATAAGTGATAGCTAATTTTCCTTGATATACTTAAGATAAAAGGCCTTTTGGATGAGTATTTTAGATATCTAATATGGGTCAATCTAGAGGGGATAAAATTTAAAATATTAGCCTTTATTTTCATGGCCCTTCTGCCAAATTAGGACTAGGTCATGGATTCTAAATTTCTTGATATTTTCCCTCTTGTCAAATAACCTATTGATTACATCTTGGTGTTTGCTAAAGATCAACAAAGCTTCATCCTAGGCTTCTTATAACTGAAATAGGTCTAAGAGTCTGTAATTCACTTTGTCATCTAGTTCAATGAACTTTTATATGAACTTATAAGCCATGAAATTGAGGGTGAATGGAATGATTGGCTCCAATCTATAGACTACAAGGAAAGGGGGGATTTTGAGGGCTTGTTTATACCTAGTACAATCTTCCCATAAGGTAAAATTTAATAATGAGTGTCATTCTTGGGGCTTACCTCTAGCTAATTTATTGATGGTGTTGATAGAGTATTTATTAGTGGATTCTACCAATATGTTCATTTATAGGTAGTTATTGAACGATAACATTACTATGATCTCATTATCATAGGCCCATCCTATGAATTTTGCATATTGAAAGGTGGGTCTATTGCATACTTAATAAATAGGGACCCAAAAATAGGTAATTATGGATTTCTCAAAGAGTTTTATGACTTTAATAATGGTGTTCCTTTTGGTTTCAATTACATTGGACCATCTAGTGTAGTAGTATGTTTTGTCTAGATGATGAATTGGGGTTAATAAACCCTATGATATCTAGTTGCCACTATGAGAATGGTGTAGACTCTAAAATTGGTTAAAGTGGCATTATTTCATGTATTTATCTCTTATAAAAAGTATAACATTGGTGGTAGAAATGAACATGAGTGTGAACAACTATGAATAGTGTGGACTAATAGTAACCTACCCAGAGAAATTTATGAACCATGACATTTACTATGGGATGGGTGGCTCCCATTTTTCATGGAAACTTGTCATTATAACATTGGTCTATTTTTGTGATACACGTTGAAGGTAGATGTGGTTTCTTCTAAATATCACTCCCTTCTTCAACATATAATGTGAAGCCTTCAACTAGAAGGCTCATGTCTATGTGTGGTTGAGTCCAAGGGTGAATTTTCATAGAGTATAAAGTACATGAATGGGTCATGCCAATTTTATTTTAGTACCCTCTATTAGTCTACCTAGTGTAATGTGATTCTTGGTTATATATTTGTGATTAGATGAGTAAGGACTTATCCTCTAACTAGTTTGGCTGGTTTTATTTCCAATTCATAGTCTTTCAATTTCATCATCTATTAGCATCTCATTTTTCCTAACTCATTCTACCCTAGCATTTGATTTGTATCTGAGTCTAGTTCAATGGTATGTACTCTATTCTAGAGGATATAATACTTTAATTTATTCACTACCTTAGCTAGGGCATAGGTGTGCTTGTCAAGGGTGGAATACTAGAGCTCATCATCTTTAATATTAGTTCTCATGAAATCCATGGGGTGTTCTTCATGATATTTAAATTTAACACTTTATTTTTAACACATTTACTTACTTTACATCTTTATCACAAAACACAGTCATCCATTATTGTATTTTTAATCTTTTGTATAATTTTATTTTGTTCCTCTTTTTATTTGATTTATAACCAACATTAGTTTCCATTACTTTTCTTTGGTAGTAACTTTAGTTTTTATTTTCAAATATTCTAGCTCCCCCTTTTTTGGGATGATTTACAGTTGGCCTTACTTTCCCTTGAAAATTTTGGGTAGCACCTTTGGGTTTTATTTTTCATAATATTATAATCCTCCTCCCATTTTGGATTATTTATAGTCAGCATTGGTTTCCATTTTATATCTTTGTTAACACCTTTAGGATTCATTATTTAGCATTATAACCTCACTCTATTTTGGGATGATTTATAGTCGATCTTGGTTTCCTTTGTGGATGTTTGGTAGCACATTCACATTTTATTTTTCATAATTTTATTTCCCCCATATTTTGGGATTATTTAAAGTTAACCTTAGTTTCAATCATGGATATTAGGTATTACCTTCATGATTATTTTTCACATTTTATAACATCTCTTAGACAACCTTAGTTTCCTTATCATTATTTTGAATGTTTTGCACTCTCCCTATTTCAAGATGACTTGTATTAACAATGTTTTTGATATAAATATGTACATTAGCATGAATTATATATTGGCATGATTTATATCTTTCATAATGTCTCCATTATTTAGGTTCACTTTTCATGATTTGACTTACATTTCCATGTCACTTATGAATCAAAACTCTCCCTTATTATAGTCAAATACTATCACATATTAATTATATCACCATATTTACATGGAAATATCTTTAAAAATATCCATATTTACCTATCCTTTCACTTGGGTTAGTTTCTAGATTTCACTCTATCCTATAGAACAAGTCTAGGAGTCTTTTTGAATATTGGTATTTATGTTCTCTTTAGCATCTAGGTGTAGGATTTATTATGTTAGTAATATTTATAACCAATTTTTGGTTTTAAAAAATAAATATGGAGGAGGAAAATTTAAAAATAAAAATTATTTAAAATATACATAATAATAAAAGGATATGCCAAATGGAAAATTGTAACTTAAAAGTCATATCATATAAAAAGAGGTGATCTTTTTCATAAATCTCCTATTATAGTAAAATATTAAACTTAAAATTTAGCCTCATGATATGTTTTAGGTACATTTGGGTGTGGTATAATTGTATAATAGGGTAAGATGACACATTATATCACTACTTATACATATTATTACATTATAGTGCCACCTACTTTCTCTCACAAGTATCAAATCTTCATAGTAGACCGATGACTATATAAGGGGTTCTAAGGATCAGAGAACATTTCTTGGGAAGGTAAGAACCTTTTATTTATTATTAAGTTGGACTTAATTATATTATATTTATAATATAATTGTTATCTCAAGCTTATACTTACTAGGTAGGGTTTTCTAAATCCTTACTATTGATATCTCTTTGCATTTCCAACTTGATTAAAGTGTTATTATTGACTTAGTAATTACGTTTGTGAGTAAGGTATGGTTATTTTTCCAAAGGTATTATAATATGAATAATAAACTAAAATGCCTAGAGGAACTATAAATGGAAGATAAAAGTAAAATCTAAATCAAATAGATAGAAAATGGGATTGTAAATAAGGACATGATTAGCTAGAGGAAATAATTTCCAATGAATATAAAAAAATATGTGATGGAATTATAATAATTCAAGGCACCATAAAGGTGATAATTAATGAATATATAAGGGGTTCTAAGGATCAAAGATCATTTCTTTGAAAGGTAGGATCTTTTTATTTATTACACATTTGGACTTAATTATATGATATTTCTATTATAATTATTATCTCAAAATTATGCTTACTAGGTGGGGTTTTCTACATCCTTATTGTCGATAGCTCTTAGACTTTACAAATTGATTAGAGTGTCTTGTATCAACTAAGGATTTATATATCACCTTTGTGGTATATTTCATCCTTATAATTCCATCACATATTTTGCAATATCCATTTTAATTTATTTCCTCTAGCTAATCATGTCCCTCTTATTTATAAACTCATTTTCTATCTATTTGATTTAGATTTTACTTTTATCTTTCATTTGTATTTATTTTGGGCCTTTTAGTTTGTGAGTTGTATTGTAATACTTCTGGAAAAATAACCATACCTTCCTCATAAATTCAATTACTAAGTTAATAATAACACTTTCCCATAGCATGATATTATGAACATTTTACAATACAATCTAATGTAGGAAACAAAAATGTCATATATATATATATATATATATATATATATATATATATATATATATATATATATATATATATATATATATATATATTAAATGACATTAACTATAAATTTGGCATTCCTTCAACTACTCATCACAATCTACTATCATTTTTCATGTTCCTTGAGGAAAATTTTGCTATATGGATTTTCTCTAGTGCCTACATTTCCTAAATCTAGACAATCTACTTAAAATTTAATAAATAGAACATAAATCACACCACCTACTTACATCAACCCAATGACTACACGTAGTCAACATATTACATGTCCACCTTGTTGTTTTTATCTTATTATATATTGTAGCATTAAATTTGGAAAAACAAAGGTCTAGTTTTAAAAAAATAACAAATGGATAAATGAAATCAGTTTTACCTATTTATATTAAAAATTCAAAATTTTAAAACTTTTAGTTATTTACATCTAAATTCCATATTTAACATATATTTATTTCCATATGCTCTTTTTACAAACTGAAATAAACACTAGGATCCTAGAGAAAACTATAATTTCTAGGTGATAATAAAACATTTTTCAAAAAATTCAATTTTTATATTCTTTTTCTAGTTACCCAATCATTATTCTCAGTTCGGACCTTCATTTATAAATAAAACATGGAGAATCACATCTATAATTTTCAATGTAAGTTTAGGTACATATTTTTATTTATTTCTTTTCTTTATTTTCAATTATTTTAGAATTTATTCTTAGTTATAATATTTTGTGTTGTTATATATCTATCCTAAAGCACCATCTCAAATTAAAATATTGTGAGACATGATGAGATTTAGGTTTATGAATATGTATACCCATCATTTATTTTTATTTTATCACTTTACTAAAATTTCCCCTTGCAAAGGATTATGATTGCATGCCTTAAAGGGTGTAACATGAATGTGGTGGGATTGGATCATGGTAATTTTTGAGAGATGTTTTCATTATATATAATCATAAATTCATTAAGATTAGTATAAATTAATTTAATTATTCTCGCATATTAACTCTTCATATACTTTCCATTAATATTTTCTAAGTTCTCAATATCCTACTATATTGTGTAGGAATATACATTTTTTTCATGATTTTATTCCTTGTACTATATTAACCTAGTCAATACAAGTTTGATTTTATCTTATATATAATATGTTTAATTTATAGGTCACTATAATATCTATCCATATGACCTATTTCTTAGTGTACCTCCCTAGCTGATACCAATTACTTAGAGTTCAAAGTTAGTTCTACATATTATTATTGTGTATATAAGAGACACATTTCAGTACTAGAAGATATAACACATTCATATTTTCTAAATTAACTCAAATTTATAATGATAAATAGTATTTGGATGATTTTTATGTTTATATGATTATATTTAAGTTCTATTCTAGCTTATGTTCATTGAATCTCAATAAGAGAAGTCAAACTGAGATGGTGCACCTAGTCTATAGATTACCAACTAAGGATACCTAGGTCTTCATATTTACATTTTAGGTATTAAAATTAAAAAATATCTTTAAAATATCCATTTTATTTAAAAGGTGATGTTAAGGCATTAATAGGTCCACCCAAAGATAATTATCTCTATCCCTAATCTATTTAATTTACTTACATAATTTAGATTATATATTTATTCATTATTTTTATTGTGAATGTATAAGTTTATCATTTCCTATGATCTTAATTATATAAAATAAGTTTTTATATATACATATTTTCTTAGGATTTTCATTTAACACTTTAGGTTTCGTAGACTTCACATTAGTATACCATTGCACCATTCACTTTAATTTTAATTTAGTATTTATAGTTATTTTAGATCAATACCATGCATACTCTAATTATATCCTTGATATAACTCTTTATTGAAACATTTTTCATCATTGTTACATTAAGTTAAATATATTTATCCATAGTAAGATATATACCCCATGTCATAGGCCTAGATTTTGGAAAACTTTCCTATTTAAATTTGAGTGAAGATTATCATCTTCTATGTCTACAGTTATCTTAGGTCCTTACCTACATTCCAAGTATATGAAGACTTTTATTTTATGACCTTATTCAAGTCCTATTATATTTATAGAAAGAGGATAGTGATAGGTAATCTTAGCCTATGAATACAAAACTCACCATCAAATGGTAGCCATTTTAGGACATTAAACCATTTACAATTTTGGAAATCATTCAAGGGTACCTAGAAATATAACACCCAATCCTCTCTTATATGTTCTTGAGGAAGGTATATAGGATTTTATATATTCATTATCATAATAAAACACAATAAAATACAATCATCCTAGAAACATACCAAAATATAGGAGAAAAAATCAAAATAAAGTTTCTACATAGAGTATTTATTTTGAAATAAATAAATTGAGTAAGGGTAAAGTATGCCAAAGTAGTAATTTTATAGATAATCAAATCCTTATGCATAAGCAAATAATGTTACATAATTTTGAAAAAAAAAACATCTCCATGTCTAAAAACTTGAGTTTTAAGCTCAAAATGAAATTAAATTTGAAAAATAACATAATTATTATTAGGATCTAAAAAATGTAGGTAATGAGTTGTCTAGAATTAGTTCCAAATCACCACTTCTCTCCCCCTTATTTTCCCTCTTATGTTTTGATTTATATTATCTTTCAAAAACACAATATCATCAACCACTTCAATTAACTCCCCATGATAATAAATAGGGTAATGGCAATGGAAGCTAAGATTTATCAATTACTTTTACACTCCCCCACTTTCCCATTCACATCATCAAGAAATAAAATAAGGCTCTACCTGAACTTCCTCATATCCCTCTTCTCCCATTTTATTTATAACATTAATTTTTTCAATTTAATTCCCAAATTGAGGTTTTATTTTTTAATAATAATCTCCTTGGTTGAATATTTATCAACCCTTTGGGGAGTGCAGATAGCTAAAGACATTGGTGCAAGTAAGATTGTGGTTGAGGGAGATTATCTCAATATTATTAACTGCCTTAAAAAATATAATAGAGGTAGTTAGTCCATTGGTAACATTATTTAGGAAATCCTTTACATTGCCTGACGCTTTCAATATATTCATTTTCAACATATTTTTAGAGAATGCAATCAATTATTAGATTGTTTTGCTAACAAGGGTGTTGTAGCACATGTTTTTTGAGTATGGGATAAAAATTAAGTCTTCCATAATAACATTGGTAGCATCATTTATAGATAGGAGGTTGTGTCACATGCTTAATTTTTTATTGAGTGTGTTTGGGTATTCATTAACTACCAATGATGATAAAGTCTTGGATAGATTCATAATGAAATATTCTTATCATTACACATGGGAGATGAACTAGAAGAAGTGGTAGAGAGTCTTTATGATTCAAGATTTCTATTTTGAATAATATAAGGATAAAACACTTTTATTCTTGGTTTGGAATACTTTTGGCCATCTATTTGGAAGTCATGAGATGAGTGGAGGTCTATATGGGATTGAATAGTTATAGATAGAGAGGATAAAGAAGAATGAGAGGGTCTAGGATATTCTCATACATGTGGATTAACTATTTTTATATAAATAATTGATGATTTTGATAGAATACTATCAAAAATTTTCATTGTGATGTGGAAGGATAATGTTGTGAATATAAACAATATCTCTATGGAAAATTAAAAAGGACATATTACCCAACTGACAAGTTTGAAAGTGGTAGAAAAAAAGTGTGTAATCATGCAGGGATAATAATGAAGAAAATATTAGATTATTTATGGAAAATTAATTTTTTACTAAGTGTCAAGGGGGGTATTTGAGAAAAGACTTTCCTAAGCCTTTTGATGTGGTAGTAGAAAAACTTATGAGTTATGACACATTAGATGATAAGTTTTTAGTTGTTAATTATTTATATATGCCTTTTATGAATTATTCCCACCACAAAATTCGTCTAAGCTTTCCCTTCTGCATCCTTCATTCATTGGAATGACTAATGTTATATGTTCAAAAGGGTAAGAAAAAAAATTCACTTCACAAAACACTCATATTTATCATTTAAATTTTTTTAATTACATAAAATATATCTATTCAAGTTGAAGTGAAAAATAATAATCTTTCTATGGATAATGCTTCCAAAAAAGTCTTAATAAGTGCAACTATGACTAGGTAGAGGAAGGTAAAAAATGTGGACCAAAACTAGGGTTTTATTGATATTGATGGGGAGTGTGATCAACAAAAATATATGATTAGGGTGTATATTACTAAGAATCAAGTGGTATTTGACTTGGTGGTAGGTATGAATGATGCTTTAAATATGGACTATCTATATAGGAACAAAAGTTGTAATGTTCCTAAGGTTAGGATAAAAGAGGTGGTGGAAGGCTTATAGTTGCTTAAACAGGGTGATAGGAAGAATTATTATGACCAAAAAGAGATTGTATAAAATGAAAAGGAGGATTCAAATTTGTCCAAGGAGGGCCATACAAATCCTATGGAATCTAATATGGTTAGTAATGAGGTTAATAAATAGGAATTTTTTTATAGAATTGGGGATGAAGTGGAACTTCATAGGGAAATTATTTGTTGGTTCAAGAGTAATAAAAAAAGGCTTAAAGAGGAGGTGAATAAGATAAGTCAAAAGGATGGTATCCTTTTCACCAAGGTAGACCTTCTATAGCTAAGAGATTATTTTATGGAAATAGAAGAGAGAGTAGACAAAATAGAGAATGAAAATGGAAATTTGAAGGAAAACCTTGCTATTCTTTTAGATTTGATTCATATTGTAATGAAAAATTTACTTGAGATCATGGATGGTTTAAATATGTTGACTAAGAGAATCAATGAAAAAGTGGATAACTCTAGGTCTATTAAGAAAATAAATATTAATTTTAGAGAGGAAGATGTTCCCCAAAATTCACAATAGATGAAAGAAATATTTATGATCATGATAAAGAATTGGGTGAAAGCTTAAGAAAATTGGAGGTACCTAGAATGTTAGTGTGCTTTACTCTATTTTTATTCTAACTTTTGGTTACATTTGAGTTCAATTTGTAGTTATTTATCTCTTTCTTATTTTTATTAGATAGTCTTTATGATGTATTTATTTTAATGACCTAATCTACTGGGTTTTGTTTGTACTGGGTAGGGTCCCTCCAAAACCCTCTTTTACTTTTAATTTAAAAAATCACTAAAATGTTTTTGATAATAATAACTACTCCCCCAAAATAATCATTCTATTATCAAGATAAATTCTTAGTCTATGGGTGTTCACCCAAAATTATTTTATTCTATGCAATTTATGTGCATAAATTACCATATCATAAAACCAATATACTCAAATGTTTTCACAATTGTTCTTTTAGTAAGTTTGATGACAAATATGTTGTCTTGTATCATTATGAATGAAAATAAATATTATGCCCTTTAAATGAAAATTATTTTAAATAATAATCATTTAAGGTAATGATAATTTATATGACATGATAGCACTTAATGGTGTATAATAAAAAATAGATACCACCACATAATCAATCTACCACTAAAAGTGCATTAAAGAGTGAAATAATATCAACTAATGAAAATGTAGTAAGCACTAAGGTGATATTAATATTATTATATTTTCTTTATTCTTACCCTTCAATATCTACATTATGGTACCTTATTTATGACATCAATTTCACTCATGATTCATTTAATCTTGGAAATACAAATGACACAATGTCAAGTAGATTTTTTATTGATCAAAAATTGATCACATACCCCTACTATAGAAATTAAAAATAATAGAATTCAAACATATCATGCACAAAAATATATGAAAGTTGGTAAATTATCTCTATTATGAATCTTTTTCATGCATATATTGGTATGATGTATCTTATTTTATCAAATTTAGGAAAACTAGAGAAATAGATTACTTAATATGAGAAACTATTATGTAAAATCATAATGCTAAAAATATGCAATAAATGATACAAACTAATTTAGAAATTTTTAAATATATAAATATACATAATATGGAAGGTAAAAAATATAAATATATACTTAGATGGAAAATTTAGATGTGAACTATTTCTAGATCTTAAACTAACAAATTGATTGTATTGACTAAGTGTTGACCCAAAATAGGGGCTGGTAGGGTTCTTTAACAATAGTACTATAACTAGATAGTAGTGGAGGGTGTTATTATATAAATATGACAACCTTGTCTAGAATAAAATATCTAATATCTTTAGGTTTTATATGCCTCAACCTATCTATTATACAGAATATGTTGGAGCATTTGATCTGATGTGGGGACCTCTATGTAACTCTTTTTCCACTTGAAACCCTAGCTCAATAAAAAATATGATAAAATGCCATTCATGAATTAAAGTGGGTCAAAGGTTTAATTTTTATTGAAACTCAATGTCCCTTGTGTTGGGTGTTGTTTACATACCATTCCATGTATTTATTTGATGTTATGTTGGTGTGTGTGAAGTTAGTGAAAAACTCTATATGCTTATGCAATCATGGTATTATTAAGTTATTCAATTTTGAATTATGACCTTTGAGATATATTAAAACTTTAACTTAAGGCTATTTGGGTTGTATATAATCAAAACTAACTAGAATAGGTAATTTTCTCTCAATGTGCAATTATAATTCTAGTTATTTTAGTGTGGAAGCCTCTTATGTGAAAAATGGTTTAAAATGTGCTTTTCTAGTGGTATTTTGGGAATTACTTCTTATGGAGTTTCCTAAAATTATGGTATGACCCTTATAAAAATATTGAATTTTTTAAAATAGGCACTAATTGGTTGGAGGACACTTTTGGTAAGATTAAACAATAGTGTGTTGTGTTATTGTTCCACTAGGGTGATATTTTCCTAGAGGGAAAACTGCTAAGATAAAGGTATGATTTATTTTCCTAGTGAGCTTAGGTTATTGAGTGATCTGAATAGGGACATTTTAGGAAAATTTGGGTTATTTGATGGAGTGATTCATCTCATTGAGAGTGAAGGAAGTGGTCAACATTACCTATAATAGGCCATTATTTAAATGTGTCAAAAAAGTGGTTTCAAGTGAATTATTTTAGATTAATTTTTAATTTATGTGTCTACATCCCCCCTATTTTATTCTAGTAATGTGGCAAAGTAAAATACCAGAGTAAAATGAAAAGTGCATACCTGAAGTTACCTATTAAGTGTAGTCCTACATTTAGGCCATAATGTTGATCTTTTTTTCATGCTAACCTACAATGAAACATATTTAGAATAAATTCCTAGTTAAGATGAAAATATAGTGGAAAATCGGTGACTAGATAAGGCTAGGCCCTTGGATATTTCATTTTCAATGAATATCTTGGATTGGATAGTGCATTCCCAAATACTTATTTATTAGGAGAGTGTGCTTAGTAATTAAAGGTATACTTGACTCCATCATTTCATACCCAAGGTGGGGAAGTATCTTAAAATCTTTGTATAAGTCCAAATGGAATATTCTAGTGAAAATTTATTGTAAACCTAGTGCAAAACATTGAACCAACCACTACAGATAGAATAAGGCTAATTTTTGGTTCAAAAAAAACACAAAAAATGGTGCAAAAAGTTAGTATAATATGGTCTGAGTGTATAAAAAATGGATAATGACAAGTATTGCCATTTCATCTATGTAACTAGTGCAAAACTAATTAAGGAATAATTCATATGTTGTGCACATATCCCCAATCTAATATTTAGTGTATATGGATTTTGCGAATAAGTAATAACAATTGAAATTATGATAAAAACATTTAAAAAACTTAGAAATCATGTCGTGCATGATGCCCAAAATTTGATAAAATATGAGACAAAATCTAAGTATATTTTGTAAACCAATACTATGATTTTATAAATGATTATTTTCTAATATATGGTAAAATAGTTCCCTATTTAGATAATAATGTGTGGGGAAGGTGATACTATCTAAATTTATTGCTCCTAATAAAATAAATTCCTAATTACTTTATAAGTTTTCTATATGATTCACTATGTGAGGACTAAAAATTATGTACGTGCATTATATTTTGAGGGCATAGTCTCTAAGACAAACCAATTTTTATACCCCTTCTTTTTAGGTGAGTTTTTGAGTCTAAGAAATAGCATAAATAAAAATAAAAATATATGTTTCAAATGTTATGTAAAATATGAAACCTAAGTAGTAATGATAACATGGATAATCATGGCATCATCCTAGAGATAAAGTGAGCATAATATTAATGTGAAATGCTTGTAAAAATAAGCATACATAGTGAGAATGTCAAGCATTTAGTTACGTGGATAAGTGATCAAAACTAAATATCAAAATATGAATAGAGATACTTTTGTGGGATGCATGATATCCATCATGGCATTAAAAAAATTTAGGATGCATGATATCCATCATGGCACAAAAAAATTGATAAAATAATTAAGCAAGTGTTTTGACCATGATTCACACAAATAAAGATTAAATGTAAATCCCACAAAGCAAGTAATACAAAGTGAATGGGGCACATATCATGGGCATGTTCAAATTTTAATCACATGAATATAAACATACAAAAGGACATGTTCAAATGGCCTCACACAAATAGAAACATATAATAACTAACTTAGAGCCACACACAAGGACATTTTAAAATGTTCTCATGCATATAAACATAGAATAAAGGCTTAGAACCACACAAAAAGACATTTGAAAATTATAACACACCTAAAAACATATAATAAAGGCTTAGTTCCACACAAAATGACATTTTAAAATTTCCTAAAGATAAATATATAATACATACAAGACATTACATAGGAAATCAAACATAAAAATTATGCATGAGATATGTAATTGATCAACATGATCAATTCATATAACTAATAGATTCGGTAACATAGGTAGCTAGTAGATATCAATGTGTTAGTAAGTGAGAAATATAGATAGATGTCATTCCTTAAAAATAATCAAGATATGAACAAAAAGAGATATCCAAAATGGATAAAACCTTTGCATTAAATGCTCCTAATGAGCTTTGTTGAAGTATAAACAAGCTAAAAGAAGCATGTGTTTGGTTTAGATATAAGAAATGATATTAATGAGACATGAAAATAGAGTGATGCAATAAAATAAAAATAAGGAACTAATGTCTAAACAAAGTTTTATAAGTTTGAGACAGTAAATAAAATACAACTAAATCTAGATATGGCATCTAGTATGCTCTACAATCACTCATGTTCACTCATGAAGAGTATATGATATGAAAAATGGATAAAAGTAAGCAATAAATATTTTGCATAAATTAACTTATGTAAATAAACTAAACATAAGCATGCATAGGTATAAATTTTTTATTTTATGAAATATCTATTTTTTGGTATTTTTTGCATATGTATGTAAACTAAAAAGATAAAATGGGAAAAAGATACTAACTGATCATTCCTAAAAGGGACTCACAATCAATAGGTCTTATATTGAAAGTATTATATAGGTAATTTTTCAAATTGGCCCATGTATTTTGTATCTTACATATACATATATGTGGATGATGTTTATAGTGATTAAATCTTGAATCTTATGCATTAAATTGATGTACCTATTGATAGTATGCCTTATTGCTATATGAAAGTTACATAAGGAATTATAATAAAATATCTTTGGAAGAGGAATGCTCACATAAATATCTTTAATGGTAGTGAGAGATATGATATTGAGTCCCAAAAGTGTTTGGAGTATATTATATGGAGGTTTTAGTAAATTAACAAATTGTCTATGTGAAGGAATTGATACCATTTAAATATATGATTTTTGTTTTTCTCATGTATTATTTATAATAGAATATTTTAGTGTATCCAAGTATTTAAATTGACTAGTATCTATTAGATATGTATATATATGATTATAATGTAATATATAAGGCAGTAAGACCATATTATTAATCCATGGTAAACCCAAGAGCAAATTATATGATGAAAAATGAGTTGTGACCTAAAATATTGTAGGTATTATCCTATGCCTTAATGTGATATCAAATTAAATATATCTGATTGATGGCTATAATTCCCAATATGATGTAGTAACTACTATGGTTAATGCTTTTATGGTATTCATATCAACCTCAAATATATGTAGGAATAAGATATTAAAGATATTTTCATAATAATTATCAATCATAACTCTTCTAATCAAAGTATTTGAAATCTTCAATTGTATAAATAGTTTTGAAATTTTTTCATCAATATCATATCAATTACCTGTATAATGGACCAATTATATTTAAAAGGAATCAATTTTAATTTATATATTCTATTTGATGAAATTTATATGAGAATTCCTATTGGAAATTGTAACTTTAGCTTTGAATGTATATCCTAATCCCTATTTACATGTATGAGTGGGTGATTCAATTTTATGTATTTGATTTTTATGAAGTTACTTGATTTTTTATACCATACTTTGTAAATGTTATAATTTCAACCCATACTAAGAATAAACCCTAATTTTAGATTGAGAGTTAAGTCATGAACTTGATTTTATATTAATTGCATGTCATTCATCATGACCTTGTTAGATATTCTATTTCAGACATCATAGGTATTTGTGAAGTCATCCTCATGTAAATGAGGAAAAAAATAACTATAAGTATTAATTGAATAATAATTCATATGTATTTTCAATTGATTACTACTTTGAAATTTGTGTAATGCTAAAAATGAAAGATAGGAAAAGACAAGAAAAAATAGAAACACTAGCAACATGGATAGTGAGGAGTAACTAATAAATGACTTATCTTAAAATTAGGGAAATATGAAAAAATGGAATCCTAATGTATTTTTTAGGAAATAAAACCCTAATATAAATCTATGTTTTTTGTAATATTAACTAAATAAATAGGTTAACCAATACATTTATCAAATTTTGGCAAACTAGGAAAATAAATTACCTATATGACATGTTGTGCAAAATAAAAATGTTATAGATATGTAATAAATGATATAAATTTATTTAAAACTTAATAAATATAGAAATATAATAAATATGGAAATTTCAATAGATAAATATAACATTAGTCAACAAAATGAGATGAAGATTGTTTTTATATCTTAAACTGACTAAAAAAATGTGTTGATTGAGCGTGGACCTATAACAAGAGCTAGAAGGGTTATTGGATAATATAATTACAACTATATATTAGTTGGGGATGATATTATATAAATAGTATGTCCTTGTCTATGATAAATGAGGTTTTGATATTTATAAGTTTTTTGCACCTTCACCTATTTATTCTTCATATTGTACAAGATATTTTAAACTAATGTACGGACCACCTTGTAAATATTTTTCTGCTTGAAATCCCAACTCAATATAAAAGAGTAAAAATACAATATTGGAGTAGAAAGGGGTACGTAATGGAGTTTTTGGTTCACCTTAACACCCCATATATTTAACACTACATGTTTAAACCTAATTTGGATAAGGATCATAAATATTGGTTCGGGTTAAGGATATAGAAATTATAGGGTACAAGATTGAATATCAAATCTACAACATGCTAATTAAAGTTCTAAACTTAGATGTACTATATGTTAAATTTATAAAACTAAGATAGGCTATTAATGGAAATATAACTATGCTAGATATATAAAATTTCATAAAATATAGTACTTATCTATTTTTAATGTTAATACAATGTTGGATCTAATATAGGTAAAAATTAGGTATGACTATAGTTTTGGATCAATCATCAGATTCTAGATCTGGTGCCTCTCACTCTCTAGATAGTTGTATCAACATAGGATAGTTACATCGATGTTAGTGTTTGATATTAATGTTATTATAATGTATTAAATATGCACTAAAATAATATTCAAACACCTAGATGATTTTAGGTTTGGATTTCCCTTCACTCTAGTGTATTCAGATCTGGGTCATGGATTGTCACTCCTGGTGAAATGGTAAAACCCTAGTTTTGCATCTTTAATGTGACCTTGGGTAAAAATGGGTCTATGAGAACATGGTGTAGAGCTGACCTAAAATGAATCCATTTTTAAAGGGCACTAGATATATATCAAATAATATATAATAGGGCCTCATATTCATGTAGTTATCCCATATGTGTTGGCTTTTACATGAATCATGAAATCTATAAAGCAAGTAAAATAATGACCTATCTTGTAACATGGAACATATGACCTTATGACTACTCATTTAATAATTCATACCTATATTTATATTATTCCTTTGATTGATATCATAATAGGGAAGAATAAGAAATATTTTAGTAACTTGAGTGCTCTTTTGGTATATTATTAGGTGAGGAATGAATGAGGCTTTATATTTAATTTATACCAATATTATTAGGAGATACCTCAAATTAAATCACATAGGCCAACCATTGTGATATGTTTCATTTGTAAATTATATGACTTTAGGGATCTGGACATTTGTGTCAGGCTAAGATAGTAATATCAATGCTACTATCTAACCTAGACATTAATCTCTAGGGAGAAGGAGAGTAGGTATAGGCCCAAAATTTTCAAAGGTATAAAATAAGTACATTTTAAGAATTTTGGATAAGATGATATTTCTATGTCATCAATAAGATTTTGGTAAGACTAAGATATAGTCTAAAGGGAACAAGATAGAGTAGAATGATGCTTGTGGAAGTAAGGTATGTGTATAACTAAGAGGAACAACTAGGGTCATGAGTTTTCCAAGTTTACAAGATTGAGATGCTACATAATCATAAAATATCATTTAAATTTGACCCCCATTTAATATATCAATTAAATTTCTAGTCTAAAGGAAAGGAATAAGTACTTGGGTGTGTATACATAGCTTATCTTTTCTTAAGTTAAATTTGAGTGATTTACTGGATCTGGGTTTGAGTTATTTATTAGTGAACAAACTAAAATAAATATCATGTTATAGTGTATAATCATTTAATATAATCTAGTTTCAAATTACTTGAAATAGATTTAAATTAAAAGAGTAAGGTTTAGGACTACACATGTGTGTCGATGTAACTTCTTTACCTATAAGAAAGTTATTATTGTAAAATATGTCATTGTAAGGATATAAAATTGAAATTGGGATAAATATAAATTATTATTTAAAGTTCATATATCCAAGGAGATAAAGAGAGAGACTATAAGGTGCATGCACCCAAATTTAGATTAAAAGTGATTTAACACCTGGTAGTTGTGATTAACTAAACCATGTAACCCAATGATACTCATAACATAGTGAGTTTAGATGATCAAGTATAAACTAAAAAAATGGTAATATTGAGTGATTTAATCACCCAAACCATGCCAAAAGGAGAACCAACTACTGCATTAGATTGGCTCACTAAAGTCTATAAAAGTCTATTGGGTATCAATACATGCAATAGTTTTAGAATCTAAATTTGATTTGGATTTTTCAATATTAGGCACATGTTGTATGGAATATCCACCTTATATTTATCTCCTACTAAATATATGTGTAATAATGGTACCTTGTATATAATTCTTCCAAAATGTGTATCAAAATCATATAACTCTGTGCTTTGGCCAATTCAAAAAACTATGTAAGTGTGGAAGACATGCTTCCAAATCATATCCCCACTATATATATATAGATCTAAAATTGATATAAGTACCAATTTGGAGGACATTTTTCCCAAAAATTCCCTCATTACAAATTGGATATGTTGAAAACTAAGTAGGTGTGGAGAATATGATTCCAAAGCATACCCCCACCGAATCTATAAATTATAAGTACCATATTAAATGAATGTGGAAAATATGATTCAAAATCATGCCCCCACTATAATTTAAAAATTATTAATGTGTGGAATCCATGTCATCATGACATGCCCCCACTTATCTACAAACTAGTGTAAGTACCATATATTGTGTGAATATATAGACATGCTTCCAAAGCATACCCCCATTGTAATATGGAGACTGTGAAAAATGTGGAATCCATATCACCATGACATAATCCCACTAATATTCCCCGATTTTAATGTGAGGTAAAAATATTACCTAGTAGTTAGCTCACCTCAAAAGGGTAACACAACTATAAATCTATGAATGTAACCATGTAATATATAAAAGGAAATATGTCTAGGTATATGTAATATTGAAGTTCATAAAACCAATGTGATCACATGTATACCTAAGATGCATGAAAAATATCATGGAAACATATAGATATTAATATTACAAGATCAACAACCAAATTAGCACACACATAAGAGCACTAAAAAGTAATATCATGGTTAGGGAAATGACCACACACAATTCCAATAGTATTCAAATATCAATATTTTCTTTTTCTATTAACAATGTTTAGAGCCCATACAATTATCAACATAAAAACTTCACCTTAAAAATAACAAAACTCAAAAATATAGAGAGAGAGAAGCAAAATTAATCTACAAAGATGTAAAGAACCATGAAAATAAAGTATTTGGTTATCTATATTTATTTTAAAATTCACCAAGAGGCAGCCTCAAAAAAGGATTTCAAATTCATAATTATAAGAAACCAAAAAAAATTAAAATTCTACGACACCAAGCTCTGATTGTAAGAGTAGCTAAGTATTCAATGAGGATTCATAAATGTAGTTGAAAACTTCGATAGGACACCATAATTTTGTCAACAGGGAAGTAAATTCTATTAGCCAAATGTAACTATAAGTGGTTGAAAATGCATTTAGACTAATATTTAGGCTTGTCCATACACATTATTAAAGTAGATAAAACTATTATTTAAGGTGGATTTATCCTTAGGGCCTTTATTCTTTCTCCCAAATGTGCACACCATACTCTTCATAAGTGTCAATATTTTAATTCACACTTGATTTGGATACCTATATTTTTTCTAGGTTACATTCTATCTTGACATTTTTTCATTGGTAGTTGCATTATCGATTTTAAATTTAATTCCACTTCTGGTGGTTAGCACTTATATTTTGTGTCTAACTAATTAAATTCAAACCATATTCTTTTAATTAGAGCCAAATACCCATGCTTCCTTAATATGACACTCTTGTTTATTATGTCCTTAACTTAGCCAAAATGTTATTTACACACTATGATTAATTTCTCTATCCATTTTCACATTAAAGTTTGCATTTAATTTGTACATTTATTATTTTGGTGAGAAACTAATTATTCTTATCCTATGCTCTTAGACTTAAGAAAAGTGATTTTTGGCCTTTGATAATTTTGATATCTAGATGGGTCATTAAATCTAAGATAGTGTTTTTCCAACATCATTTCCAACATATCCTCTATTGGTAGGGTCATGTCACATGGATTTTCCATGTTCTTCCACTACTCAGATGGGTCTTGATATATGATAATTTTATATTTTCCATGATGAACCAATATTTCACCACATGGAATCATCCCATTCACCTAGGGATCTGATGTGTTTTGATTCTACATGTACCAACTAAGGAAATGGGTCACTGGGATCATGCCACTTAGCATCATCCCACTTATCCACTTTCTTGGAAGACTTTATTATGTAGAGATTCATCTTGGGTAGTGGGTCACTATGATCATGCCACTTGGTAACATACTACTTATCTAATCACTCAAAGTATTTTGATATGTATGGAGTCACCTACATTAGCAAGTAATCAAGATCATTCCATATTGAAGCATCCTACTTATCTGCTCACCTAAAATATTTAGTTATGTATGGAGTCACCTAGGGTAGCAGGTCATTAGGATCATTCCATATGGCATCATCATCATGATCTAGAGAGTTAGAAGATCTCAAGTGAATTTGAACTACTTAAGTCTCAAAGAGTAGTATAAATATGCCACGTGCCTATGGGAACCTTTTAAAAAATAGGTTAAGTCTTGAAGAACATTTTGCAAATGAGTTGGGGTTGTTGGGAGCTATGAAAGATCATTGTGTGGATCCAAGAAATAAAGTCAGCACCTATATAAAGTAAATTAAATGAACATAATTAGTATTTTCAATTCTAAAATATAATGACTATGTAATAAGGTGAATAAACTTAGTGAAGACAAATCCACTTTAAATGAATTCAAATCCATTTTTAAAGTATATTTTGACAATTTTTATAAAAATGACTAAAGCAATAGTTTAACATAAGATATCATTTATCTAATTTAGATAAAATTAAAGCAAAAATTAATCGAAATGGGAGCCAATTTGGTGGAATAAAGTAGTCCATTTTTATGGGAACCCTTGCTATATTAATCCCACAATTAGTATTTTCAATTTTAAAATCTAATAACTATTTAATAAGGTGAATAAAATTAGTGAAGAGAAATCCACTTTAAATGAATTCAAATCCATTTTTAAAGTAGATTTTGACAATTTTTATAAAATTAACTAAAGCAATAGTTGAACATAAGATATCATTTATCCAATTTAGATAAAATTGAAGAAAAAATGAATTGAAATGGGAGCCAATTTAGTGGAATAAAGTAGTCCCTTTTTAAGGGAACCCTTGATATATTAATCCCATTTACTAAAATAACTAAGTTGAAATTGAAACAATCATAAACACTTATCTGATTATCACTAAAGCAAAATTGAAATGAGTTAGATATATAAGGTAAAAACTGATAAAGACTAAAAAAGTTAGATAATTTCTTAAGCCTAAATTAGATTTTTCATAAAAGGGAAATTTTCAAGCATTTTTAAAATATGATTTAAAAAAGGTCAAGTTCATTAGACTTAGTCAATTCAATAAAGTCCTCAAATATGAAAAATATTAAAATCTCCCAAGGGATAAAGATTAGACAAGAAAAGATAGCCCCCATATTTAGCTAAAAATAGGATGTGCTGTGCAAGAAACAACACAACCTAGATACTATCATCGACACAACCATCCAAAGCCAATGAAAGTGTCTAAGGCTATAGAGGTAATAAATCCATAATTTGATGACTATTTTAAAATACTCTTCCAGTTTGGTTCCTAGCTACTCTAGATCCATATTTATATTAACATTATAAATATTGAAGTACTTGTTTCAATTATCATTACAATATCTAGCATAGTTTTACTTTCCATTTTTAGCATATCTATGCATAATAAATTCACTATATGTTCTATCTAAGTTTTATAATTAATTAGACTATTATAGATATGTTTATTACCCTTGTTTTTATTCATTTTCATATTCTTAACCTTAAATCCCCCACATCTACCAATTTAGGGTTAAACAATTAGTCACAATGAGACTTTAAATATGTTATCATTTATGTGTGTAGATATATTTAACTTATTTTTTGAGAATATATTTCTTTATTTCACATTATCATATGGTTTGATTTTTTATTATTATATTTATCATATGTCATGCTCATTGTATATATATTTATTGTATCATGATCTTTACATTTAGCACTTTATTTTCAACATGTTTTCCTTAATTTACATCTTCTATCACACTCCAAAATCATAAATTATTGTATTTTTCACTCTTTGGTGTCATTTTAGTTTATTTATATTTTTCAACATATTTAACTTCTATTTTTCAATATTATAGCTTCCCCCTCTTTTGGGATGATTTATAGTTGGCTTCAGTTTCAGTTGTGGATCTTTGGTAGAACCTTTGAGTTTTATTTTTCAAAATTTTAGATCCCCCCTCCTTTGGTATGATTTATAGTTGGAATTGGTTTCCTTTTTGGGTCTTTTGAGGTGTTTTTTCATCATTTTAACTTCCCCCTCTTTTTGGATGATTTATAGTCATCCTTGGTTTCCCTTTTGGATTTTGTTAGTACCTCTAGGTTTTATTTTTCAATGTTTTGTTTCTTCCATATTTTAGGATGATTTAAAGTCAACCTTAAACTCCTTAATTTACCTTAGGTACCATCTTAAATTTTATTTTCATAATTTATATCATATTTTAGACAACATTTCCTTGTGATTTTATCTTTAAAATGCTTGTGATAGACCCTATGTAGGTTAGAATGGATTCTCTAGTGACATGATTTCATATCCTATAGCATATCCATTATTTATATTCCATTTATTTTATTTAACTTACATTTACATTTAATTTTAGATCATTATTTTTATCTTGTCAATTTTGAAGCAAAAATCTCCCTGCTTGTGGTCAACTACTAGTATATATTCATTGTATCACCATATTCACATGGATGGATCTTCCAAAATTTACATATCCCTACACATTTAAATTGAGGTACACTTGGGTTGGTTTCAATATTTCACACTTTCATATAGAGAAAGTCTATGAGTCTTTATGAATATTGGTATTTATGTTCTCCTCTTTAGCAACTAGGTGTAGGCTTTCTTATGTTAGTCATTTTTAGCACCCATTATTGAGTATGTATAGAGGAGGAAAATATCAAAAATTAAAATATTTAAAATAAAAATAATAATAAAATGTAATGTTAAAATTAAAATTATATCTTAGATGTAGACCACACAAAAAGATGTGATCTTTTTGGCACATCTCCTATTCTAGTCAAAACTCAAACTCCACAGTTAACATCATCATATAGTCAAGGCCCATTAGGATATGATAGAATAGTATAATAGGATATGATGTACTATTAAATAATTACTTAATATTATGCATATTTTTATGAATAATAAAGTTTGAACTATTGGTTTTTGGATCCATCATTTTTAAGGAAATATATTATGACATTTCATGTACAATATGTGTACTCATCTTCAAGGAGAGAAGATAAATGAACACAAATCAAGCTTTGATGAAGAAATAGTGGTTAATATTCATAATAAGTATTAATAAAAAATGCCAAAAGATAATAATGGTAGAGTAAACACATAAATATATGGAAATAACAAACACAAATTAAATATCAAGTGATTAGACTATCTTTTGCAAACTTACAACACTCATCACCTGAAAAAAATGTTAAATGACATGTTAGGTAAAATCAAATATACCATAAAAAAATAAAATAACAAAATATATTTATCATTTTCAATCACTTGCCTCTAACCTACCTCTCACCTTACCTAGTCTTGATATGTGATTGATTAATGGTTATCAAGATCTTACAATGCTAATTCTATTATCCCTAGTAATATTATCATATATTTTTTCAATTTCAATAGTCTCCTTAACCTTACATGGCCAGTATCAAACCTCCTTCATAGTAAACCTCAATTTTATAAAAACATCTAGTGTTTACTTTCATGTGCATGTTATGTAAGTAATTACTCATTTGAAATGGAACCCAAAATGTTGTTAGTATGTTATTTAAGTCTAGTTTTCATTTTTTTCTAATCTACCCAACATATGGTTTACTATAAGAACAAAAGATAAAATAAACACCTTTGTGTAATCTTAGATCATTGAGGCCCTTTTCCATGTCTAGATAGGTATGTAATGTATTTTGAGGTTTAAAAGTCATGTGAATATCTTCCCTCTTTAGGACTATCACCAATTTATAAGACACTACTTTAACATAAGGTATTAAGACCATAGGTACTTCTCTCTAACAAAACACTTTATCCTTTTTCTATTTCTTCTCTCTCCAAAAATATTTTTCAATGTCACGACTTTAATAACCATTTTTTTTAAAACCTCCACAAGGTGATACTTCTCTTATTCAAAGTGTTTAGTGTCTAATATTATTATTTCACAAGTAGATAAGGTGTTCAGAACTATTGATTTATGATATGGATGGTGGTGTTAATTGGCTTGAATATAAATATTCAAATGAGATTTATTTTTGAATACATCATTGGATAAAATTTTATATATTTTATTTGAAACCATAACATTAAGGAATGGCAGTTTTTCATCTTCTTCTTCCATGGTAAATTGAATTTGTTCCAATCTCCAATTTTGGTGACTTAGAAATTATGGAGTTTTTATTTACTGTAGGTCCATTTGGCATGAATATCATCAAAATATTTATCCCACTAATTAGGTTTTAATGGGTAAGTTTATCAATCAAACTTCTTGAATTCTTCCATAAAAATATTATCAATGATTGGTGATAATGGTGAGCCCATTTATACTCCTGCTTATTCATAGTACTCACCTTTAAATATGAAGAAGGTGGACCTTGATAAAAGACTTTATTAAATTTACCATGTTAGAATCTCTAAATTTTCTAACTAGTATAATGGCCTATTCAATATGTATTTTCATGTAAATTGAAACTACATTGATCCAAAGTTATACAAAGGTGTTTATTTGATCCCATGTTCTTGTAGTAAAGAATATGTCAAGGAAACTAGTAAACCATAATTAAATAAAATACTAATGACATTTTGGGTTCCTATTTAAATGAGTTAGCACTTGAAAACCATTCAAATGATACTAATCACCATATTATTCTGGAAAATACAAGGTTGATTATGAATAAGGGTTGATATTGGCCAAGGAAGTTTATGGAGACTATTGAAAATAAAAAAATATGTGAGAATATTAATAGGGATAATGAAATTATAATCAGAAGATATTAGCAACCATTAATCAATAACATCTCAATAAAAAGTGAGGTGATAGGCAGGTTGGAGGTAAATAATAAAAAAGATAAATATATATATATATATATATATATATATATATATATATATATATATATATATATATATATATATATATATATATATATATATATATTAAATTTATGGTATGGTAGATTTTTTTTCACCTAACATGTCCTTTAAGTTTTTATTTGAGTTATGAGTGATGTAAGTTTGAGAAGGATGGTTTAATCACTTGTTATTTTATTTTATTTTTCGTTATTTATACATATCTATGTGCTTGGCTAACTATTATTATATTTTTGGATTATTTAATTATTATTTATTGTGATATTAACTAATTTTTTTTCCTCATATCTTAATTATTATTCATTTATCTTCTCTCCTTGATGTTGATTATACATATTGTACTCAAAATGTTATAATTTTTTTTTTTTAAGTAGGATGGATCAATAAACCAAAAGTTCAAAATTTTATTGGAGAATTGTTAATGATTTCATTATGATGTCATGAAGGTGTCCTGGTAAGTGGATAAAGTGATTTGATGACCCAATTAACAATGACAAAGTGTGCAATATGCTTGTTCTAGTGTGTTTTATGTTGGCTTGGTTGAACTTCAATATTGGCATGATTAGAGATGTTTAGGGATGAGTATGGTGGTTGAAGCATGTGAAAGAGGTCCCTAAGATGTTATATATGCTTTGAGTTCTTGTGTGCATAAGTGGAATTTATCTAGTTGTCTGTAGTTTTCATCTAGACAATTTAGAACAGTGGCATAAAATCTTAGTAGGCAATTTGATGACATCACCATTGCTACATGGGAATGAGTCAAGGGGAGTTGGTCATATGTTTGTGATCACATTAGTACCTATTTTTTATGTGCCATATATCAAGTCATGCATCAAAGCAAAATCAAATATATGAGGGTGAAAAGTGTGCTTCTCAATCAAAATTCATTTTTTCCCATACTTAGCCAAATTTGCAATGTGGCCAAAAAGAGCCAAATAAGTAGTTTGATGATGGAATATCTCACACATGTGGATGTTTCAGGAGAAGGTGATCATATGGGTTTTTTTAGTTTTGGACCTAATTTATTTTCACTAATTTTTAGATCATGTGATGAAGTGAGTCAAAAGATATGTTTATGCAAAGTTGGGCTCCAAGGTAGTTTAACTATGTTTTTCCATACTTATCCAATTTTGCAATGTTTTAAGAAGAGCCAAATGATAATTTTGATGGTGTTATATCTTGCATATGTGAGGTGTCAAGCGAAACTGATCATATGGGTTTGTTTAGTTTTAAGCATAGTTTATTTTTACTAAATTAGAGATCATGCACTGAAGCACGAAAAAAGTTATGCTTTCTCAAAGTTGGCCTCTCAAGCAAGTTTTGACATAGTTGGCTCTATGACATAAGTTTTTGAGAAGGAATTTTAGTGGAATTATATCTCACACACATGACATTCTCAGGAGTAGTGTGTCATATGGTTGGATTATCCTATGTGAGGAGATCATCTGGTCCAAATTTGAGATCCTATATTGAAGTGTAGAATACATTATTAAGGATAAAAAATGGCTACTCAAGCATTTTGAAAGGGTCCCCATAGTCATTTATACAAGAGTTAAAGCTTAAGCAAGATCAATGGTGCATGTTGCTCCAAGAAGTTAGGAAGTAGTGAGATGAGGATATGTGCATGATGTTTAGGGATTAAGAAAAAGTATAGGATAAGGACTCAATGGTGAGTGGGTCTTTATACAGATTGATCAAATTGTGAGAATTAATTGATAAAGACTTGACTGATTTGTAGAGATCAATGGAGTGAGTGGAGTCAACATTTCAAGATTATATGAGATGAGGTCAAAGTGATAGAGGTTTTACAATTTAGCTTTGGTGCTTATATTTTAAAGATCAAACAAGATCAATAAAATGTATTTGATCTAAGTTTAGAGGATATGTGATACGAGCATTATGTTTGAAGGTTAACTATGATTGTTTGTTTTTAAATATTTGATTTTTAGAAAGGGAAAAACTAGTCTATGGTTTTTGGACAATATCTTTCAATCCAAGTAAAATTTGATAATGTAGTAAAAACCAAAGATGAAGAGGACTTCATGGAACATATAATGAAACTAATTTTAAGATTTTAAAGTAAGTACAATTAAATAAATTGATCCTAAAAGTTGACTATATGTTCATGTTTATTCTGCAAGTGACTCAAGAAGCATGTTTGAGCTCATTTTGATGTTTTTTGATGTCTCATGATGACTTTGCTATTTGGACATATTGTAGACTCCATAAGGATTCTATATAAGTATTTTAAAGGTGTGCCCAATTTATCTTGAGTATGAATAATGCTTAAGAATTTGACTATATGTTTGTTAATGGTGTTCCTATGTATAAGGTCTCTATTTGAGTTAATTAAGCATATGCAGATGTGAACAAAGGTGACTGATCATTTTAAAATGTCCTAAGATACATAAGGAGTGGACCTATGTATTTTTTAATGGTCTTTTATTTTTAATTTTCTTGAATATGTATAAAAAAGGTGAATGGGTCTCCATATGACCTAAAAGTGGCTTAAGCCTATTTTGAAAGGGGATTGTGCTTAAGTGTGACCTATATGAGATGCCTTAAGGGTGAAGACATGTTTTATGGACAAAAGGGAAATATTATCACATTGTTAATTCATGATTTATATATTTATAGTGAAACCAAATATGTTGGTTTATAGATATTGTATGTGAGAGACTAGGGAGAGATTTGTGAGAGGATTATGGTTGTGTCTTATGGAAGTAAAGGATAAGTAGTGTGCCTATTGGTTGAGTTAATGATCAAAATAGTTATTTGACTATGTTTATGACCTTTAGGTCATGTGCCTAATGTCAAGATAGTGATATTATAGTTCGTGTATATGTAAAGAGGTTTGAATGTGTAGATGAGGATAGTTTGAGTGAAGAAGGAAAGAGTTTATGACATGCCTATGTGAGAGGCTTGTTTGAGAAAGAGAGAGTTTATAAAGTTGATAGATAATCAAGAGGTTCATAATTAGGTGTTGAATACATAATTATAAGGTGGAATTTTTCTTTATAAGGAGGGTCTAAAAGACTTGATCTTTCTTAGGGGTAGTTTCTCCTTATGAAAAAGGGTTTCACTAAAGACCTTTGATGAGAAGGACTTGATCAAGGTTGTAGGTCAGAATGACTTGACCAAAAGTTATTAATCAAAATGACTTGATCAATATCTTATTTATGATCATCTTATAAGATATTAGTCCATGTGTTTTTAGGTTTAAGAGTGGGTTTTATTCCCCAAGAGGGTTTCCCATGTAGTTCTTGTGTTGTGTATGTGATCTTGTTTTATGTTCATTGTTCTCTACTACAAATGATGTGTATGCTTCATAAATGATTATATTAAATGTTTAAGTATTTGCAAAGGTTTAGAAATTAAATTGAATTGTTTGCCACCATTGATTTACCCCCCTCTCAGTGGATTGTACCTCTAATAATTGGTATCAAAGTAAGGTCCTTTAGTAAAATCCTAACATCTTGAAGGTGGTCCAAGGTATAATATCGAGCTAGAATATGCAAGGTGGTTTCTCTAATGAACAAGCACTAATGTTTAATAGATCTAATTATGTTTTTTGGATTGCTAAGATGAAGAAACACATTATGTTCCTAGGGTATGATGTGTGGAAATATATTTTGGATGGTTATATTTCTCTTGTTATTCCTCCATCTAATGTTGTAGACAAAAATCTATTTGAATAAAATTCTAAGGCAATGAATTCCATCACTTGTGGTCTTACAAGAGACTGAGTTCACTATATTAATTCATTACACATCTACCAAAGAAATATGGGATAAATTGAAGACTATTTTTAAAGGAGATTCAAAGGGTAAGATTTATAATCTGTAGACTCATACAATGATAGAATGCAATTTAAAAGTCTCAAGATGAATGAAGAAAATATTGTGGCATCTTTTTTAGAGAGAGTTGATGAGATTGTGAAAATCATCAGAGGTCTTAGATAGAATCTTGAAGAGACTACTATTGTTCAAAAGGTATTAAGGTCTTTATCCCCCAAGTTTGATCTAAAAGTATCTACCATTTAGGAGAGTCATTATCTTACTCAATTGAATATGGATTAATTGCATGGAACCCTTACTACCTATGAGATGAGGAATAATGATGATATACCTTCAAAGAAGGAAACAAATTTTAAGACTAAAATATAGACAAAGAAGAAGTTCCAAGGTAAGAATTTCAAGGAAGATGACATTCTTAATATAGATCAGGATGAACTAATTGCTTTGATTAAGCTACCCCTCAAATTCTTCAATTATGGTGAGATATGACATTTTGATAATAAATTCCCTCATAAGTATAAGAAGGATGATGATGACAAGCATGATCAAGGTCATGATGATGGAAATATATCTTTCAAGTCTAGTAAAAGAAAAAAGGGATTTATAAGGTTTGATAACAATAAGAAGTACTTCAAGACAAGAAGAGTCTATATACCAAAGAATATTGCAGCTCATTAGATGAGAGTGAAGACAATGACTTAGAATATGATCATGAAGATTATAGTTATACTGAAGATGAAGATTTGTTCATGGTTGAGGAATGAATTTTCTCACATCATAAGGAGTCTACTTGAAGTGATTTAGATGATTGTGAAGATGAGGTGAACTATGAGATCACATTAACAAATGTTCATGAAGAACTAAAGATTGAGAAGAACACCATTAAGAAGAATAAATCTAGACTCAAGGACTTTTAGGAGTAATTCAATGTGTTTGAGGCAAGAATAAATGAAGATTCCAAGGATCATGAAGATATGGTCAAACATCTTAGTCGTCAATTGGAAATCCTATCTACAAGCTTAAAAGTTAAATAAGATGAATGTGCAAGGTATGAAAATGAAAATAAGTAATTGAAATTTGAGTTAGAGAAGGTATCTAGTAAATTTATGTCATTTGTGAGATTTGAAAAGAGCTCAAGTGATCTAGACAACATTTTGAATTATCAAAATCATGCAAGTGATAAGACTAGTCTTTGATACAAAGAAGAATTAGAGACTATAACTCAAGACAAGATGGAGACTAATGTGAATAAGGAAATTCATCCTTTGAAGATAATTCATCAGACAAGGATTGAAGGTGCTAGTAGAATATTTATAAAATAGATCAAATAACCAAATGCCATGAAGTTTTCAAATTTCAATGGTTACTACTATAATTGCAATCAATTTGGGCATAGAGCTAGAGAATGTAGAAGACCTATTAAGAATGAATTTGCATTGAACTATGATGGAGGTCATCAATCAAAAGGTGTAAGCAAGGTTAACTATCTCAAATATCATGATGTGGGACACTTTGAAAAATGTTATCTATTTAAGGTAAGACAAGATGAGTTTCCTTCAAGAGATATTGAGTACTATAGTTGTTATGTAATAGGATACATTACAGGATATTATCCAAATATGGTAAGGAATATTATGTTTTTTGAAAAAAGTATGGTGTTCTTCAATTTTGAATAGAGAGGTCATATTGCTAGATTCTGCAAGCAAAGGCCTATAGGATAATATGATTTATTAGGATCCTAAAGTGCAAGAACTAAGACAAGTTAATACATGTAAACCAAAGGTAGTAAGTATGAGTCATGATGAGACTATAGGTCTAATTAATCTATTTTATATGGTGGAGAATAATTATAAATTTGAATAGTCTCAATATGTCTCATTGTATTATCATGTTGAGAATGAAGAGACTAAGCTCAAGGAGAAAACCAAGGTGCTAGTTGAAGCTAGTTCTGAGGTATGTATGGATCTAAGTGAACATCTTGTTAGTATTGAACAAGTGCCTAGTGATGAGAATCCAAGATGAAAGGAAGATTATTCAGTTGAAGATGTATGCCATGGATCTATGTTGTCTCCATGTATTGATAATCCAATCATAGAAGAAAAGGAGAATGTTGTAGTAGTTGAGGAAGTTGTTTCTCTAAATCCAAAGAAGAAGGATTATAAGTATCATTTGATCAAGGAGGAAGAGGAATATGAGGAGATATATCTATTTTAGAGTATTGAGGTATAGAGGGTGTCTCTATATATGCTTATTAAGATACTCCTTTCAAGTGGAGAAGTAAGTGTTATTGTGGTGTTTTTCAATTGGTACAGTCTACAGGGTCAAATTGAAGGTTCCTAGATGGAAAAGGAGGATTTATGATTTATCAAAGTAATATTTATACATAAAAAGGTATGTTGACCATATTTTATCTTTGTCTAGGTGGTTTTATGATATGAAGATATGTTGAAGTCAATTTGGTGATTTTTGTTAGCTCTTGGGTTTCCTAGTTTGTGTCTAAGAGCTTGCAAGTCCTAAAATGGGTTATATGAAGTTAAGGTTACCAACGGTTTGAAATCTAAAATCTTGGTCCAAGAGTGTGTAATGGTTGTCTCCATGTGTACAAGAAGTTTTAGAGGAATATGTTGATTGGAAGGTGTTGTGTTGACTTTGTTTGTTTTGAGATTCTAAGGTTTTGGCCTATATTATAAAAGTGGTATGCCTTATGAGTTGAGGTCTAAGGATTGTTATTATAATTAATGGGATAAATGGGTGGATAAATAAATCTCCATAGAGTTTTGAATTTTTGTGGTTCTCAAGTTATTCAAGTTTTTGTCAAATTAGAGGCCTAATTGGGCAGTAGGTTTATGAAGGAAGTATATTTTAGAATATGAGTTAGTTGTTGAAAATTGGTGTGCTCAAAGGGGCATACGAGTGATATAAAATTGAAGGTTTAGGTATTGAATATGTATCTATATAGATTTATGGGCTCTACAAGTTATAGGTTGGGATACAAGGAGTCTGAACAAGCATAGTCTTGAAGTTGTCATCTTTGTTCAATTTCTCCAAAAGATCAAGGTATGTGTGTTGCAAGGTGAGTTATAAATATGGTTTAATGCATGCTTCCTATTTGGTGAGTGTCATGATCCTCTTTTGGTGGTCATGGAAGTGTCTTGAGAAAGAAAGTTGGTAAGCCTACATGATGGTTTCTAATGGTGTGTGGAGATTTGAATATGCTCAAGTGATGTAATTAATTAGAGTTCCTAGTGGGAGTCCCTCTCAGATGTTTCTTGGTAAGTTCTCTCAAATTTTAGTATTTTTTGTTTTTTTCTTCTTTGGTTGTTGTGCTTGATTGAAGAGAGTTTTGGCATGGAGCAAGAGGAAGTTGTCAAGACAAGAATAAGTAGGCTCAAGGTAAAGGGGAGTTTGTATCATATTTTTAAGATGGTCTTTTCTTATTTTTGGTCTTTTTAGGTCCTAAAGATCAATTGGTTCCCACTTATCATTGTATTAAAGGTGGAGAAAGTTCTTATTATGGGAGTGCTTGAAGAGAGAAAAGGTGAGTTGTATATTAATATATATGATGTTTGTTGAAATCAATGATAAAGGGGGAGATTATTGGATAATTGTTAGTGATGTCATGATGATGTCATGGAGGTGTCCTAGTGAGTGGATGAAGTTATTTGATATCTAAATTAATAATGACAAAGTGTGCAATATGCTTTTTCTAGTGCCTTTTATGTTGGCTTGGTTAATTTTTAGGTTTGGCATTATTAGAGATGTTCAGGGATGAGTATGGTGGTTGGATCATGTGAAAGAGGTCCCTAAGATTTTATATATGCTTTTATTACTTTTGTGCATAAGTAGAATTCATCTAGTTGTCCATATTTTTCATTTAGATAGTTTGGTCTAGTTATAAAAAATCTAAGTAGGAATTTTGATGACATCACCATTTCTACATGGGAATGATTCAATGGGAGTTGGTCATAGGGTTGTTATCACATTAGTCCCTAGTTGTTATGCACTAGATCTTAAGTCATGCATCAAAGTGTAATCAAACATATGAGGGTCCAAAGTTGAATTCTCAATCAAAATTCATTTTTTTTGCATACTTAGCCAAATTTGCAATGTGGCCAGAATGAGCCAAGTAAGTAGTTTGATGATGGAATATATCCCATTTGTGGAAATTTTAGGAGAAAGTGATCATATGGGTTTGTTTGTTTTTTGACCTAGTTTATTTTTGATAATTTTTAGATCATGTGATGAAGTGCTTCAAAATATATGCTTATGCAAATTTGGGCTCGCAGGTAGTTTGACTATGTTTTTCCATAGCCAATTTTGCAATGTGGCAAGAAGAGCTAAGTGAGAATTTTGATGGTGTTATATCTTTCACGTGTGAAGTTATTAGGATAAATTGGTCATATGGGTTATTTAAATTTTTAGCATAGTTGATTTGTGATAAATTAGAGATCATGCATTAAAACATTGTAAAAGTTATGCTTACTCAAATTTGGCCTCTCAAACAAGTTTTGACATAGTTAGCTCTGTGATATAAGTTTTTGAGAATGAATTTTAATGGAATAATATCTTTCATTCACAAGGGTTTTAGGAGTATTTTTTCATATGGTTGGATTATCCTATGTGAATATATCATCTGGTCTAAATTTGAGATCATGAATTGAATTGCAAAAGAAGTTATTAAGGATTAAAAATGGATACTCAAGGATATTAAAAGGGTCCCCACACTTAGTCATTTCTACAAGAGTTAAAGCTCAAGTAAGATCAATGATGAACATTAATCTAAGAAGTCAAGAGGTAGTGAGATAAGGACAAGTACATGATTTTTAATGACTAAGCAAAGGTATAGGATAAGGATCCAATGGTGAGTGGGTGTTCATATAGATCAATCAAATGATGAGTGTCGATTCCTAAAGCCCTGATTGATCCAAAAAGATCATCAGAGTGAGTACAGTCAACATTTAAAGATTTCATGAGATGAGGTCAAAGTGATATGGGTTTAACAATTGAGATTTAGTGCATATGTGTTAAAGATCAACAAGATTGATGGACTGTATTTGATTTGAGATGAGAGGACACAAGATGTGAGCATTATGTTCAAAAGTTAATTGTGACCATTTGTTTTCAAATGTTTGATTTTTATAAAGGGAAAAAATAATATATGGTTTTTAGACCATATCTTTCGATCTAGGAAGCATTTGATATTGTATTGAAAAACAAATATGAAGAAGACTCTATGGTGCAGTTATTAAACCTAATTTCAGTTAAAGATATTGGGCCTAGAAGTTGAATGTGTGTTCATGCTTATTTTGTGAGTGACTCAAGAAGGATGTTTGAGTTTGTTTTGATGTTATTTTGATGTCTCATGATGAATTTTCTATTTGGGAGTGTTGTAGATTCCACGAGGATGCTCTGTAAGGATTTTGGAGGTGTGACCAATCTATCTTGATTGAGTATGAATAATGATTAATAAGTTGAATGTATGTTTTCTAATAGTTTTCCTATGTATAAGGTATTTATTTGAGTTAATTGAGCATATGTAGATGTGAACAAAGGTGACTATGATCATTTGAGAATGTCCTAGGGGACATAGGGAGTGGAGTTATGTATTTTTAAATGGTTATGTGTTCTTAATTTGATCAAATATGTATCAAAAAGTTGAATGGGTATCCATAGGACCTAAAAGTGGATTAATCCTATTTTGAAAGGGCATTGTGCTTAAGTGTGACCCATATGAGATGTATTAAGGGGGAAGACATGTTTTATGGCTAACAAGGAAATATTGTGATATTGTTAGTTCATGATTAATTTATATATAGTGAAACTAAATATGTTGGTTTCTATACTTTGTATGGGAGAGACTAGGGAGAGATTTGTGAGAGGATTATGGTTGTGGCTTGTGGAAGTGAAGGATATGAAGTGTGCCTATTAGTGCAGTTAATGAGTAGAACAATTGGTTGACTATGTGTATGACCTTTAGGTCATGCTCTTAATGTCATGATAGTGCTCTTGAATTTTATGGATATGAAAAGAGGTTTAAATGTGAAAATGAGGATAATTTGAGTGAATAAGGAAAGATTTGTGACATGCCTATATGAGAGGATTGTTTGAGAAAGAGAGAGTTTATGAAGTTGATAAATTATCAAGATGCCCATCATCAGGTGTTAAAGACATAAATTCTAAGGTGTAAGTGTTATTTATAAGGAGGGTCTAAATGACTTGATCTTTCTTAGGGGTAGTTTCTCCTTGTGAAATAGGGTTTCACTAAAGACCTTTGATCAGAAGGACTTGATCAAGGTTGTAGGTTAGAAGGACTTGATTGAAGGTTCTTGATCAGAAGAACTTGATCAATATATTATTTGTGATCATCTTATAGGATACTATTCCATGTTTTTATAGGCTTGAGAGTAGGTTTTATTCCCAAAGAGGGTTTCTGACATAGTTCTTGTGTTATGTATGTGATCTTGCTTTATGTTTATTTTTATCTACTATGAATGATCTATATGCTTCATGAATGATTGTGTTGAATGATTAATTATTTACAAATGTTTGTAAATTGAATTGGATTATTTTCCACCACTAATTCTCCCCCCCTCTCAGTGGATTGTACCTCTAAAAACTATATAATTACTTATACATGTTATTACATTTTAGTTCTACTTAATTTCTAACACAAGTAACTAATACTCATAATATATCAATGACTCTATAAGGAGTCCTGAGGATCAAGAAGCATGTTGTGGGAAGATATTATGTTATCATATGCCCCCTCCTCATCTAAGGTATGTGGTTTATGACCTATATCAACACACTATAAAATTTATGCACAAGATGCAACTACGTATCAACTCCCATATCAAATAATGTTCTTTTCTCAAAATAATATAGCCATATAGTGATAATGCACAAGGGAAAAACCCTAAATTACCTATGACATAAAAATTGCATGGTCATAATTTTGATAATGGATATTTGATATTTGAAATTCCTAAAACATATTAAAAAAATAATCATACTATGAGATTATGATCACTATACTCTTATGATCCTGTCACCCATAGGGAAAGTTTGAGGTCCTCATATTTTGAGAGGGGTATTTCACACATCATAGGAGTTCACTTGATCAAAAATTATATTATGTAATGAACATCCTCAAGGGTGATAACCAACTCCTGAATATCCCTATCCATCACCCATATGTTATTTTTGTGATCCACTCCCAATTTCCAAAAAATGTTGTAATTAGATTGACACTTAATGGGACTCTACACATTCTATGATGCCTATAAATCCCAATCAACATAAGTTGGCTTGATTGATGGGAGGAAATAACTCTAATAAAATTTGGTAGCCAACTAGCATCAATGCACCTCCATAGTCTTCTTCACCTATGAAAAATATCAAATAACAACACTCAATAAGATTTTGATTTAAAAATATGAAATAAAATGATAAATCTAGCTGAAATATAAATTAAAATAAAAATGGTCCCTAATTTTATATTGGACTAGTTATTTTATTGTTTCTCTACTACACCAATAATTTACATCTCCATTATACCATCTAGTAATTTTATTTTATTCTATGAGCTATGCATAAATTATATTAGTCCCCCATACCTAACTATTACATAGGCCCTCACCTACAATACTAACCATTTTTATCAAATATATAATTGCATAAGCCATACCATATGGCACTAGCTATGAAACATTTTCTCTTATGGTATTAGCCATACTTATTCTATAGTAACCTTGTTTTCCTTACATTTCTGTTACATCAACCACCCCTATGCTACTGGCGATATTATTATAATTTGATATAAAAATATATCAACCACCATACAATACTAGGTAGATTAGTAGCTTATCTTTTATAATTTTTTATGCCATACCATATGTTATTGGCTAGGGTTGCAATTTCCCCCAACCCAACTACAATGGCCTAGCCAATATAGTTACTTGGTGGTAGATATATTTATTCATTTATCCATAATAAATGAAATTAACATTAAATTTTATGTTTCTTAAACTACTTTTAGACACTCCAATTCATCAATTTCATGTCAAAATTACAAATCCAAATGAATTTCTAAAATAACACACAAATCAGGTCAAAAATCACTAAAACACTCAAATTCATCCACACACTTGATGTGTATATTATGAAACACATTGGGGAAATGCATGTTATTTATTTATCACATTCATCTAGTTCATACTAAGTCAGAATAATTATTTGTATGTTACGTATGGACCAATTAGGTTGAACAATTACTCAAATGTCAATATTGAATAAAACACACAAAAGGTAATTAGGATTAATTAGCTAATAAAAAATTAAATAGCTAAACATAAAATTCATGGGAATTAGTTACATTATTAATTATGAAAATTAAAAAATTCAATAACTATCCTCATCATGACATCATAGGCCAAGTTGTCAAAATTTGAAAATATCAACATAAATGTAAATAAATATTATAAATACAACCCATGATCAATTAATGTAAAATATATCCCAAATATTATTTAAATTTATAATATAAATTGGAATGAACCTAAAACGTACATATGCACATTATCATCCAAGGGTTTAAATCATTTTCAAAAATATGTAAATAGATCATTCACCTTATACTCTTATCAATATGTTTTGTGAAAACTTACTCTCCCAAAATCTAACAAAATATTCATCCATCACTTCATTGCTTAAAAAACATGCATAGTGAAATGGGAAGTTACAAATGAATGACTTAAAAACATTTAAAAATATTCCAAGAAATAAATCAAGGCCAAACAAACCTTTAAGTGATCTGAGCAACATTTCAGGTGATAATTTGGGTGACGGTTCTACCCCAATTGGTGACAGAACTTCTGGGAGCCATAACTTTTGCACCATAGCTCCATTTGAATCCCCATTTAAACTGTTAGAAATATAATAATAAGGGGAAAATTTTGAGATGTCACAAACTCTTCTCACTAGATTTTGATGCTTAAAAACTAAATGGAAGTACCCCAAATTTCAATTCTAGTAGTGTAGTCTAAAAATAGTAATTCCTCAAAGTCTGTATTATTGTAAATAATGGAGGTCAAACCACTTAATCTTCCTTGAGATTTGTGACATTACACATCCTCCTCATACCTTAAAAATATGTATAAATGAAGATGTAACCTGAAATGGAAATCAAACATCTCTTCTCAGAGATAGGCATATGTTTGGATCTGTAAATTTGATCAATAAAACATCTCTTCTTATAGATAACATTATTAAAATTGTGTTTTTATTATTTATTGAATTATATTTCAACCAAATATTATAATTTTTGAATCATTAATTGATCTAGGCAATAATTTAGGTGACAATTCAGGTGATGGTTCTACCCCAATTGATGATGAAACTTCTGAGAATCATAACTTTTACACCATAGCTCCGATTGAATCCCCATTTCAACCATTGGAAAGATAAAAATGAGGATAATGTGGTGAGGTTGAACAATATTTTATTGATGGTTTTTTACCCCTAAAAACCCAATGGTATTGCCCCAAATTTTAGTTTTAGTAGTGCAGTCTAAAAATAGTAAGTTTCTAAAAATAATAATTCCTTGAATTTTATATTGTTTTAAATAATGGATGTCAAACCACTTAATCTACCTTGATATTAGTGACCTCAAAAATCATACTTCTACCTTAAAAATTTTTATAATTAAATATTTAATAGGAAATGGAAATCAGACATCTCTTCCCATAGATAAGCATATGGTTGTATTTGTAATCTTGAGTAATAAAACATCTCTTCTTATAGAAATAATCATTACTATTTTATTTTAATGTTATTTAAATATATGTCAATAAATTTTTTTGAGTTTTGGATCATTAATATTGTAAGATAGATATATCCAAAAGGAAGATAAATCATGTTATTTTATCTTCTTTATTCATTATTTAGCTCTTCCTTGTCCTTTCTTGATCTAAGGACACATGTTTGGTTTTTAGGATTTTATACATTAAATTTAGATTTCATAATAATGAAAAAACTAACTCCCTCATACTCATGTTTTTACATATGGAATACTCGATGGGATGCCGTACCTTATAATCTTCTTTAGAACATTCCATCATCCTCTAATTATGAAATTAGATCACTTTTGACAATAATTTCCCTTCTTTTATACTAAATTATCCATTTTTATATTATTTTAATATAAAAAATAATGCACCATATATAGGTGGATTTGATTAATTTAATCAACAATATCAACTTGTGTAATGAGGATATCATTCCTCCCTTATTTCTATCTCTTTATGTTTTTTAGGAAAATGGTGAGAACATACTCAATATCATTAGGAAAACATTATGGATCAGTGGGAACACTCAACTCTAAAAAAATATCAAATTATAGGATTGGAAACCTTGGAGGTAGTATTGACATGTAAAATGATAGACTCAACCTACATATCAATGCTATTGACCTATGGAATAATGAGAATGTGAATGTAATAGTCTATATATTTGTCTAGCTATCATATTTTAAAAATGGTGGAAAGACCTTATTTGGAAATGATATTACCCTAAAAATTGGTGATATCACCCTAAATATCAGTGATATCTCCCTATTAATCAATGAAATCCTTAGTTTCTTATCTTTTCTATCTGTAGAATGGTAGGATTGCCATGATAAATGATGAGATCACCCTAATAAATGGTGGGATAACTCTATGTAATTTTATCATGATCTAAAATTTTAGATATTTGACTTCACTTGCTTAAAAAATACCACTATTTTAAACTTTAACTTATTTTTATACAAGTTATGCTTGTCAAGGAAGTGGTTTCTATTCAAACAAACAATTTTTAAACACTTATTTTGGTGTAATTAAAAAGAACCATCACTTATATTTAGTTTTCTAAAAAAATGACTTTCATTAATTGTATGTTTGATTTTTAAATTTATGTAAGAATAATCTACCATGTGTATTCTCTCCCCTTTCCCCCTTAAGAGATCTTGGATGACAAAAAAAAAGATTATTATTGTCCCTTTTTCTTTTTGTTGACTACATGGAGTGTATTTCGTATCTTTCTTATGAGTTCATAGGGCATGGTGGTTGGGTTATCATATCATATAATATGTACCAACCCCAACATCCATCATGGGATATAAATTGAGGTTATTTTCACTAAGAATATAAATTCCCCATAAAAGGTTTCATGATAACAAGGGTTTTATCCCTAATGTTAGTTATTAGACATCACCCTTAGAATCCAAGTTTTTAGTAGAGCTTAACTAAGACCTTTATAGTTTAAGTTTTCAGGGAAGGGTTGGACCTTCTCATGAGTTTACCATTATTTTTTGTTATTTGATGTATTTTTAGCCCTAAATAGCACATTGTATATCAATGACCATTTATAAAACCCATGTCAAAATTTTAGATTAAGACCTTTCTACCATAAACTAATTATAGTGTGAGGGAATCCAACCTCCCATAATATTTCATGATTTATCACTTGAAGTGATTGTTAAGTGAAATTAATCTATAATCATTTCAAGTAATGTAGTTTCATGGATTGCACTTCAGTTGCACACCCACTCTTCCACTAAATATAGGGTTTGCTATGAATATGTTGTATTGAATATTTGTTGTCTTGTAATTTTTTTGTGTGAAACACCTTATACATCAAACAAGTCAAAAATATCCTATCTAAAACATTGATATTTTAAAATCATTTGATAAGGCATTAATCTTCTCAATTTTTGGGTCATCTTTAATCCATTATAAGTGTTATGATGTCCATTTAGTAGGGTACTTTATCTCCATTATACCCTTACACTATCCATTTCTAATAAAATCTAAATAAGGCTTATTTAAACCAAAATCACATTTTAATTTAATTTAAAATTAGATTCATTTTTAACCAAAATCTAATTCTAATCCAAATCCAAATAAAATCAATTATCAAACTTTCAATAGTCAAATAGAGGCAACTTTCAAAATTTAAACAAAGTCAACTTACAAAGGTAAAACAAATACAACTAAAATAAATTTAAACTTTAAATTTCAAATGAAGTCAACTTTTAAAATTCAAATGAATTCATCTTTCAAAAACCAACCAAGGTCAATTTTATCATAAAATCAAATTTATAAGTTAAATTTTGAATAAAATTCAAAGGTTAGGTGTAAATCAAACATTTTTAAAGATTTTAAGATCAAATTTAGTTAAAGTACATTGAAAATTTTGTCATGGACATTTAAAACATTTAAACTACAAATTTTGGAAAATCATTTAAATAAAACATCATTATACCTTTTCCATTCTTCTTTGGCAAGTTTAAATTGGACTTTCTATCTTAACCAAGAGATATTACGAAAAGACTTCAAGATACAAATCAACTTCAAATCATTTATAAAATCCAAATGTCAACTTTGAATTGATCAATAAATTTTTACATGTTTTTAAATAAAACCAATTCAAACATCTTACATTGACTCAAGATGAAAATCATTAACTCAAACATGCCTAGATACACACATAGTGGGGGCTTCTTATAACCCTAATCTAGATGATTAATAGTCTTACAATTCACTTGGATGTTTTTGACATAATAAAAACCCTATATATGAAGAGGAGGTACATCAAATTGTATAATTTAAAGTACCACTCAAAATATAAGAAGGATTTACCCATTTTTGATTAGAGGAAATACCTCTAGAATCAAATTCCACTCATGAATAAGCCCTTGTCTAAAATTATAGTCAAATTCCATAGTCAACAAAAAAAAGAAAGGGGAAACTTTTAGGTCTTTCCCAAACTACTCAAATAATTATTACACAACTATAATAGACTAGTTAGCTTATAGACTCTTTAGGTGCCTCCCTATTTGATTCTTATTTAAATAATCCCCCATTTATAGAGTAAAGTCCACCCATTGAGAAACAAAAAGATTCATTGGTTAACCCTGAATCAACCCCTATTATGGATCTATTACTAAAATATGTTATAAATCTAGTACAATTATTTATTAATCTACATCAAGACATTCCTAATTCCTAACCAATTTCTTTTATTTTTAAATGAATTCCTCCTTGTTCAAAATTTAATTTCTTCTAGTTCACCATAAGTTCCTTTTAACTTACATGAAATTTCTTCTAGTTCACCATAATTTTCTTGAGCTCATAAAAAATCTATTATATTTTATAATAAGTTACTTTAAACTCTCAACCCATTGATTTTATATCATAACATGTTCCTTCAAGTTTTAAATAGGTTCCTCTTAACATCCATCATACTCCGTATAATTCAAAATAATAAGATTCCAACAATCCTTTACTATAAAAAATCAAGACCAATCTACAACAATAAGTTTCAATTATCTACTAAAATAGGTTGTGATTAATCCCCAATAAATCCTTATTAATCAAGAATCCATAATTTATAATCAACAATAAATTCCTAATTTTCAATGTCAAGTTCCTACATGATAGGCTCATTTTTATTTGCATAAAATTTCCCCATGTCGACATCATATTCATAAAACTCAATAATGTATTGCTAACCTTCTTCTAAACATAATCCAAGAAGTATCCTATCAATAATATAATCATGGTTATAGGGTAAATAAACCTACTAAATCAGCCCAAAGGGTACCTATTTCAACCTATTTTTATTTTAATCTACCTATCTATCCAAATCAAGATAACCCCCTTTTTAATACTTAATAAAATATGTTTCCTCCATCCCAAAACACTCTTACTTTCTAATAATTTCCAATATGTCAAGAATGTTTTTCTAGGGCTCTAACAATGATATCAAGGCAAAACGTACAAATTTTATGAAATATGCCCATACCCATTTGATATGATTTTTATTTAATTACATTTCCTATCTCACTTTGAGGTACAAAAATTTAAAAATACAAGGGAAAGGGTGAGGTTAGAGATCACATAAATGAATTATTTATGGCATATCAGGAAATATCCTATAGAAACATTTATTTAGTTCACTTGTTTCCATGCAACTTTGGTGGACAAGCCTTAAAATGGTTTTTTCACTTACCAAAGGTATTTTTCACCACCTTTGAGCACTTGTCCAAAATATTTTAAAACCACTTATAATATAACATAGATCATGATTTAACCATGTTTGACTTATTAGTTTCTAAACAATGTGATGAGGAATGTTTTTATGCTCACTTACAATGATGGGGAATCTTGGCTAGCCACTTCCCACATAATATTCTAGATAAGTAAATATAAAATACATTGACTTCCAATCTTAATTCAGAGGTGGATCATAACTTGAGACTTCATTATGATGATACATTTGAATATACTATAGATAAAGGAGTGAAAATTAAGAAGGCATTTATAGACAAAGTCCTAGTCAATTTGTTCTCAAAATAAAGTGCAAGCTCAAGTTTCAATGCAATCATAATCAATTAAATCTCAAAATATTAAAGTATTTAATAGAAACAAGAGTGTAGTGGGTAATGGAGTAATGGAATTAAGACATGTCCAAAAAATGAAACCACTACTTATAAAAAATAATTCACCTACCCCATCCATTACAATGCAAATAACACCTCTAATAATAAATTATATAAAAAATATTCTTCAGTGACTTTGGTGATCCTATAGAGGAAGTGTTATAAAAATTAATTGTGGCTAACATGGTCATTTGGCCAAATACAAAGCCTTTTATAAAAGACCAACCAACTACCACATGGTAAAAACATAATGAATAATATTATTTCCATCATGTTAAAGGGCATGAGATTCATATGTATGTTAAATTAAGGCACTTCATCAAATATCTACTTGAGCATGGTGACATTGAATTAGATAATGGTATTTCTACATATAATCAGAATATACATATTTATAAGGACCCATTTATAAAACATAACTCAAATAATCAACACTAATCTGATAATTAGAATCAAAATAAGAATCAAATTGAGAATCAAAACTAGGGAAGTCATAATCAAGGTCAGGATTCCAAAGCTAGTAGAATTAGATATCATGAAGTTTCTTATAATTACAATAATGTTGTTGAGCATGTTAATAATAGCCATGTATCTATCATTAAAATTAATCCTTGTAAACCTTCTAACACACCTCCAAGTTTTGGTCCTTATATTGTAGGACCTCATCCTTCATATTATAGTGGCCATTTTATGATGCAAAATAACATTGTTGCACCTTGACATCTATAAGTCACTATTCCAAGTCTAACACCTACTTTTAATTCAAGTAATCCTCTACCAACTTGAAATTAAATTTTCACAAATTGACATAAAAATGTTATTTTTCAAGGTCTTTCACCTCCTCCAAATAATAATCCAATTCCCAATAACTTATTTTAAAATCCAAGTTACCTTCTTTCACTAAAAATCCATATGATCTTGTGAAATAATTAAAAAATACATTGACACAAATATATATTATAGATACCTTGAATACATTAAAGTCCACAAAAAATATTTTATGACTTTATATGTCAATATAAGGTTCCAAATAACATTGATGCTACCAAATTCGAATCACTTATGGGGAACTTATCCCTAGGTCAATAACTTATGTTTGATGAAAGTGACATCTCATCCCTTGGTCCCCTATACAAAACCCTCTTCACATCAAAGTCATAATTTAAAACCAAAAGATTAAGTGGGTTCTATAGACAATGATTCAATATTAAATATATCCTCACTTAAATTTATAATTTTTTTTGATATACTTCATTATATTTACAACTAGACACCATTACTATCAATGTATATGACAATGTAGAAGGAGAATCATAGGACACTATTTGCTTACCTTTCATATTTAGGCTTATCATCCATGACACATTTTTCCATGTCATAAACATTGATATGCATTACAATTTTATTCTTGGATGACCATGGATACATGAAGTATGTGTAGTCCCTTACACATAACACCAATGTTTAAAAAATTCCCATTTTAGAATGAACATTACTAAATTGGCCATTTATTACCCTACCAATATTGTAAACATTTGGAAGTAGAGTATGGTCACTAAAATTATTATCATAGCATTAAGTATGTACCTAAAAAGGACAAGAGTAAATTTCATGAGTCTCCCAAGTCTAATTATTAACCATAGTAGCCTTGCATCATCTTCTACTACCCCTCCCCAACTTTCTTCCCTATTTACTATTAAAGATAAGCATCTTGGCACATATAACATCAAGGATGTATTCCACATTTAAAAATTTAAAAAATATTAAAAATACCAAGGATGCCCCAATATGGAATGGAATCCAAATTTATGATTGTCATCCAAAGGGACATCTTTTATTTTTAAAAAATATTTCACTGACTCTTGAATAGATTAGTAGCTCTAACGATTCTTAGCTATGCATTGATGATGATTTGACCTATTATTATCATAGTGACAAATATCATATTCCTAAAAAAATCATGGAACATTGTGACTATAAAGTAAATATATTGGTATATAGTGTTATTAACACAGATTTATTTGATGCATTATATACATACTTCATGGGGGAATCCCCTTAGATGTTAAGAGTGAAACAACTTTTAGCATATAGAAAAGATAATCCTGATAGTGATACAAAGTATAGTTGTAGTATCCATGATGAGCTTACTGATATAAAGCTCTCTGATACCAATTCCATTTTTACTATCACATCCTCTTATAATTTCCACCTTTCCCTTCATTACCTTAAACTTATCAATTAGTATCAACAAGATCATATTATACCATTAGACAACTTACAAAATGAAGAAACACTTTTAGAGTTCATAAGACCAAGAGATAGTATTCCAATTGGAGAACCATAAGAAAATATTCTAGATCAAATTCATCCCCAAGACCTAAGTTAGAAAATAGGTGAACTTCCTTGGTCAAAATAAAAAATAAAATCAAACATTGAGGTTTATTAGTGAAAATGTCTCTAAGGCACATTTGGACCAAGTAAAAAGTAAATTAAAAGATGAGTCCCTTGGTGAAAACCTATTTTATATGATAATGGAAAGGTAAGTTCACTTTCCTCCTAAGTAAGCACAGATTCCTAAAATATATGTGTAGAAGAGTAATGAGTATTTGAGAAGTTGATTCAATATTTTCAAGAAACATTTATTAATTATCCATTACCTCGGTGTTTAAAATTATTACTACATGGGTAGGCATGAGGGCCCATGATCAGATAAAGAAGATTATTTTCCCTTATTACCAACTATATTATAATATGGGTCTACACTACACTACTAGTGGAAGACACCATTAAGGTAAATATTGGTACAACAGATGATCCCAAAATGGTTAAACTTGGTGTGTCCCTCATTGTAGAGGAATGTGAATTAATTATATTCATCCTCTAAAATATTATTGACATATTTACATGTTATTATTTTTATATTCTTTGGTTGGATCCATATCTAGTCATAAATCATATTATTATGTATTTGGATTCCTATACTATTAAATAAAATTACAGGAAATGTATCTATGCATTAGTATACTAGTCAAGAAAGAACTGGGAAAATTACTGGGGACCAAATTCATTTGACCAATTTATTAGTCAAAATAGATATCCAAAATTAATTCAATCATTAATAAACCTATATATATATATATTCATATATGCACAAACTTTAAAGATATTAACAAAGCATGTCTCAAATATGACCTTACCTTACCTAACATTGACATTATTTTAGATTCAATAGTAGGAGATGAAATTATATTCCTCATGGATGATTTTTTAGGATTCAATAAAAATGAAAATAGAATTAGAGGATCAACACAAAATAATTTTCAACACTCCATGGGGAACATTATATTATCAAGTCATTACATTTGGAATGAAAAAAAATAGTTCCACCTATCAACATGAAATGATTGTCATATTCCATTACATGATGCATGATATTATTAAAACCCATGTTGATGAAATTAAAGTAAGATCAATAACATAGGTAGGATATCTATAAAATTTAAAAAGAATATTTTAGATACTTCATGAATATAAGGTGCACCTCAACCAAAATAAATGTGTGTTTGGAGTCACATCAACCAATTTGTTTGGATTCATTATTTCCCATAGAGGAATTGAATTCAATCCATATAAGGTGAAGGACATCACATGGATTCCTCCCCATTTTATTTTAAAATAGCTCTATATTTTTTATGGTGAAATCCAATCCATTCACCAATTCATTTCACACCTTGATAATCTTTGCCATCCTTTCACTCAAATATTGTAAAAGGGAACCATTTTTTAATAAAATACTAATTGTCAATATTTGAGAAGTTAAAAACATATTTGGTAAACCCACCAATGTTGGCCTCACCAAAATCATGAAATACTCTATTGATTTATATCTCCTAGACTTAACATGCCTTGGGGAAACTTGTGTCCCAACATGATGATTGTGGAAAAGAACATGTAGTACATTATCTGAGTAGGACATTAGTTACTTATGAGCATAATTACACACAAATTCAAAATGTGTGCTTATAATTTATGTTTGCATCACATAAACTATGCCATAATATGTTTAAAAACAATACCATCATAATTGTAAAATTCAATCCTCTCAAGTATCTTATTTCTAAAGTTGCATTGACAATTTGTATTGATAAATGGATTATGCTCTTAAGTAAGTTTGACATTGAATACACTAATCATAAGCCCATGAAATGGAAACTATTAGTATATCAACTTTTTGAGGCACATTTTTCAGATACCCATCCTTTAAATATTCATTTCCTAGATGAATATATTTTCATTCTTAATAAGTCACCTTAGTGAAATCTATACTTTCATGGGTCCTTGACAACCCATGGTTCAGGAGCAGGTATACTATTCATTACACTACATGGGGATCTCATTCCTAGGTCATTTAAATTTTATTTTCCATGCACTAATAATATTTTAGAGTATGAGACACTCATTTCAATGATCCATATTATAGTGCAATGGAACATCCAACAATTGGTTGCTTATAGATATTTTAAATAGATAATCAATTAGGTTATAAACTAATATAAAAAATGATAATTTAATTCCCTAAAAAGGCATGGTTCATATCCTCAAACAAAACTATTAATATATCAATTTTGGTAAAATATCAAGATCCAATAATATATTAGTTGATGCCATGGAAACCATTAGGTCATTAATAGAGATATATTCTAATGAATTTGACTATTAGTTCATTATAAAAAAATATTATCATGCTACCTTATAGTCATCTTGACATTGAAATGGTATGCGATATTATTTGGTCTTAATTACCCTTAGTATTGTTATCTATCTAATTAATATACCTATGAAGGTTGGTAAATATTTCCTAGTTAGATGATATTATGGAGACACCTCTAGGATATGGGTGTCATAATCCATGAGGTGAATATTTAGATAGGGTTAGCTCCCTTGATGCTTCACCTTGAAACTAAAACTAAGCCTATTACTTACTAGGAAAATAGGTATAAATTATTAAAACTAATAAATAGAGGTGATGCACCAAATTTAACATTCTCCACTTGCATATACCTCACTAATAACATGAACAAAGGCTAAAACCTATTGAACTAACTCAACATGAATCTCTAGGAATTAGTATTTTAGTATGAATGTGAAAATAAAAACAATAATTAAGAGGGGATGATCAAAAGGTCACATAGGAGATACTATTAAGTATTATATACACTTAACCAATGCAAGATAATGTACCACAATCCATATGACCTGATAAGATGACTAACAACCTAAAAATAGTTAAGGAGATAGGACAAATGAAAGAGATATATGCCACTACTACTAACATTAATCAACTAACCATGAATCATACACTAAGTCTAGCATTAATAAGGATGAAAATTAGTTTGTATTCATCTCAAAGGAAAAGTACAAGTGTTATTTGAGTAGGGCTCTACCATATTTAGGTTGAGGATGCTAAAAATACCAAACAAATCAATACATAAGGGATAAATGAGATAAAAGAGAGGGAGAAGGGACATATAGAAAGCCCATGACAAGTTTTATTAGCTATAATACAATAAATTTAGTAAGAAAAAAGTCATATAATTCCTTATTCTCATGTGTTGGCATGGCGTTGTGATGATATTCTATAGAGTTGGCATAGGAGAGGCTCCTAAGATCCTTTCATGACTCATCATATTTTTATGAAATTTCCCTCATCCCTTGGTTTTTGAGGAGTTAAAATATCATTTTTAAAAACTTATAATATTATTAGAACTTTTACATGCTTAGGCATATTTCATACTATTATTGCAAGTGTGTTAGGTCTTCTAGGATTTATTGACACATGGTCAACTATTACAAGACCTTTTAGGTCTCTTGAAACTCTTAATTATTTATTCAAGACTCCTTTTTCTTGGTAGAGTTTACAATTTCATATAAACCAACTATTTTTTTTTATTCAAGACACATATTCAAACTTGGATTATATCTCAATGTTTTATAGGGATGAATTAGGTCTTCTTATGTCTCTCCATCTTTAAAACATATAAATATACATGTAACCTACCATTTTAAGCCATTTTCCTATATTTTTTCCATCATACATGTAAAAATATTCCTCATACCTCATATGAGTACTTGGATATAACCATATTATGTCTTTCCAAGGTTATAAGTGATCTTAAGATGATCAGTTAAGTCTCATTCCATCAAACTCTATGAAAAGTAACTAAACCTACAGTTTTAGGATTGTTTAGTACCCTTTTAAGTTCATAGTTACAAGTTAATTTATTATAAAAATGATATAAATACCTAAATATGTCATTTAGGTCATTTTATGACTAAACAAGTGCATTATAACCTTCTAGAAAGCAAAACCCAGACATTGGGTCCTTAAGAAGGTTCTAACAGGGTTTATAGGTGTCTGTCTTGTTAATGATTATTCATAAGGTTTAGGCCATTAAATTATGAAATAATTCCAATAATTTGAAGTATATTAAACTCATTAATATATAAAATAACCATTTTAACCCATGAAAAACCTATTTCAAGTTCTTATCAAAAGATCATGCCTTCTCGAGTATTGTAGGACTATGTAAGCACCTTGAGATGATTGTTTTTCTCCAAGACCTTTCAAATTGATTAATCTTGAGTTTTAGATGATAATTAAAGGTTTTATATACCTATAATTAAGTATATATATGTTTTTACAAAATTTTTGGCTCTCATAACCTATCAAACCCTACTTTATCCCATTTTAAGGGTTTATAGGTAGTTTAAGCACTTTGACCCTAACAACCTTGTTTGGAGATTTTATTATTAATTTTAGATAATAAAATCAATTTTTAAAAATAATTCATGACCAATAACATATGTATTAACCATAAAAAACTCAATACTCAATACAAAACACATATTACCCTTGTGTCTTGTAGGCATACTTGTATATCTCTTAACAGGCCTGAAGGTGTATAACTAGGCATAAAGTACCTTATTCAATTGTTTTTTGACTTTATAAGGTGATATATTCCTATTAAAATGAGTATAAATATTATTTTAAAACATCTCAAGGTCATATACATATTACCTAATCTTTTAAATGCCATGAATAACATCAAGACACTTATTCTTTAATGTTCTTGAGGGCAGTCTTGTAACTCCATTTTAGACCTATCACTCTAATTAAATTTTGAGATTTATATTTATTGAAAATTTTTTAGATACTTTAATTATGATACAAATCCTCTTATTAATTATATTCTCCTTAGATCCTATGTTCAATGCAAAACATGAACATTTTCACATCCTTGTAGGTGTCTATCTCAGGTTTGGAACCACTGCAGATCAATAATTAAATCCTTGAGGAATATCACCATGGAATTTATTGAGATATTTAGGGGAATAATTTTTTTATATTATTAGGTCCATATAGTCATTAACTGATCATCATACTTTTCAAACCTATAAAAAGGAGTGAACCTGTAGTCACATCACGATGGAATTTATTGAGATATTGAGGGGAATAATTATTTATATTATTAGGTCCATATAGTCATTAACTGATCATCATACTTTTAAAACCTATAAAAAGGATTAAACCTATAGTCATTCTTTTTAGACCTATAGATGCATACATACCCTATTTTTAACTTCTCTTTCCATTGATAATATTGTATAAACTTGGAAGAGTTTGATTGAGATATAAAATTTAACATATACCTATCCATGTGAATTAATACCCACTTTTCATGCATACATTGTATGTTTCTTTTTTCACTCATGAGTCCTGCTCAAGAAACTCTCTCAATGGCCTTTAGGGCCTATCACCTCATAACTTCATGTCCAGAATGATTAAGGATTATATTATCACTAATATGTATATTATTCAATTAGGAATTACATAATTATTAAACCAATATTCCTTATTGATTTCTCCAAGACTGGGTGTCAAATACATGATTGTCTTGAGGAAGTCCTAATAAGCCTAAAAGACCTTCAATTAATTTTAAGATCAAACTAATGGTTGTATCTTTTGAAATAGTTTAGTCACAATTTTCATCACCCATATGAATCTATATATTCCAAATGAACCTCTGATCCATTTATAATTACAACAAACTATACCTTTTCATCACTTTCTTTGCATGCAACAATGATCAACGCAAGGTATTTATAGAAGTTTATAGGTAACTATTTAGTCTATGGAAATGTAAAAGACTTGTAGGATTTGATAAAACTATTGGTGACCCTATATATAATTAGTGATAAGTGGATATGGTGTGGGATTTCACTAACATTCTCTCAGCTATTGGAATCCCTAAAAACATCAAGAACTCCATGGTATTTAACCTACAACCTACTTCAATATGAAGATTTATTACATTTTTACTACTCACACATTCCAAGTGATGGTAAATGATGATTTGGAAATACTATGTAAGCCCTTGATAAATAAAAGAAGTTTTCATTTCTATTATTTAACCTTCCAATGAATTTAAACAAATCAAAACCATGCCTATGGGGTTTTAGAAGGGTTTAAAGATAGATAAACTTGTTAGTGATGATTCATAGAGATGGATGATTTAAATCCTAAAATTATACCATATATTTAAAGGACATATGGATCTCCTTTTATGCCCAATATTTTTTACCCAACTCTCTCTCTCTCTCTTCCATGTACCATTATAAAATTGATTGGCTTTCTTGAGCTACCAAGAACCCAATGGAGTAATGGAGAAGGTTTTTACCTTTTCAGGGCCTATAAATTCTTCCCAAGCATGGATTTGTATTTTTGGAGGATGTATAATATTTTTAATGAGCTTTTCCACCATGAACACTACTCTACCTATCTAGATATGCTCTAATTATGCATAAAACCCTACAAAACTCATAAAAACATCCTCTTCAAGCAATGAGAGTTGATCACTTGAACTAAGTACCCTATTATGGATGTTAATTAATTTCTCCATGACATTAAAATAGATAATTTAATGTACAAAACTCCTTAAACCTCCTTTTTCTTGAAAAAACTTCATTTTGAGCCATATTTGGAATTAAACCAAAGAGAAAAGGGAGTTTTAACTTTGATATTAGTTGGAAATAGATCTTTTGACACATTTGGTAAAGTTTAAAAACATGATAATGTACCATATAATATTACTCACATGACAAGTGACCTAATAAGACTTATTTTGACCCTACTCATGGCATTATCTCATCACATTTTATATTCTTCTATGAAGTCATTTCTAGGTTACAATAATTAAAATATCAACAAAAAGAGAAACCTTAAATTTCACAAAGCTACCTTAACTTGTCCAAAAGACTTGAAAACCATGATGTTACCTTAAAAAATCCTTCTTTTAAGCTCTTTATCTAGTATGATATTCCATAGACCTTGGGAACATCACATCATTCTTGTATTCATAGTGAATCCATCATAACTTGGCTTCATGAGATTTACCCCAACTTTTCTAAAATTACCTTAAATTATGATAAAAACTCATAAGGTATAAATTAATGAATATATGTTAATAAATTTAGAACCATGACTTCACATTTTTATCATGACAAGACAAGCTATGACCAAGACTAAAAATTTAAAGGGCTATCAACAAAGTTAAATAAGGCCTAGATAACAAGTTTTAAATTATAATCAACCATGGTATCTAATTTTGGCTAGCATCTTTGGTGACCTCTTGAGATTTCATGCTTAATATGTGTTTATACTAGTAGCCTTCTTAACTCCATTGGGCTATAGAGTCACCTATCATTTAAATACAAAAATGATTTGGACCTTCAACCTAATTGTAAATGCCTTTAGCCACACAACCAATAAAATATAAGAAAACAACCCAAAACAAAGCAAAAATAATTATACCATCAAAACAAATGTGTAAAACCACTTGGAGGAAGGAGAGAAACTAATCTACCCTACACTAACCTACTCTAACAACTTGAGATGGCCCTAAATAAAACCATTTAAGGGCAAAGTAAAGTAGCTACCTTTTCTCGTTAAGTTTATGGAGTTAGTAAGCTCGATGATTTTAAACACTTCATTTTGTCCACTTTCGTGCCTAAACCAAGATTTAGTTAAATTTATATCACCTGATGCAATTTAAGCCTAGAAATCACCTAAATTAAACAAATTCATCCATTTAATGGATTTAATTAATTATAAATGTGACAAGGCTATTTTATTTTGTGTATTACATTATATGCACCAATAACCTAGTTTGGTTTCAATCCTAGTCAAATTACAACCTAGTAATTTGTTACTTTTGGCCTATCAAGCTATTAATTGAAAACATTTAAAACAATTTTCAAAATTAAAAAAAATTAAGAAAGATTAATTACATTGCAAATCTAAAGGGACCATTTAAAATAATTTGGACCTATTACTAGTTTAACTCCAAACAAAATTATTATAAATAAGATAATTATTAAAAAAAATTAGTTATAAATTCTCTCCAAAGTAATATATTCGTAATAAATCCAAATTATAAACATATTCCTAGTTTGTTTTATTTGGAATATATGAAAACTATTAATTTTGAAACATTCACTCTTCTCCAATTTTTGGGACATAAGTCCAAATTATCTGAAATAATCCTTCTTAATTAACTTGACTAAACAAAAATTCTAAATCAAATTAGTGAATTTCATTTATAAAATAAATTATTTTTTAGCCAAATATGATTTCAAAGGTCAAAAGAGCTAATAAAGTGATTTATTAACTCCTAAATATTATATAAAGGTGAGTCATAACCTTAAAAATATCTAAAATAAGTTATCATGCCTCACAAATATTTGAAATTGAGCTATCAATATTTCATGGGTTTTTGACCCAACTCAGGGTTAGATAGACTCAACCTAGGTTGGTTTAGACTCAACCAAAGTTAGAATTAAACTAACCTCCCTAGTGTTAGAGTTAGTTCTTAGAGATATAAATACAAGTGCCCATACCATATTCCAAGAAGCTTTTGTGTGTAAGGTTATTCTATTAGAATACCTTCAAGAAGCCATTAAGAGTAGTGTTATAATGCCCATTTTATACCAAGATTTACACCAAGCCATAAGTGACCATTGGAGAAGTTCTACCATCATGGAGAAGCATTAATATAAGTGATCTGTAAACACCACTAATAAACTCAAAGTGAAATTTTTAAAAGTACGGATTTTGAATTTTTCAAACTTAACAAATTCTTGAAAATATTCAAAAGAACTTGAAAATTGTTTGGCAAAAGTATTATCGGTTATCGAATTGGATTAGATTTGTCAAAAGACTAATATCTTCCATTCACCAATAAAACTAAATTTTGTTTTTAAATCAAATGTCATAAATTGTCAATTTTTTTAAAATATTGCATGATTTCTTGATTACTTAAAAATTAGAATACTGAAAATAAAACATGCAAGAAATGACAAATTACCACATGAAATTGATAACAAAGTTTGGCATATTTTTCCTACATCTCCGAGTCTGCCCAATAGTGAGGACCATTTCTATTAAATTTGTGCAACAAATGGCTTACAAATTATTTGAAACACTGCACAACTTCCCTCAAGTCTGATCTTTGTCTAAGAACTCCACCTTGCTGATATACTCAAAGCTCGATCACACGAAATCCTTCCTCAGTCTTCAATCGCCTTCCAAAATTGCTTTGGTCCTTCATTCAATCTATTGGTATATCCAAATAATAATAATAACATTCTATTTTTAATTACAAAACATAATTAAAAAGGCTTACTTACTATGTACAAGGTTGGATATTGGAGAAAATCCCATTAGCTAGCTATCTCCAAGCTTCAAACAAGCTCTCGACCTCTTAAAATAAAAATGCACAGTCCTGCGAAGGTTAAATTTAAATACAAGTTTGTTCCTTATAAATCACTTGAAAACCCATGGCTCAAGAAATTAAGACTTATCTCTTTTGCTTGGTAGGTCATGGGTTGAAGTCATCATCCTCCTTTTTGGGCACTTGACATATCTCCTTAATCCCACATTGGCCAAATGGGAGTGGCGTTATGTCTTTAAAAAGAGTGGCGGCTCCTTTTACATTACCAATGCCCCTTTTGGTGGGCTCAAGGTGCCATACTTATAGCATGGGACATTAGTGATGTACCAACTTGGCATAGATTCATTCATTTAAGTGTATCAACTTAGCAAATATGCTAACTTTGAATGCCATCTTAGACATGCATATGGCTCTGTCTTCGAGCTTATCTTAGTTGTCTTCAATTCTTGAGGCATGTAGAAGGATTGACTCGACATGAGACATTGGAACATAATCACGAGCTGGGATAACTCAGCGTTTATCATGGTTTCCAATGCATGGCATTTGTGTGTTCTCCCATGTGGCTGGGGCGTGGTAAGTAAAATATTACCAAGGAGGATTTTAAACATACAAATTAAATACAATGTATTGTCCAATCCGTACATGTTGTCAAAGAAAAAAATCACCCAAATTTTTGTACTTCCATTGACTACCATGTGTCACCACTTGATTGGTCCACTTGGTGTGTCCATATTATGCCATGTCATTTTGTGACACCACATTTTTACTTGTCACAAGAAAACTTCAACGGCTTATAACTTGAGCATACAGTGTGCATTTTACAAACCGTGAAAAGTGATGGAAAGCTCTCAATGAGATATACACTTTGAAATTGATTTATTCACAACTTATAAACTTTTTCCAAACTAAACTCCAGATCACACCTCCCTACAAAAGAGGCTTTTGGTCTCCAAAAGTCTACAATCTCTTAAAAATTGATAACTGGTCTACTACATCACATCACACAGAACCCAATCATAGCAAAGAGATAAACATTAGAAAAATAAATGATTCACAATCTTAAATAAAAATGCCTATACATGGCATGAGTAAAGGAATTTGAAACTACCAAAGTGATTACAACATATCAAACTGCCTGTCCAAATGTCACATTCTGTAAAGCGGTGAATTGCCAAAAATTGAAACAACTCCCAATATAACTGCAAGACAAGTTTATAATGCAAACAACATAAAATAAATGTTGTATACATTTTGAAATACAATGCCTTGGTATGGGAATTATATGCTAAGAAAATGCAAACAACACAAAGTGTATATTGCCTAACATCCAAACATGCCCATAGGGTCTTATAATGCATCTATACATCCATGTGCCAAAAATAGATACATTCTAAAAATAGCATTCAAATATGAGACAAGTGTCATAAGGAATTAACTCAACCCATAACATCACTCTGCTATATCCCCAACTATTTCAAATGAGTTAATGTCTTATCCATTATTAGACTACCCATACAGTATATTCTGGAGATGAAAAACTTAGAGTTATCAAAAAGTGAGAATTGAAAAACTTCATATGGTAAACCTATCTTGAAGTGTTCCCACCAACTCTAATATACATATATCAAAGCTTATTCATTCCCTTAAATGAATTCTTAACCATGCTTTGCAAAAATAATGTAGTGATAATCCATTTAACCAATTCTTTATTCCTAGTGAAATTGATTGTCTCTGTGGATTCATTATCAATTGCATACTTTATCAATTTGGGCTTTGCCATATGTAATTAAAAAAATTGTTAACTTAATCTCTTAAAAGGATTTTCACTTGTAAGTTTTACCTTATCATGGGTTGTATTTTTAACTACATTATGGATTGAATTAGCTTCATTAACCTTAGTGAGAGGTTTGTAAATCATCTTAGTTTTAACATTACTTGAATGTGAAGATGAATGAAGCTTAAAACATCTATCAATCCTATGTCCACTCACTTTAAAATGAGTACAAACATCCTTCTTAGGTGAGGGTCCCCTTTTTCTAATTCCCAACTTAACATGAGAATGGTCTTTCAAACATGCAACCTACTTAAACAAAGCTTTTCATTTCCAACAAGTCTTAGCACTATGGTTATTCATCCCACAAAAAGTGCATGGAAATGATTGCATTATCTTCTGTACATTATATCCAAACTTCTTAAAAGTATCAATTGGATTAGAATATTTAGAGTAATAATTAGGAGGTGGAATCTCAATACCTCTTTTACCTTTACACTTTTGAACTAGTGGCCTAGAACCTTCGCTATTTGAAGCTCGTCTTCCTTTAGCCATGGAAGACACTTCTCCATCATCCACATACACACTAGTATAACCTGAACCTACATGAAGAGGTCTATGCTCAACTTGAATTAGGTTAGTTATACAATGGCTATCTCTACCAAGTCCTCCTCCATTATAATGAATTTTAAACAACAATTTAGATCCCATTCCCTTAGTGTATCTTTTGAAATCACCAAAAACAATATTAATAGAATCTGAATCTGAAATGGTAGAAGAAGATGGAGATTCTTGTGGTGAAAAAATTATAGTGCACTCAGTCATAGTTTCTACATCTGAAGTAAAAGGCTTTACCTTTTCACACTCACCACATTGCAATCCAATCAAGAGCTCATCCTTAGATTTGAGCTCTGATTTTAACTTTTCCACTTACAATTCAAGTGCAAATTTCTAGCATCTCAAGATTGCATTTTCATCTTTGATGGCCTCAATCTGTGACATCTTTCCCATGGTTTCCTATAAACACTTGATTCCACATTGCACACTGTAATATAATCAATCTACAAACTAATAATCCAACTATTCTTGAAGCAACTGTCAACACACAACTAGAAGTAAACCCTACATTTTAACTACTCTGATACCAATTTGATTCGTAAACACCAATGATAAACTCAAAGTGAAATTTTTGAAAGTAGGTAGTATAAATTTGTCAAACTTAACAAATTCTTGAAATTATTCAAAATAGCTTGAAAATTATTTGGCAAAAGTATTCTCAGTTATCGAATTGGATTGGATTTGTCAAAAGACTAATATCTTCCGTTCACCAATAAAACCAGATTTTGTTTTTAAATCAAATGTCGTAAATTGTCAAGTTTTTTTAACTATTTGATGATTTCTTGATTAATTAAAAATCAAAATACTAAAAATTTTACATGCAATAAATGAAAAATTACCACATGAAATTGATAATGGAGTTCGGCATATTTTGCCTACATCTCTAGATCTGCCCAATAGTGAGGACCATTTTTATTAAATTTGTGCAAAAAATGGCATACAAATTATTTGAAACACTACAAAACTTCCCTCAAGTTTGATCTCTATCTAAGAACTCCACTTTTCTGATATACTCAAAGCTCGGTCACATAGAATCCTTCCTCAATCTTCAATCCCCTTCTGAAATTGCTTTGGTCCTTCATTCAATCTATTGGTATATGCAAATAATAATAATAAAATTCTCTTTTTAATTAAAAAATATAATTAAAAAGGCTTATTTACTATGTGCAAGGTCAGATATTAGAGAAAATCCCATTAGATAGCTATCTCCAAGCTCAAAATAAGCTCTCGGCCTCTTAAAATAAAAATACACAGTCCTGCAAAGGTTAAATTTAAATACAAGTTTGTTCCTTATAAATCACTTGCAAACCCATGGCTCAAGTGGTCAAAACTTATCTCTTTTTCTTGGCAGGTCATGGGTTCAAGTCTTTAGCCTCCTTTTTGGGCGCTTGACTTATCTCCTTAATCCCACATTGGGCAAATAGGAGCAAGTTTATGTCTTTAAAAAGAGTAGCGGCTCCTTTTACATTAACAACACCCCTTTTGGTGGGCTCAAGGTGCCATAATTATAGCATGGGACATTAGTGATGTACCAACTTGGCATAGATTCATTAGTTCAAGTGTATCAACTTAGAAAATAAGCTAACTTTGAATGCCATCTTAGACATGCATATGGCTCAGTCTTCGAGCTTATCTTAGCTGTCTTCAATTCTCAAGGCATGTAGAAGGATTGACTCGACATGAGACATTGGAAGATAATCACGAGCTAGGATAAATCAGCCTTTCTCATATTTTCCAATGCATGGCATGTATGTGTTCTCCCATGTGGCTGGGGCGTGGTAAGAATAATATTACCAAGGAGAATTTTAAACATATAAATTAAAAACAATGTATTGTCCAATCTTTACACATTGTCAAAGAAAAAAATCACCCAAATTTTTGGACTTCCATTGACTACCACATGTCACCACCTGATTGGTCTACTTGGCATGTCCATATTGTGCCACATCATTTTATGACACCACATTTTTACCTCTAGAAGAAAACTTCAACGGCTTATAACTTGAGCATACGGTGTTCATTTTGAAAACAATGAAAAGTGATGGAAATCTCTCGATGAGCTCTATGCTATGAAATTGGTTTAGTCACAACTTGGAAACTTTTTATAAACTAAAATCTAGATCACACCTCCCTACAAAGGAGGCTTTTGGTCTCCAAAAGTCTACGATCTCCTTAACTAGTCTACTGCATCACATCACACAGAACCCAATCATAGCAAAGAGATAAACATTGGAAAAATAAATGATTCACAATCTTAACTAAAAATTTCTATACATGGAATGAGTAAAGGAATATGCAACTACCAAAGTCATTACAACATATCAAACTACCTGCCCAAATGTCACATTCTGTAAAGTGGTAAATTACCAAAAACTGAAATAACTCCCAATGTAACTGAAAGACAAGTTTATAATGCCGATAACATACAATAAATGTTTTAGACATGTTGCAATACAATGCCCTAGTATGGGACTTATATGCTAATAAAATGAAAACAACACAAAGTGTATATTGCCTAACATCCAAACATGCCCATAGGGTCTTACAATGCATCTTTACATCCATGTGCCAAAAATATATACATTCCAAAAATAGCAGTAAAATATGAGACAAGTGTCATAAGGAATTAATTCAACCCACAACATCACTCTGCTATATCCCCAACTATTTCAAATGAGTTAATGTCTTATCCATTATTATACTACCCATACTGTATATTCTGGAGATCAAAAACTTAGAGTTATCAAAAAGTGAGAATTGAAAAACTTCATATGGTAAACCTATCTTGAAGTGTTCCCACCAACTCTAATCTACATCTATCAAAGCTTATTCATTCCTTTAAATGAATTCTTAACCATGCTTTGCAAAAATAATGTAGTGATAATCCACTTAACCAATTCTTTCTTCGTAGTGAAATTGATTGTCTCTGTGGATTCATTATCAATTACATACTTTATCAATTTGGGCTTTGCCATATGTAACTAAAAAAATTGTTGACTTAACCTCTTAAATGGATTTTCACTTGTAGGTTTTACCTTATCCTGGGTTGTATTGTCAGCTACATTATGGATTGAATTAGCTTCATTAACCTTAGTGAGAGGTTTGTAAATCATCTTAGTTTTAACATTACTTGAATGTGAATATGAATGAAGCTTAAAACATATTTCAATCCTATGTCCACTCACTTTAAAATGAGTACAAACATCCTTCTTAGGTGAGGGTCCCCTTTTTCTAATTCCCAACTTAACATGAGAATGGTCTTTCAAACATGCAATCTACTTAAACAAATCTTTTTGTTTCCAACAAGTCTTAGCACTATGGTTATTCATCCCACAAAAAGTGCATGGAAATGATTGCATTATCTTTTGTACATTATATCCAAACTTCTTAAAAGTATCAATTGGATCAAAATATTTAGTGTAAGAATCAAGAGGTGGAATCTCAATACCTCTTTACCTTTACACTTTTGAACTAGTGGCCTAGAACCTTCACTATTTGAAGCTCGTCTTCCTTTAGCCATGGAAAAAACTTCTCCATCATCCACTTACACACTAGTATAACCCAAACCTGCATGAAGAGGTCTATGCTCAACCTAAATTGGGTTAGTTATACCTTGGCTATCTCTACCAAGTCCTCATCCATTATAAACCATTTTAAACAACAATTTAGATCTTATGCCCTTAGTTTATCTTTCAAAATCACCAAAAATAATATTACTAGAATCTGAATCTGAAATGGTAGAAGAAGATGGAGATTCCTGTGGTGAAAAAATTATAGTGAACTCAGTCATAGTTTCTACATCTGAATTAAAAGGCTTTACCTTTTCACACTCACCACATTGCAATCTAATCAAGAGCTCATCCTTAGATTTGAGCTCTGATTTTAACTTTTCCACTTACAATTCAAGTGCAAATTTCTAGCATCTCAAGATTGCATTTTCATCTTTGATGGCCTCAATCTGTGACATCTTGCCCATGGTTTCCTATAAACACTTGATTCCACATTGCACACTGTAATATAATCAATCTACAAACTAATAATCCAACTATTCTAGAAGCAACTGTCAACACACAACTAGAAGTAAACCCTACATTTTAATTACTCTGATACCAATTTGATTTGTAAACACCAATGATAAACTCAAAGTGAAAATTTTAAAAGTAGGTAGTCTAAATTTCTCAAACTTAACAAATTCTTGAAATTATTCAAAAGAACTTGAAAATTATTTGGCAAAAGTATTCTCAGTTATCGAATTGGATTGGATTTGTCAAAAGACTAATATCTTCCATTCACCAATAAAATTGGATTTTGTTTTTAAATCAAATGTCGTAAATTGTCAAGTTTTTTTAACTATTTCATGATTTATTAATTAATTAAAAATCAAAATACTAAAAATTTTACATGCATAAATGAAAAATTACCACATGAAATTGATAATGGAGTTTAGCATATTTTGTCTACATCTCTAGGTCTTCCCAATAGTGAGGATCATTTTTATTAAATTTGTGCAAAAAATGGCTTACAAATTATTTGAAACACTGCACAACTTCCCTTAGGTTTGATCTCTATCCAAGAACTCCACTTTGCTGATATACTCAAAGCTCGGTCACATAGAATCCTTCCTCAGTCTTCAATCCCCTTCTGAAATTGCTTTGGTCCTTCATTCAATCTATTGGTATATGCAAATAAGAATAATAAAATTCTCTTTTTAATTACAAAATATAATTAAAAAGGCTTATTTACTATGTACAAGGTTAGATATTAGAGAAAATCACATTAGCTAGCTATCTCCAAGCTTAAAATAAGCTCTCGGCCTCTTAAAATAAAAATACACAGTCCTGCAAAGGTTAAATTTAAATACAAGTTTGTTCCTTATAAATCACTTGCAAACCCATGGCTCAAATAGTCAAGACTTATCTCTTTTGCTTGGCAGGTTATAGGTTCAATTCATCGGCCTCCTTTTTAGGTGCTTGACTTATCTCCTTAATCCCACATTGGGCAAATAGGAGCAGCTTTATGTCTTTAAAAAGAGTGGTAGCTCCTTTTACATTGCCAACACCCCTTTTGGTGGGTGCAAGGTACCATACTTATAGCATGGGATGTTGGTGTTATACCAACTTGGCATAGATTCGTTGGTCAAGTTATCAACTTATCAAATATGCTAAATTTGAATGCCATCTTAGACATGCATATGGCTCGGTCTTCGAGCTTATCTTAGCTATCTTCAATTCTCAAGGCATGTAAAAGGATTGACCTAGCATGAGACATAGGAAGATAATCACAAGCTGGGATAACTTGGCCTTTCTCATAGTTTCTAATGCATGGCATGTGTGTGTTCTCCCATGTGGCTAGGGTGTGGTAAGTAAAATATTACCAAGGAGAATTTTAAACATACAAATTAAATACAATTTATTGTCCAATTCGTACATGTTGTCAAAGACAACAATCACCCAAATTTTTGGACTTCCATTGACTTCCATGTGTCACCACCTGATTGGTCCATTTGGCATGTCCATATTGCACCACATCATTTTGTGACATCACATTTTTAACTGTCGCAAGAAAACTTCAATGGCTTATAACTTGAGTAAATGGTGTCTGTTTTGCAAACCAAAATAAGCACCAGAAAGCTCTCGATGAGCTCTATGCTGTGAAATTGGTTTAGTCACAACTTGGAAACTTTTTCCAAACTAAACTTTGGATCAATAAGAATCTAATTTTCATAGTTGGAGAATGAAGATCCTTATGCCAATAAGTAAGCATTAAATTCGATAAAGGAGGTAAATTTATTATGTTATTTTTATCTCTATTTTTTATTTTTTTTACTATGTTATTCTCCCCCTAGTTATTGAGAAAGAGTCTTTAGTCCTAGTGTATTATTATGATTTATTTTTTTCATTTAGACTAACAAGGGACTAATCTACATTTTGTGTACTCTTTGAACTCATAATATACATAATGGAACATTTTATGGGGCCACACATATCATATAGACAAGGAGAATCATATGTTAACTTTATTTTTTATAACAAATGCAATAATTCTTCAATTTTAGAGTTTCAGCCTTGAAATTAATGTCATTTTATTTTTGTGTAATTGGTAGCTTTGCCCTGTGTAGTGGTGGCTTTGTCAGTCCCATGTTTTATTTATGATCTTATTTGTGCAAAAATAATATCTTTGAAATGGAAGATTTGACCTATTAAATGATGGATTTGACATGATAAATGGTGGATTTTCTCTATAGATTTAATGGCTTTGACCTAGCTAAATAACAACTTTGCCAGGTAAAATTACTCCATGTTTTGTTAGTTTTATATATTATCCTATTGTATTAAGTAGCTTTTCCTAGTCTAACTAGCAACTTTGCCCTATTTAATAATGACTTCACCAAAAGTGCTCTCTATATTTATGTGTTTGTCAGAAAATAATGGCTTTACCCTACTAAATGAAGGCTTCACTCTATGTTTTCTAAAAATTTGAGAGTTCAAAATTGAATGTTGTTTACTCATTTATTTCTGTCTTAGAGATAATAAAAAATCCTAACATTTTTGAAGTAACTAAGGTCGAGAGATAAAATATTAATAACTTATATATCTCATATACACTTTTATTTGGTATTTAAAATCAACTTGATCACACTTGTCTTTTAGTTTTTGAAGTTTATACAAGTGCAAATAAGAGAAAGGGGCCAAAATTTCAATCACACTTGAGTTGGTGCTATTAAAAGGAACATACATTTTAGTTTGATCTCTTGATAACCTTTTCAATTTATGTTTGTTTTTTATTATTATCTAAATTTCAAATTTTATAGTTAGATTTCTTTGCTCATGGAAAATTAGAAACCATCATATGTATGCTCTTCCCTCATCCCCTATAGGCAACTCAGGTGACCAAAAACACTTAGTTTATTATCTTGTTTATTTGGTCATGTATAAAATAATGTCTCGTATGATAATTCTAAGCTCCGAGTGACTTGGGTGACCTAGAAACAGCCTTTAAAGTCTTTTTATTTTATTTTATTGAATTTAGCTTGTGGGTAGGAGATCATTTTTCCCTCACAAGTTATTTAGGGGTCCACTGACCTAGGGTTTCATCTCCAAGCATCATACCATCCCCACTCCATCATGGGGTATATAAATTGGGCACATGATATTGCGATTTATAAGGGGAAAAGTGGTTAGACTCTCTAATTTTTATTAAAACATAGATCAAGTCTTGATAAACATCAAACTCTACCAAGTAGTACATGGTTCAAGTTGTTATACAAAGGAATAGACCCTTGCATATTAAGTTATCAAGTATGAACCTAATTGACATGAATTCACCCTTTTGTTAGCCATATTTGGGACCATTTAGTGTGTTTATAAACTTATAAATTTTATTCAACCCCACTTTCCATATAATTTATTTCCAAACATTGAGTGCTCCTCACTCTATATTCATGGCATGTACTAATCCTTGAGAGACAAAAGGGCATAAAAACTCTACCTATACCTATAATTTAATTTTTAGATTAACACTTAATTATTCACAATCATTGGTATATAAGTGGAAGCTTGGGAAGATGCTATACACACACATGTCAATTTTATGGATAATATGAGCAATTAGTGTTATTTATATTTTCTTTAATTTACATATGTGTTTTAGACTAAAATTGCTTATTTGTATGGTCAAGTCAAAACAAGTCCAAAACTATCACATTTTTTTCACACCAACTTAGCATAAGAGGTGTTACTCTATCTATTTTGTGTCACACTTTTACCTTAGAGTTTCATTTTAAAACCATTTGTGTGTCACTTATTTGAATGGGGCATTGTTACATTGCTCCTTTCATCTCAAACATTTGACTTGGATTTTTTTGAGTCTAAAACCATTGTCATGACATTTGTTTGAAGTAGCATTATCATGCTACATAAATAATTTCAAATCAATTACCACTTTTGAAACCAATTACAAAAATATTGTTATACCTTTCTTGTTTCAAACTCATGGTTACATTGCCCATTTTGGTATATCTTTTTCCTTAAAACATTTGAGTCTTTTTGTATTAATTTTGAAAATCAATCTTTAAAAGTGAAAAACCTAGACTAATTAGGTTTACACCAAAACCTCATCTAATTTTGGGCTTAGGTTGTCTACCTTTTATGTTTGAATTTTGTTACTTAGGTTGATTTCTTATTTTATCTAAGAGACCCCTTGCATATATTTTATATTTGTTGAAACGTCTTGTGCCTTGTTTTAGATTCCTTTGAGCCAAATTGTTGCCATATGCCTTATTTTAAGTTTGTTTTGCCAAGTTCTAAATGTTTTAGTTCCATTATTCCACTAGTCTCTTGTGACTCAAGTATCTAGTATTAGTGATCCAATTACCTAGTATCATCCAAGATGATTACCTTAGCTTAGTTTGTTTTCAAGTTCTTGTTTGATTTTTTAATTTTTGAGTCTAGCATTTTTTTAACATTAAATGATTATAACTACTTTTGGGAAAATGTTATTACCCTTTTCGTAAATCTAATGATTTTTATACCTTGTCTAGATACTTTTGTCACTTATTATAACCACCTTTGGGAAAATAAATACCTTAGCCATAAACAAGTTTTGAGATTTTTTATTACCTTTGCCATTTATTATAACTACCTTTGGGCAAGTCGGTATCATTTTTTAGACCAATTTTGAGTTTGTTTTGTCTTTACCTTTGCCTAGTTTAGTTGATTTACCCTTTGGCCCTCTTTCATAGATCCAACGGTTATTTATTTTAGACCTCAATTATTTGTTACCTTTATACCCCTTTTTCTTTATGATACTTAGATATATATCTGAACACACCTCATTACAGATGTAGTGGGGCTATGTATAATTTGAACTATGATAAATTTTTGACTAATGACCCTTTTATTCAAAAATCATATAATTATGTAGCTTATAATACATATCCCTATCCATTTTTTGAATAAAGATATGACCCATTATCATAGTATTTGGTGACTACATGTTCTTATTTAGGCCAAGAATAAGATCAAACAACATATTACCTTGCTCAAGTGATGCCTAACAGATGCCCAACATTAAATAAAGCAAACAAAAAGAGCCCTATTATGTTATGATGCCAATGTATACAAGTTATGATCTATACTTGTTTGAGCATCATTTATTAGAGAAAAAAGACAAAGTTCTCATCAAATCCATCAAATTAGGTGCCAAATTTCTCCCAAAATTCCTCCATTAAAGTATGAATAGTTTGATTAAAAATTCTAGTAATGCACCTTGAATCCAATAGTTCAAACATGCATCAACTAGTTATAGTCAAGATTTAGGCCAAATACTATATCAAAACCCAAGAATGATTGTAAAAGGGAAAGGCCTTATGGATGAACAAATGAAATATGTATAATAAGTGTACCAAAACTATCTCCACCTAGCTTGTAATCTTAAAGCAAGGGATATTTATAACACATTGCTTATTCATATATATCCATCCATAGAACAATAAATAGATGCTTTTGGCTATGAAATATAAAATGTAAACCCATTTATCTAGAGCATGTTGGTTGGTGACATGTATAATTTCCCTATTTTCACTGAAAAGACTACCACTAAAATGAAGCACCTCACTCAAAGAATTATGGATAGCATGCAAGTGCATTCCAATCTAGACAAAAGTGGGTCTAATTTACAATCAATAAATACACAATAGATTCATCCAAATAATTCCATGAGTGGATTGTAACAATAAGAGATAATTATGCCTACTTCCCAAAATCAACAAGAAACTTCCACTCCTCAACCAACTACTTGTTTGAGTGTGTAATAAGGCATAACAAACCAAAAATAGACAACCTTACCACCACAAAAAGTGAAAAACACTATACCACCTCAATAGGTAATAATAAATATTCTACCACAATAGGCACAAACTAAGATACCCCAACAATTAAAAATGTTTTCTATCTAAAAACATGTTTCTATTGGTCATAAAGTGATAATTGGTCAACAAAATCAAATACCAAACCCCCAATAGTTGCCTAGCCAACAATAAGTCCCTATTCAAAAAAAATTGACAATCCAACAATAAGTTCCTATCTAAAAATAGGTATTCAACCAACAATAAAGTTATTATGTATAATAGGTACCAAGAGCTAGGCAACAATTTCCTTTCAACCAATAGGTATTGCATGGACAATAAGGTTATAACTTAAAACACCTCCAATACTAGGGTTTTAGTTAACAATGTGTTCCCTATATATGATAGGGTTTGATAAGTAGGTATCAAGTTCCCTCTCAAATGTATTAATACCAACACATCCCATAGAGCCAATTGCCATTAACATAACCATAATTCACTATCCATGATTATGTATCCAATCTAAATCAAAATGTATTTCCATCACAACATATTCTATATCCATAGTAAAATCCTAATGCATGGATACGTATACCTCATCATCTAGCCAAATCAACCAATATTCCACAATATGCCTAACCTAGTGTAATCCACCTTTAATTTCACAAAGTCAAAAGCAATATGCCACTCCATCTAATTTCCTTTCCCAAGAGTTACAACAAATGAAAGATGCAATTCAAGATATATATATATATATATATATATATATATATATATATATATATATATATATATAGGAAAATAACCAAAGAAATTCAAATTAGATGAAATATGCTCTTGTCCATTCAACATGGAATATCTGAAAATACCATTTCCAATGGGTTATGAGATGCATAAATTTAAAAAATACAAAGGCAAAGGAAACCCTAAATATAATTTGAAATAATTACTTGTTTCTTGCTAACTAATGGTATATAATGACATATACTTGCTTCTACTCTTTTCAATAAGTCTAGCTAGAAAAGCTTTGGAATGGATGTTGAAATTATCAAAGAATTATATACACAACTTCAATGATATTTTAGAGAATTTTATATAATAATTTTCATATAATATTAAACACAAGATTACTATTATGGATTTGGGCCAAGCTAAATAGAACACTAGTGAAAGATTTTATGAATACTTGAAACATTGAAGAACATGAGCGAGTTGATTTACTCATAATCTGACAAATAAATAGTTGGCCACAATATTTACTAGGAGCCTACACAATGAGATATCTTAGCATGTCAATCTACAATGTACACATACATTCAAATAGGTTATAAAGAAAGGAATACTTATTGAAAAGGCCCTTGTCAATAAAGAGATAATCAAGCTATCATCTTTTACTCAGAGCTAGAATTAACATCAAGGCCAATAGATGTAAAACCAGAATTATAATTACAACCCAACTAAAATACCAAATTTATCACCACCTCAATACAAAAATAATGAGATACCAAAAACCTATAACCATAAATAGAATGTTGTTGGTAATGGGGTCATTGAATTATGCCATGTTCATATAGTGTAAACATCAACTATATGTTTACCTCTACCCACTTAACCACCACTTCTTCCATAGATTCAACCAATACCTCCACAAAACCAACCACCATAGAATCAAAACCAATTAAGATGCCCTCTTACAATGAGAATATTGTATATTTCTCGATAATTAAGTGACCTTATTGAGTGCAATGAATCTATGTTTTGAATATTGGTTCAAGAAAATATGATCAATTAGATAATACTAAAGCCATTTATTGAAGGAATTACTTTTTCAAATAGGTACAAATAATATGAATTTTTTGAGCACCACCATGTCAGAGGACATTCCATGAGATAGTTAATCTAACTTAGGCATTTGATTAAGAATATGCTAAAAAATGGAGAGATAGAAAGAGACACCCATGATCCTAGGACCAATCATAAATTGGGTATCTACTAGAATCCATTTCCCCAACATAATAAAAATAAAAATAACCAAAAACAATACTAAAAACAATAATAACAAAAATAAATAACTCCATCACAAAATCAATGGCAACAATGCCAACCACAAAAATATTAGCAAAATGGTCTAAACAAAGGGTAAACAAACCAAACCAACCAAATAGGCCATCATGTTATCATATATACCTATAACAATGTTGTGGGAAATGTTTTAAGTAGTCATGTTACCACTATCACCATTAACTAAGTAATGTCTAACAACCCCCTTATGCTAATGATTCTTCTAAGGGCCATATTAGCATCCAAGCTCGACATTGCCCTAGAATTATCATTATAGGACTCATTACCTATACACATAATTAAAAAATATAAATACCAAATTGAGATTGTGTAATCAAAATTGATGAGCCATTTTCACTATCAAAGGACTACAACTAAATACTACAAGAGGGCCTAATCAACATTCCATGACTATCAGAAATAAACCAACTAACAAAACTAAGGGGAAGACCTATGATATTGTCAAACAACTAAGTAAGACACCTATGAACATATCCATCATATATTTATTACATACATATAGAATCCACAAAGACATCCTCAATGAGCATTTGAACCAATCCCTCATACTAGATGACATCACTCTAGACAAATTACAAGCCATGGTAAGACACATGTCCCTTGGCCAATGTCTTACCTTTGACCAAAATGATGTGTCATCCTTATTCCCTCTACATAATAACCCATTGTACATTGAGGTTGGTATAATGAACCATAGAGTTAAATGCATCCTTATAGACAATGGTTTGGGCCTCAACATTATGTCTTTGAAGTTGGTCAAACATTTGGATATACAATAGCAAATTTACAAATAGATACCATCATTATCAAGGCATATAATAATGAAGAATGGGAATAGCAAGGTACTATTAGTTTGTCATTGTTCATTAGGCCTTTGACCCATGATACTATATGCCATGTTTTATACCTAAATTTATCTTACAATTTGATATTTGGCCAACCCTAAATCCATAAAATAAGGGTTATACATTCTACATTACATCAGTGTATAAAATTTCCACATTCAAGAATGGAAGTGACTATACCATCTAATATTCAACCATTTTAGTATTGTAAACATCTTGAGGTCGAGTATAAGGGCTATATCTATCAATTTAACATTATTAATATGCATAAATTAGATGGAAAAAGATTTGAGAAAGGAAAAGCCATTGAATTAATCGTAGAAGATAATTACATTGACCCAAATAGCTTAGCTTCTACCTCAGTCATGCCTCCACTAGACATTTCTAACCACTTATATATAACTGACAAAGGTCTTAGAGAATATAGTACCCATAATACATTCCATATTTCCAAATTTCAAAAAAATACAAAACATTATGAGAGATATAATGCCAAAACTACTTATAGGGAGTGAGAAACCAATGGAAAATCTCAGCTAAATAATCCCATTATTTTTAAACTAGCCTCTAGCCTAGAATAGGACCCCATGGTAGAAGATGATTCATGGATATAAACTAATGAGTTAGATAATTGTTACCAAAGTGTTAAATATCTTATTACTAACTAGATTATGGATCACCTGTCTTATGAAGGTAGAGGCTTAGGGCTACATCAATAAGGTATGATCAAATTAGTCTCAATGACCAATACAAGGGAACCCATGGTATTGGATTTAAACCACATGGGGGTGACCCTACATACCTTATCCATATTCCAAAACCAATGACTAGAAAAGATGATGCTAACAAAAATGTATGATTTGATTAAAGCATCTATAATAACCTTGTTGCTACAAATTTGTTTAATACCTATTACATTTTCATCAATAACCTTATTTATCAAACTTCGCATTTAACCCTTTACCATCCATAATTGATAGACTAGGAAAAATAAGAGTAAAAAATGCCATTAGAATATTTTGGAAATGATGAGGCCATATGCGACTTTATAGGATTAAGTAATCATATTCCTCTTGGATATCACAAGCAAGGATTTTCTATTATATTGACTATTGTTACCTATTTTGGAAAGCGGGTGAACTTCCCTCACCAAAAATAAAAATAAAAAATGCATTGAGGTCTAAAATTGAAAACCTTTTTGAGGCACTTTTTTAATAGGGAAAAAGTAAGGAGAAAGGCGAGTCTCTTGGTGAAAACTAATTTTTAGCACCATTAGATGGGGATTTTTACCCCAATTCCTATGAAGCATAGGAGACCTATAGTCCAAAGCCTATTTATGGATCATAGATTGGTACTAAGGAGTAGTAATGTTTCTCATTTACTATTCAACAATGCCTTGAGGTATTTATTCCATGGCCATGGCTAGCATCATGAGATTCTGATTCATCCTACTTAGGATAATTAGATGAGCCAATATGTCTAGAGGACTTTTCCATTTCCAATCAGTTTAATTCATTATTGAATGTTTTACATGATGCTTCTAAAATTATTATGTAGGATACTTCAGAGGTGAAAATTAGGACTTCAGATGCATCCCTCACTAAGGATGAACATGAAATTTTAACATCCCTTTCGAGGGAATCTATTGACATATTTGCATGGGCCTATTTAGACATGTCAAGTTTAAATGGTACCTTGGTTTTACACCATCTTATTGTACATACTGATGCAAATCCCATTAAATATAAGCTACACAAAATACATCTTCATATTTATGTGCTAGTCAAGAAAGAGTTGGAAAAACTCTTAGACATGAAATGCATCAGACTGATAGACTATTTAGAGTTGATTTCAAACATTATGCCAGTGATTAAAAATTATATGGTATTAGAATCTACTCTAATTTTTAGAGATATCAATAAATCATGCCTAATTTATGACTTTCATGTGCCTAATATTGACATGATAATAAATTTTATAGTTAGGTATGAAATGATTTCTCTAATGGATGTCTTTTAAGTTTATAATTAGATAAGAATAAAATTGAAAGACCAACACAAGACAACATTAACCACACCATGGGGAACATTATTCTATCAAGTGATTCCATTTGGACTTAAGAATGCCAAATCCACATACGAAAGAGACATGATAGTGATTTGACATGATATGATGCATGGAATTTGATGACATCTTGGATAATTCAAAGACCCATGCCAATCACCCAACCATACTACAAAGAAGAGAGACTTCATGACTACAATGTTGGGATTAATCTAAAGAAGTGTATATTTGGTATAACTTCTAGTAAAATATTAGGCTTCATTGTCTCTATAAGGGACATTGAATTTGACCTAACCAAATTTCATTCTATTACAAAAATGTTGCCACCATGTACTTTGAATTAGCTTTATAGTTTTTAGGGCAAGATATAATCAATTAGATGCTTCATCTCATAATTTGCTGAAAAATGCCATCCATTTACACACTTACTAAAAAAGGGAATTTCATGCTCCTAGAATGAAGAGTGTCAAAAATCATTTGATCAACTTAAATAATATCTTTCCAACCCACCTATTTTACTACCACTCATGCCAAACAAACCATTACTTATTTACTTATAAATAATTGAGAATGCCCTAGGGGCACTTTTAGCACATCATGGAAAATAGGAAAAAGATCATGTTGTGTATTATCTGAGCCAACATTGGTCACATGTGAACATAATTATATGTTGATTGAAAAAGCATGTTTAATAATGGTGTTCATAACCCAACATTTTTGTTATTATATGTTGAACAACAAGACCATTGTTATTGTCAAATTAGATCCACTCAAGTATTTAATTTCCAAATTAGATCTACAAGGACACATGATGAAATGGTTCATGCTATTGATCGAGTTTGAGAGTGAATATGCTAATCATAAGGCCATTAAGGGACAACTACTTACATATGAGCTAGTAAAAGCTTCTCTTCAAGATAATAAACCTCTTATATTTGGGTTTCCATATGAGGCCATTATGATCATTATAGAAGAAAAAACACCTCCTATAGCCAAATAGTGGAAGATGTACTTTGATAGATCATTCATATCTTGTGGATGAGGATCCAAAATATTGTTTATTATGTAAAAAGGGGATCTCATTCCCAAGTATTTTTTTATTGTATTTCTTTGTAAAAATATCATGGCTAAGTACAAAGCATTTATTATAGGGCTTCATCAAGAAGTACAATGGAACATTCAACATTTAATTGTGTATGGTGATTCTCATTTAATCATCAATCATGTCACAAACTAGTACCAGAACAAATACAAGAAGATGGTTCCCTATAAAGATATGGTCATTACTCTCAAAACATAGATTGCCAACATCTAATTTGAAAGAATACCTTAGGCCAATAATAGAGTAATTGATGCTATGGCCAATATTGGATCCATGATTCAAATCATAGACAAAGCAAAGGATTATAAATTTATTGTTGAACATATTTTAGTTTTCCCCCATGAATAATCAACCATTAAGATGATTTGTGACATTGTTGATCCTGCATCTCCTTGGTACTCATACATATATGCCTATATTCAAGACCAAACTATGCCTCATGACTTATCATGTTAAAAAAAAATCCCTCACCCATAAAGCCTCTTGTTATACCTTGCTCTAAAAAAAATTGTATCATAAAAGCTATGATTAACTCTACTTCATTGTTTACCATAGTTAAATTATAGAGTAGCATTTAGGGAAGTTTGTGAAGGAGTGTGTGGAGCCCATACTAATGGGGCAATATTATCTAAAAAGTTACTAGATATTGGTTATTACTATCCAACTATGAAAGTAAACATAGATGTATATGTGAAGAGGTGTGTAAAGTGTTAGAAGCATGCTAATTGGATTCATGTTCCATCTAAGACACTCAAACCATTGAAAACACCATGGCCTTTATCAACATGGGGACTTGAACCCATATGGAAGATAAATCCTACATCTTCAAATGGCCATAAATACATCCTAACTACTACAAAATACTTCACTAAGTGGGTGAAAACCATTCCCCTCACATAACTAGTAAGCATATCTCCAAGTTCATATTCAATCATATCATTTATCATTATGACATCCCCTCTGATATTATATCTAATAATAGTGAATCATTTAAAAACAAATATGTGAAAGCACTTTTTACCCAATACCACATAAAACAACATTTCTCTACTACCTACTACCTACAATGCAATGACCAAGATGAGGCTTCTAATAAAACCATTATCAATATTTTGAAAAATATTTTCAATGATGTTGGTCTTAATTGGCACTTGTAGCTATTTAATGCCCTCTGGGCATAATGTACCACATTTTGTACCCTAACAAAATATAAACCCTATTTACTTATTTATATATTTAATCCCATTCTTCTTATCAATATCAATTTTCCTTCTCTCTAAGTTTCACCACAACACATCATCAAGGATGAAGACTACAAATTAGCTCAATTTCAAGAGCTAGACTTACATGATGGAAAATGCATGGCTACTTTGAATAATATTTAGGCGTATAAGAACATATTAAAGGACCAATATAATAAGTACATTAAGAATCATGAATTTGAGCTTGGTGACCTGGTGATAAAAGAGAATCATAAGAATGAAAATGTTATGATGCAGGAGCATCTACAATAGCTTCATGGAGGACTAGTTGAGATCATAAAACATGCAAATTCAAATGATATTCTAGTATGAAATTTCAAATTCTTGTTTTCCCTACAAATTGTGTTAGATTTCAAAATTTTACCTTGAGATTAAATGTAATTGTCAAAAGTGAAAAGTGAAAAGGTAAAAAGTGATTGTTTGGGATGTTGAGGAAATCAGGGAGAAATGGTTGAAAATATTTTCAACCTTAGTATATTGTTAAAGATTAAAAACTGTATTTTGTTTTGCCTTAAGCCAAGTTTGGTGTAGATGTTTGGAGGAGGTTTTTAAAAACAAAAGAAAAAAAAAATTATTAGAGAGGAAGGTAGAGAAGAGGAAAAGAAGGAAGATGAGAGGGACGTAAAGAAGAGAGGAAAGGACCTCTCAAGGGAAGAGATGTAAGAAGAGGATGATAGTGGGACGTTGAAGAGAATAAGAAAAGAGAGGAGAAGGACAGAAGGCATTCCTTCAAGACCCATGCATCTGTAGAAGGCAGAGAGTGAAAGTCAAAATTAAGATGTTATGAACAAGAGAGAAAAGGAAGGAGAATCTCCTTTAGAGAAAGGAGTCAAGAAGGCCACGAGGCTTGTAATTGTAAGTCAAATTGTATTTTGGAATCAGGTGTGTTCGAGTCTTTTTATCTTATGCTTTCAAAATTATTTGTGTATTATTGATCTTTGCGAATAGAGAACCAAGTCCTTTTGGCATGTTCATGAATTTAATATGGATTTGAAGATTTTCAAAAGCTCTCAGATGTGACTGTGTAAAGAAGATCGGTATAAAAAGAAATAGTTATAAGAATGAAGATAAAAGCATAGTATTATGAGTCCATTGAAATCTTGGTGCGCATCGGCCAAAAAGCTGACTTTGCATTGGATGTTCTATTGAAAAATGTAGAGAATTCATTGAATTCCTTGACTGAAATGAAAAGTGCATCTCCATTGAAGGGCCTGTTAGCCATGGATGTAGGGAGATATGCTTATTTGTAGAGCCATGGACTAGCTCACAAGTATATACAAGTGCCAAGCTATATATATATATATATATATATATATATATATTGCAGGGATATTTGTTTGATTTTGTATGGAGGTCAATTGATCAGCACAATTTTAAGATCTGGGCACAAGTCAAAATTTAGAAGTAAATAAGCTCAGTTGTAGGGGAAATTAATGATTCTGTTAGGTGCGGCTTGCAGAAGTCATCGTTGGAGATTAAAAATTGGCAAAAGAATAAATTTTAAGGAGTGACTTACTCATCAACAAGCAAAAATTCCATTGCATTCCGTGAAGATACAATCCTGAAGGTCCAAAGGAGAATAGACATTTTATTTTATGTGATAAGGCCTAGCAACCATGGAAGAGAGTTCATTGAATTCCTTGATAGGAATGGAAAGCGGTTAAGTTCGTATTATGCAAATTTGAGTTTGTTTGAAGTGTGCCTATTTGGCAAAGGCCGAGTTCATGAAAAAAAATTGTAAACAGGATTACTTTAAGCCAAGCCCATAAGGCAATAATCTTGATATGTATTCGCATAAAGTTGAGCCTCAACGAAGGCATTGATATTGATATACAATGCACCAATTCCTCTAAGCTTTCCAAAAAAATCTACGGACTCTGCAAGCTTGAAGCTACAGATGTTGCAGGCTTAAATCTACAAACTGTGCAGGAGAAAGGAGAATTTATGGACTGTGCAGGGTCATCATTTTGATATATATATGAAGATGAATTTCAGTATGAGCAGCCTGCTTCATGTTAAAACCAAGAAAAAAGGAAAGATCTAACTAAATTGGTTAGGGCCCTATGTATTTTTTACTAATTATGGGTATTTTTTACTAATTATGGTTCTAAAACATACATGATCACTACATCAAAAGGATATAAACTTGATGAACCAATGAACATAATTTATCTCAAATGTTTTTACACTTGAGGGACTCAAATTATTGTCTAAAAAGATCATCTAAGTTATGACACATTATACCCATTAGTTTTAATATAACCCTTACCATTCTATCATGCCATTTAACCCATCGTTAACTAGTTATTTTTACCTAACCTCACCTATCATGTTTGGCCTTGGTTCTTATTAATTTGTATTATAGGCGTGTTAAGTGGTTGATGATAGATTCATCTCCAATAGTTGTTTCAAAATAAAATGTTTGAATGGCTCTATTATGAAAGTAGTATGAAAGTGGCTCTATTAATTACATCCTTCATTTATTATTACATTCCCACCTCTTTCTACTAATTATAACTGCCTATGGTCAAATTATTACCTATAGGCCTTTGTTTTTGTTTCCTAATTATAACCACCTATGGGAAAATTAGGAACAACCCCTTTACCATGCATTAATGCATCACCTTACCATTATTATTGATATTTACCCACCCATTTGCCTATGCCTCAAACTTGATGGTACTTAATTAGATGCCTTTTATGTAGGTAGAACTGCAATGACTAAAATTCCATTTGGATTAAGTAGACAATTCTCAATTCATGTTAAGGTTATCTCACTCACCCCTTTTCCATGCTCTCACCATTTTCTAAGTAATTTAAGGATCCACACTCTTGCCATTTTGTGAGTTGGACCATTCTATATCTCATAATTATTTATTGATTTGATATACCTATAAAATTTCAAAAATATTTGAAATAGTTTGAAAACCCCTAAACATTTGAAAGGACTTAAAAATCCTAAAAATCACAAAATCATGAAAATTAGCTTAGAATTTCCATGCAAGATATAAATCCATCATTTTTTTCTAGGATGGGCGATCTTATCTATTCAGTTTCATTTTTAAGCCACCTTGGTATTTTTCCTCCCATTTATGGGAGAACTACATCAGCCTAAGGTTTACATGGACTATGTAGGCAACACTTGGATACATGGGGTATCTTTGGTTAGTTTAGCCACTTTTATTTATTTTTTGACCAATTTTTGCCTTAAGGATCTTGGGAATCCTAAATATTTCATGAGTAACCACTTTTCATTTATTTTCCCCATCCTTGTTGGTCTTAACCATATGATCTCACTATTTTTATGAGTTGATGTTGTGAGCATTGTGAATTCAAAATTTGATGCACTAGTGAACATTTTGATTTTATTATGCTCTCACCATATGATATAATTCTCATTCCAAGCCTTAGATGTAGTAAACACTATGAAATACTAATTTAATTCATTTGTAGATACTCATATCTCAAATTTTAGTGTGGTTTTAACCTAAACCATGCTCTCATGCTTACATAATTTGTTTATGTTGACACTTTCATGACTTTGAATGTCATTCCTCTATTTTTTTACACACTCACTATTTTACGAGACCATTCCCATTTTCCTCTAAATGTTAATCATTTTTTCATTACCATCATTTTCTTCAATCCCATATCCTAAGAGAACTACATTTGACATGAAGTTCACATTATACCTTGCATTCATGGAAATATATAGGTAACATCTACTTGCTTGGTGCATCTAGAGACAAATAGACTACCCCTTCATTTTCTTCTATTCCCCCTATTTTATTTGTTTTGTTTTGTTATCTCTTATAACCTAAGGTTAATTATTGTGCCTTCCTTGTTTTTGTCATTGTTCCCTATAGTCTAGGGGCAACCTTGTGCCAGTTGTTCTTGTGTCAATTTACTTATGTCATTACTACCTAGCTTAGGTATCACCCTATCTCCAAGAGTAACACCTCTATTACACATAGATAAAAAATGTGTTTTATGTTTGTATTAACATTGTGAATAACTATTATTTGTGTATTATTGTTTGTTTAGTTTAGTTTGTTTGTTTCTATGTGTTTAGAATAGTTTATTTATTTCACTTTTATTTGCTTTAGATTATCTAGTTGTTTTGATTGTTTTATTATATTTGTTTATAGTTTGTTTGTGTTACTTGTCTATTTTCTTATTTTATTTGTCTTTGTTTGTTTTCTTTATTTTTTCTTGATTATATTATTTGTTAGTTTATAGTTGTTTATTTCTTTATTTGTTAGGGTTTTTATTATTGGTGTTTTGTTGTTTGTTGTTTTTTTTTTTGTTTATTGGTGTTTTTTAATGTTTTTTTGGTTGTTTTTATCTATTTGTCATCTTATTATTTGTTTATAACCTTATTTGTGGTTCGTTTATCTAGTTTACTTATTTTATTAGATTTGTTTGTTTACTTGTTTGTTAGTTTGTATAGTTTATTTATGTTAGCTTATTTTATTTGTTTATATCATTTGTTTATATTATTTGTTTATATTTTGTTGTTTATGTTTCTTTGTTCCTTATTTTTTTTGTATAGCCTTATTTGTTTGTTTCTGTTTGTTTGTGTGGCCTTATTTGTTTTCATTTTGTTTATTTATTTATTTATTTTTATTTTTCAATTGCCATAAGATTATTATATTTTATTTTCACTTATGTCTTGATTATCTATATCATTTACTTAGGTTGTGATTTTTTGTATTTAGTCTTACACTTTATTTATTTATTATAGTTGCACTTGGGATTTGATTATTCATATCTTATTCCTAAGTTGTTAACATTTATATTTAAATTAAGTTTTCCATGCTTAGGGTATATAATATCATTTTAGTTTTTCATAACTATAATGCATAATATCAAAATCTAAAATAAAAACCAAGCATTTAGAGTCTATCATAATAATGCAATGGTAGTACTTCTCTAATATATCAAACCAACCAACTACCTAAACACATCGTTGAATCCATGAGTAATACACAAGATTGAATATGATTTATTATATATTTATATATGTGTGCATCTCTGAATAAGAATAAATATGAGTCATACAATATAATCAGATGATAACCAAAACAAATCTCATCAACATGGTATAAATAATAAATGAATAGAACATACATAAGCATAAACATAAACATTGTTAAACATCCATAATACTAATCAATTCTAAACATGATATAAATAAGATAATAAGTGTGGCATCGTATATATATCAAGCATATCATATACATGTATATCAGCCTCAAAGGACCCACAATTGAATGTCAATGTATTTAAAATGTCATATAAATAGAGGATATATACATATCATAATGGTGTCTCAAAAATACATCAATATGTTAATGCAATAAATACAATGCCAAAATGCCAAGGTACTTATGCTCAATTGTATTTCTATGTATGCATGGAACATGTAGCTAGAGGAGTCTCAAGTGGCCCTGATGTTCTTGGTGGTGATGGTTGTAGCTGTTGAATAGAATGGTCAAGGCACTTATAACATGAGTACTAGTCTGAGACTGACCAAATCTACTCACTGTCATATTGTAAATACAAGTTTTATACACCCTTGTGTATTAACATGGTGCATCATCACATTATTATGTTATTTGTAACATAACAACCACCTATTCATAATTATTAAAATAATTACATTCACCCCACCCATTTACCTTTACCACATAGGTTAATTAGACTTAATTACTATAGTTAAATAGTAATTAACCCATTTTTTACCATTTCTATCTATAAAATCTTAAAAACAAATAAAAAAACATATTCAACCTCCTAATAACCATTCAAATAACTTACCCTCATCAAAAAATCATGCAAACAACTTAGTGTTACATTCACTAAGTTTGGTACGTGGTTTGAAATAGCCCAAGCCAAATTTTGACTAAATTGGGCTAATCGACATCGATCCTCCATGATTGACACTAATTCTCCCACATCAATATCAATCCATATATACACAACAAACCTCCATGGCTCAAAAGATAGTGACTATGCTTTTTGAATTAAAAAATCTATTGAAATCTCATTACAACCTACGTACATACATTCTCAACATCTTGTTATCTTATGGAACCTCTGCTTGAGAAATTATCAAAGGATTTTGAAGGTTCTTTAACTCATATTGTCAAGCTTATTATTAACCATAAAGGTTAGTATTGCACTTCAATTCATTTAAATTTGAAAATTATAGTCTTCTACATCTATTTGTCATTATTTTACATTTAGTTTTAGTTACTTTATTAATAATATAAGTCATTATTTAGTCTATTTTTGAAGTTTAGCATTTTACATAGAATAGACATCGATCTGTATGAATTGAATTTGATCCTATAGGATCATCATAACATTTTTAGTCTTAAAAACCTATCAAGACCTACATTTTGTTATCTAAAAACCTATCTTTTACATGTAGATGACTCTGCCTAGATTTGCACATGATATTGTTAGCATATTTGATCTTTCCATTTTTCAACAACCATTTTTCATTGATCAAAGTGACATTGCATTCAAATTAGGTCTTTTTACTAATATGGTTTTCACACATAATCAAGAAAGTATTAATGAACAATTGGTTGTAATTCAATAAGACATTGATATTTCTACTGAATTTTGGGATAATTACTTGATCATATTAATCTTGCTATAGATTAGATATCTTTGGCATTATTTATTTATATCTTATCCATATATATCTTTGTAATTTCATGTTTATTTATAAATTTGAATGTTAAACATGGGTTGGCATCCATCTAAGGAAGTATATCACTTCTTGGGACTAGTTTCTTATCAGAAAGCCCACTCATTTTTCTATTAATCCATTTTTTTTGAGTTAGTGTGATTTGCAGGTCATTCTTCCCTAGCCAAAGAGGAGTTCCCACAAAGCTTGATCAATGGTTCACAACCAACCTTCATCTTTAGGCAATATTAAAAACCTTGCATTTACTTTGTTTTTGGTACCTAATTAGATCATATTAAAAAAAAATACTAAAACATTTTGGTACACTCGATGTGACCTCAATCTCATCTTTTGTTTTAAAAATTCAAAATTTTTGAATTTTTTAAATTTCCCTTTCTTTGTGTGAATTCATCCAAAGAACATTGTATTTGCATTTTTTCCTTTAAGGTTAAAATACATTGCATCCATATTTCCTACTTAGGTTCTTTCACATAAAATAATCTAGGTAGTAATCTATCATAGTTATCACTTTATCCACACACAAGCCAAATCACTATCATAAAATAATACATCTAAACAACTGACATTAGGAAACTAATGGGGATTTCATCACCTCATGGTAACCTTTTTCTTGGTGATTGCACTTATATTTTACCACTAAGGGGAGGACCAACTCAATTTTTTAGCTGAGTATAATCTCTGGACCATCGATATATATTGGCTAAACACTTGCACTGGCTATGGGATTATGATGTGAGGGGAGTAAGCCCAAGTATCAAGCCACATACTAGTACCAATACTTATTTCCTTTGACTACTAAAATAAAACACCTAAAACCATCCTTAGATTACCACTTCTTAGGACCCTTATTATCCTTTTTATTTATTTCTTCTCACATATTAAATTTAAAAAACATAATTTTTTTTGGAATGAATTTAGTTTGTGCATATTTCATTCAAACCTTAAAGTAAGATAATTTAAGAAAAATAAATTATTGTTTTTTTTTCTCAATTTTTGTCTCATGGTTTTAACTACACAATAGTCAAAGAAAGAATCCAAGGAGGGTCTTACATCTTATCCTATGGAACATACACCTAGTCCTTCCTCTACCCCTAAGTCCTTTGAGAATTCTATGTTCCCACACTTTTATTCTCAAGGAGATACTTCCTTTATGAAAATATTGGATAATAACCCCATTTCTCTCAATTACTATCTTAATATTCAAGCAATACATATTTATCCTTCCCCCCATGCCCAATATTCTTAATATAAATACAAGATGCCTTTTGAGGGAATTGAGAAAACTAAAGAGTTTATGATGGCCATGGTAACCTTTACCACCTAATCTCTTCCATCTAATTATAATACCTAGGTGACACAAACTTTAAAAAACTAACCACCCATAATATCTACCAATTATCCAACCCCCATTACTCAAATTCAAATACTTATACCTCTCAGCCTATATCCACTATTCCTCCTCAAACATTAGTAGTATCAATTCTTGCAAGTCTCCCATCCATCAGAATGGGTCTAGCATATAGTTCTCAATCTCTACCACACATTCAATAAACCCCTCACACACAATGAATACCTCACACATAAAAAATCCCTCATACACAACAAATCCATCTAACATAACCTCCCCAATAGTATGTCTCCTCGATTATCTAGTACATGGCTTCATCACAACCATAAATAACCACTTAAAATCTTCTATGTAATAGAATATTTTGATACAAATACAATAATAAGTGGTGTCATCCCAACACATTTACTGCATTTGGATGCTCTTCTTCATAGCCCCTATCTTCTCCCTTTCCAATTTTCAAACTCTTCAGCAAGGTATCTTAGGGAACATGCCTCAAAATAACACCCAAGTAGACCTCATAAACATCCTTATGAATAAAATGGATAATTTTTAAGCCTTCACCTTTGGACATAACAATATGCTCACATATGAGCAAATTTGTAATGAGCCTATCCACCTATCTGTTCATATCTAACCATATCCCCCGCAATGGGAAATTCCCAAGTTTACTAAGTTTTAGAATAAGGAAGATCCCTAGAAACATCTTAGAGCCTTTCAACATGCATGTTATCTTATATCACATGATGATGTGTTATTACTTAGGACATTTCCCATGTCACTAGCAAGGGTGGCATTATATTGGTACAACTCCATTCCTTAACATTCACTCTTTTTCTTTGGGAAATTGGCCTAAATTTTCTTAGAACACTTCTCAATAAACATTGCTCAAAAATTGATTATCACAAATTTATACACCATTCAACAATTTGAAGGTGAATCCATATAAGATTTTATGGCTCACTGGCCTAGCCTAATCAACTAGTTAACCTTTTCCTTTCCACAACCTAAATTAATTGAATTTTTTTGACATTCTTGTGAAAAATATAGCTCATCCATGTTACAAAGCTCAAAATTTTAAGACTTTTGATAAAGCTTTTACTATGGCATAAAAAGTCAAAATTGATGGCATTAAAGAGGGAAAAGTTAAGATACACAATAAAAACTTCAAACCTGACCCATCAAAAAGAAATAACAATAATCCTAAACCAAAAGGGGTAGCAAATGCTATTATTTTAAAAACTTCTACCCCTCTAATACCCAATCAATCAGGACCATCCACTTCACAAAAAAAACCACATAGGGGCCTTACTCATTTCCCTCCTAGAAAATATACCCCTTTAGGAGAACCTTACACTTATGTATTAGATAAACTCCTACAAGTAAATGTTTTTGAGATCCCTCTAATTAAACCAGTTGATGATACATGTCCTAAACCAGCTGGTATAAATAAAATGAGTTTTGTGCTTATCATAGGGTAATAGGACATGACATAGAAAAATTCCAATCCTTTAAATGGTTGGTACAAAACCTCATTGACAAGGGAGACCTCCATTTGGATAATCCAAATGCTCCTCCTAATCAATCTTTAGATATTTTTAGGAAACCATTTACAAACCATATATCCACATCAAACATAGTCCAAGTTAAACCTAGAGAAACACAAAATCAAGCTACACATATGATTGATATAATCTATGACCAATTATTGCCTAAAGAAATTCTAGAGCAGTTACTAGTCTTGGATCTCCTCACAAGAGATGATTTTGATGTAAGTCAATATAAAAATATAAAAATATCAAAATGACTCCCAAAACATCTATAGAGCACCTTGGTCTCATTACATGGGATCATTCATGTGAACCATCCCTTTCTCCCACTAAATCTCCTAAAGTGGAAAATGAAACTACTCCTCAAGATGTCACAGAAAAACATATTGATACTTCTAGAGTTGAACATTCCACTCCTTCGATCCCTAGAAAATCTCTTCAAAGTATACACCTAAATCATAAAATAATGAAATCCTATCATTTTTCCCAAAACCAATACCCTTAAAAATCATATTCTATCACAATACCTCCTTACCCTAATAATATTAAGGGAAAGGGTAAAGCTCCTATCATCGATGGCTAGGATAATTGTCTTGGTATTCCACCAAATAAATCCTTAACTCATCATCAATTTAAACTCAATCTTTTTCAAACATCAAAAGATAAAAACCTTAATCTAAATACCTCTTCTTTTTTCAACACATGAAATAACAAAGGGCCTATCCCTTTTATATTATCTCCATCATCTACTTTAGGTCCCCCTCTGTCTTCTATCCCTATCATAGGTTATTTTATTCAAACACATGGGAAAATGTAAAATCTCCCCCAATTATTAGCCACATATCCATCCTGATATCTACCATATTTTTCTAAAAGCCCATTTGAAGAAAAGGTGCCTAAATTCATCCCTATTGTAAAAGATAAACATCAAAACTAAATAATTGATACTTTGCCAAAAGAGATTACATAGCCTACTATAAAACCACAACATGACCCTTTGAAAGGATCTTGTGATGTAATCTTAAAATAATTTTTGGATACATCCCTCATCATAATACCACCTATATGCTCCATTAATCTTCACCCCCAAAGACCTACCTAATATAAAAATTAGGAAATATGTGCATATCATAGAGTACTTAGACATGGTATAGAAATTTGTAAAGCCCTTAAGGACATAATCAAATAGCTAGTCTAGGATGATGATCTATTAATTTATGATATAAATGATAATACTCTTAATTAAAAGGCCACTATTATATCCATTCCACCTAACCATAATCTTGCTAGTCCTATAACTAATAAAGAGTGAGTAGCTTCTTCAGACCCTCCATTATTAAACATAGATGTTGTCCATGTAGCCACCCATTCTCAAAATTAGAATCCTAATAAATCCAAAGTTTCAATTATAGGTGCCTATACCCATAATACACCTAAACTATCTATAAAAAATCTTAAAGTCTCTATTATAAGAACTACCCCAACTAAAGCAAAGGATTTGGTATAAATCTCCATATTAAAATAACTCCATAGAATGATTGTAAAAATGTCATTATATGAACTTATAAAAAACTCTGCACACCATTGACAAGAAATGATAAAATCTCTCCAAGCTATTGAGGTCCAACCAAATGAGCCTCAACCATTATCAACATTTATAGGGGCCCTTATAATGGTGTCCACTATTAGTTTCACTAATTCCAAGGTCATTCCTCTATCACCTGAAGATCAAGATCCCCCACTTTTCATCACAACTCAAATAAATAAAGCATGAATTAAAGCAGTTATGATTGATAATGGGGCTAGTATCAATATTATTTCTTCACACACCTTCCAATAATTACAACTACCAAAAACCATTATTTCCCAATCCTCAAGAATTCTTTGTGCATTCAATGACACGGTATCAACCACATTAGGAATGGTCATCCTTTCCATTTTCATATGTTATCACACCCTTCACAAACTCTTTTATGTAAAAGAGGGGACTTTATTATATAATATTTTATTAGGACATCCATGGATTCATGTGATGTGATGTGTCCCATTCAAAGTCCATCAATACCTTAAGTATGAACATAAATGCCATATACACATCATCCATACCAATATTCATCCCTTCAAATCATGCAACTTCACTTTTCAACCAAGTGATGTCATAATAGACTTGCCTGACATAATCCCATCTTCATCTTATAATCAAGCCTCAACTAATACAACTATTCCTACTTCAAAACTACTAGCTCGAGAGTCCATTGATTCTATGATTCAACATCTTTTAATGAGGTAATACTAGTTATTACACCTTAACACATTACCCACTCCTAGGGAATACATGCATCCTAACAAACAACCCATGTATTCACCTAGCCTAGGTGAGCTCATCCCATTTGGGACACCTTTCTTATGTACTCACTTAATATATGGTGGAATTAATAAAACTACCCTAGGACTTGATAATCACACCCATGTTAAACCCTTCACATCCAATTTATCATTTCTCAATAAACGCCAATTCATACAACCTACCTTTATCATTGTTCCTAAAAAGGTTTCAACATGGGTAGATATGAACAAGGTCCCCATGATGTCACATTAGGAGATTTTAGATAACCACATGAAAATCATGGCTTAGGATTTGAAAAAGATTCTAAATCTTCTCCCAAATCTATTCTCCAACCATTCTTGGAAGAAGAAGTTCCATCTTCATCATTCAATACCTCTTCCTTGACCAACGACACTATATCCATCTCTCCTAACTTTTTTATTTAGTCAATGTGATCTCCATAGAACCCCTCATCTTTCATCACAATGGCAAGACTCAAACCATCCCTTTAACATATCCTAACTTAATAGGACCTGATACACCAACTATCCATGTTCTTTAGTTTCATGATGATGAGTTAATCTTGACTCATTTGGGTTCTAAAAACTCTTATTTACATAATTCTCTTCCATCTAAAACATCTAGCCTTTTAAATGAAGCTACTACTAATATTAATATTGAGTCTCAGGAGACCTTGATAATTATTAAAATTAGCAAAGCCTTAACTTCTTAATAAAATTAGGATTTTACTACTTTTCTATCAGATCATAGTGAGGCATTTGCCTAGTCTTATAGTGATATGATTGGTATTGATCTTGTAACTATTATCCATAATATTGTCACTTTTCTTGATGATAAGTCGATAAAATAAAATCTCCACAAAAGGCATCCTCACATTGCACTCTTAGTAAAAGAGGAATTTCAATGCATTTTATTAGCTAACTTTATTAAACCCATTGATTATCCTTAGTGGATGTCGAACATCATTCTAGTCACTAAGCCTACAGGGGGACTTCATATCTATAATAACTTTCCTGATTTAAATCTTACTTATTTGAAAGATGATTTCCCTCTCCATAACATTACCAATTAGTAGACCTAATGGTTGGCCATGAAATGTTATCCCTTATGGATGGTTTTTTTGGTTACAATCAAATACTTATTACACCAGGGGATCAACATAAGACTGCATTGATTACTCCTTAGGGGACTTTCTATTACTGTGTTATGTCCTTCATCATAAAGAATGTAGGATCCACCTATCAATGGGCCATGACTTATATATTTCATGACATAATCCACAAAATCATCAAAGACTATTTAAATGACCTCCTTAGGAAGTTAAAATTTTGCAAGGATCACCTATCCATACTTAAGGTTATTTTTTATCATCTACTTTGGTATCATGTGCATATAAATCTAAAAAAAGTGTAATTTTGGTGTCTTGATGGGTAAAATATTAGGTTTTATTGTTTCTATTCATATAATAGAAGTGGATCCTACTAAAATCAAGGATATTTTAGAAATGCCTCTTCCATCCAACCTTAAGTAGCTACATAGTTTACGGGGCAAGCTCTAGTCTATCCATCAATTCTTTTCCTAGATTTTTGATCAATGTCAACCTTTCCACCATTTATTAAATAAGGAAAATCACTTTGTGTGGGATCGTAATGGTCAAAAAGCCTTTAACACACTCAAAAACTATCTTCTATCACCTCTAATCTTCACTCTACCTAAGGAAGGACAACCTTTGTTTCTTTATATCTCAACTATAGATTATTCTCTAGGTGTTATGCTTTCTCATAGAGATGAGCATCATAAAGAGCAAGCTATTTAATATATAATTCATAACCTCATAAAATATGAAACACATTATCCACATGCTGAAAAACTATGCCTTACATTGGTCCTTATAGTCTTTAAGCTTCGTTACTACCAAATTAACCACAAGACTATGCAATTATGACTACCAACCCATTTAAGGTCATGCATTATAAGCCTTATCAAAATCAATGAATAGCCCAATGGATTATGCTCCTAGTTGAGTTTTATCTCAAATTTCTCCATCAAAACTCTATTAAAGGTCAAATTATTGTTGATCAACTAGTCAAAGCACCTCTTAGTGATAACTAACCAATAAATTATGAATTTATTGATGAATCTATCATATCTATTTCCCAATTAGTCTTGGAATATCGAATGACTCTATTATTTGATGGATCCAAATGTGAGTAGTGAGGTAGTGAAGGAATTATATTAATCCCTCCTCAAGGCATTATTATGCCTTTATCTTTTAAATTAGACTTCAATTTTACCAATAACATGGTTGAATATGAATCATTGATCATAAGCCTCCAAATTGCCCTTGTATTAGGAGTCAGATCCCTTAATATCTATGGTGATTCTCAACTAGTGGTCAATCAAATTATTGGTGTATATCAATGTGAGAATGATATCCTCCAAAGATATAAAACCTTGGCTGATTAGCTCTTATCTGATTTTGAATGTTATGCCATCCAAACTACTCCTAGATAAACCAATAAGTTAATTGATACTATGACATCTCTTTCCTCTCTTATCCCATCCTCATCTTGAGAGTCTAGGCTAGGTGTCCTTATCCATCATGTTAACTAGCCTTCTTACATGAGAACCACTCTTTCATCTATTAATAATATCAAGGAAAACCTAGAGGAGCCATGGTAAACATAAATATTTACTTATTTGTCTACAGGCTATCTCCTCCCCATCTATCCAAAGGTATTAGGCATGTCTTCCAATAGAAATCTTCCCGTTATACTATACTGGGGGTGTACTCTATAAACATGGTTTTGATGGTATTCTTATTCATTGTATTCAAAAATGTGAAGCTACCGTAGCTATCCAAGAATTAAATAATGGGTCATGTGGTGGACATTTTAGTGGCCACACAATCACAAAAAAAGCTTACGTCTAGGCTACTATTCACCCACTCTGAATCAAGATTATTGCACATATGTTAAGAAGTGTGTAAAATTTTAGTAGTAAGAAAACTTATCCCATGTCCCTAGTAAAGCCTTGGGAGTAGTAAGGGATTTATAGCCATTATCCCAATGGTGGATTGATCTTATAGGGAAAATTAACCCTAAGTCCTCTCAACATCACAATTTCATCATTACCACTACATAATACTTCACTAAGTAGGTAGAAGTTATACCACTTATATTGACTAAGGTAGAAAATATTTTGGAGTTTATCCACCATCACATTATCTATCATTTTGTAATTCCATATAAAATAATAATAGATAATGGAAACTATTTCAATAATAAGAAAGTCTAGGCACTATGTGACTCATTTAAAATCAAATTATGCTTTTCCTCACCTTACTATCCTTAGGCCAATGGTCAAGAAGAAGCATCTAATAAATCCTTGGTCAAAATACTAAGCAAATTTATTAATTAAGTTGGGAAAGATTGTCATCTTTGTATCCCTTTCACCTTATTGGCATATCAAACTAGTATTCAAACCCCTACATGTGCTACTCATTTTTCCTTAGTCTATGCTATGGAAGTTGTACTTCTTATGGAAGTCTAAATTCCCTTTCTTCATGTCTCTCTTAAAGACATAATTTTTTATGAGGATTTTTGTTAGGATAATTTATACCAACTCAAAATATTAGATTATCATCATGCAACAGCTATTGATCACCTTCGTATATATCAAAAATGACTAAAATGAGCGTATAATCAACATATAAGAGAATGAGAATTTAATATTGGAGACATTGTACTTAAATAAAATCAACATGTCACTAATATGGAATGAATTAAAAGGGGTAAATTTTATCCTAATTGGCTTGGACCATACATAATAATGCATAAATATGGATTTGGAGCATGTCATTTGGATTTTCTTAATGGTAAACCAGAATGAGAACCTCTTAATGCATTACATCTATGACCTTTCAAAAGTTAATAGATATTGGCTGATTTTGGTTAGTTTATCTCAAATACTATCATATCCCTTTATCCCAAAATACCAAATAATGATATAAGAGCTATGTGGTTATTTGGTAGTCACTATAACCTCAACCTTGATTATGTATACCCTAGCTCTATATGTAACATTCTCTCATGGATAAGTTTCATCTATGATGGGAGAAACCCTAGATCATTATATCCATTATTTATTAAATACCCTTAATTTCCTAGGATAACACAATCATCTCATGTCTTAAATTCATGTAAATTATCCTAAGGCATCTTTTTATGCCAAACCTTGCATTATTGAGATCCAAAATCAAGTAAACAGTGAAAATCAAAAGTGTCAAAATGGGATAAATAAATAGACTGATCCCTTGAAGTACATCTATAATAAAATATAATGGAAAATAATAGACTGATCCCTTGAAGGATATCTATGCAAAAATTTCAAAATGTAGACCACTCCCTTGAAGGATGGCTACCAAGTAGAAAACTTCTCGTATTGATCAGTTTTCAAAAATTATGCTACTTAAAGGCCCTAAAAAAGAAATAAATGCAATTAAATAAATTTTAAAAAGTAATATCCCAAGAAAGCTTCTCGTTTTGGTTAGCTTTCTAATTATAGGTTTCCCATATTGATTGGTCTACCCATTGGCATAAAAGTGATTTTTGAAAGATAAATCATGCTTTTGAAATATGAGGTGAGGAAAGTTATCTCTAAATTAATCCATCCCCTATCCTACCAAAAATAATATCATCCTTGCCTTAGGTTAAAGCTTTAACTAACTAAGGTTGAGTCAATATCTCTTATCAACTAGCTAAGGATGCATAGCCCATGCATATGAGAGGTTCTCTTTTGGTTATGTTCCAAGTTACTGACATGTAAATCCATAATCTATAAATACCAAAATCCATAAATCTATCACAATAAAGAATTAAAATCTATCTATAATCCATAATCATTATTAAGCATAAATCTATAATCTATAATTTATTTACATTCAATCATCTAAAAACCATAAACATCTAAAAAGGTTAATAATGATCTATATAAAAAAACTAGCATAATCCATAATCATAATCCATTAGTAAAAATCATCTCATGATTTAACATTTGAAATCAATATAACATGTCAAATCTATAATCCATCCATAGCATACATGATAGCAATAATCAAAATTAATAAACATAACATCTAAATCTACATATCCATAACCATCAATAAATCCATAAAAAACACAAATGATCCATCCATAACCATAAATGTCTATATGTATACATATACATATACATGCACATATACATATATATGTGTGTGTGTGTGTACATACATATATGTATATATATACATACATATATGTGTGTGTATATATATGTATATATATGTGTGTGTGTGTGTGTATGTATATATATATATGTATGTATGTATATATATATATATATGTATGTATGTATGTATGTGTATACACACACACACACATATATATATACATATAGACATACATATATATATACATACATACATACATACATATATATATATATATACATACATATATGCATATATATGTGTGTGTGTGTGTGTATACACACCAAATATCTACACAAATGTCATAACATGAATATAATGGGGCTCTTGGCCCATCCAAAGTGATCAACTCAATAAAATCAATCCTATTACGGTGAATACTATCACCTCCCTCATCATTTCCTCCTCAAATTTTTACACTCCCTCTACTAGTATACCCCCCAAGAGTCCTCCATGATCTACTATATCCAGCCACATATGGTAGTCACATCTATATAATTCTCTCATAATAAGACATCTCAACAAGTAAATCCTTGTACCTCTAAAGTGGTACCATATCTATAGGTGTAACACTAGATCCTATAATGTTTAGAGTGGGTCTCTCTACCAAAGTAGACCTCATATACTCTATCTTTTCCTTATATATATCATTATCCTATGTAACTTGGTCATGTTGACCTCTCATGTTCTCTAGATCACTCGATAATGTGGCAATCTACCCCTATATAGTAACATGGGATATTTGTGCCTCCTATAGCTTAGCCCTCAAACTATCCCTCTCAGCAATAACTGAAGCCATATCCATATGATTATCTATAGGGGCATCCTATAATGGTGCCTCTTCCATGTGTATATTTGGGGCCTCCTACTCTACCTCTCTTCTTTCCTCTCTCTTTATCCTCTTCCATCACCTCCTCCACAACTACCTCATGTCACGGTCTCATTGCTCTCTCATGCCTCCTCACCATCTCAACTATAAACCAAGATACATAATCGTATGTATACCCAATTTCATCTAGGTAACATACTATGAGATCCTCTTATGGCCCCATTAAAACCACTATTATATCAGGTGTCAGCCAATCTAGCTCTATATCCTCCCACTTATACAAGCACAAAACTAATGGAACATCATGTAGTAATCCAAACTACCAACGTAACCTATCAAAATAAAATAACTCAAAGTGTTTTGGCCATCATACATTTACCCATATCTCTTAGGCAACATCACCTATATCTATCACTAAACCAAGCCATGCTGGGAAGTCTACATAAGGCCTCCAGATAACATCTCTTATATGTAAGCTATTGAACACCTGTCTATAGTGTGCTAGATCCCACACTACCCTATATATGTGTGGAATTATTAGGTATTCCTTCCATTGAAGGAATCCCACATTGTATACCATCTCCAAAAATCTATTCCATAGGGTCCCTATGGGGTGAATCACATGATGTGCTCATATGCCCAATAATGTAATATAAATGTGATGTCTAGACTTGATCAATGTCATGTATGCCAGCTCTAAAACTACCTATATATCTACCCTAATAGTGTGGGTTCCCAAAAAAAAACCATTCAAAACTCTACCATGTGTACTATAATTCTAGTAAAACTCCATGATAGTCATCCTCCCCTAGAATTAGGTAGTACATAATAAGTTAGTGCTAACATCATCATCATCGAGACTAGTCTCTCCATAGGATCTTGGTCATATAATGGCTTGAAGGAGAACCCCTTACAAATAATCTAATGTCTAGTGCATCCTCATTATATAATCATGCTAGTGACATAATTTGCCCAACCTCATCCATAGTATATATAAGAGCACCTAGAATCCATAGTTTAAGAATATGGTGGATGTCCTCTATGGTGATCATCATCTCACTAGTCGGTAACTGAAAAGTGTTAGTGGTATAATCCCATCGCTCTAGCAATGACACTATCATACTAATATCTCAATGGAAAAGATGATAATGGTGAATCCATCAAAATCCAACCACCTTGAGATGATCCTAGTACTCATCACTCATATACTCTCATAACTACCCCAGCAATGGAGGAACCCTATCTCTCATCATTAGTAGCTCTCATTCCTATTGGAAAAATCTTTTTCATTAATCAAAATCCTATGTTTGTTGATTTTTATCAATCCTCTTAGGATCGATGTTGATTTGAATCCAATTGATAGTGATCCTTATAGATCATGGTTGATCTATATGAACTATGTTGATCCTAATGGATCAACATCAATTCCCTCAACCCAACAAAATTTCCCCCTAGGCTATACATTCTTAAAATATAAAAAAACATAATGAAAAATATACCTCCCTTCTCCCCCACCAAATTTATTAATAAACCTAATTTATTATGCTAAAATAAAAATAAATAAATAAATAAATTACTAAATTTAGCCAAAATACACAAAGCTTACCTTGTATTGTAGTTGTCATCATCATCATCTGCTCTTGCTCACCTCCTTTATCTCTCATGTCTGCTTGCAAGGTTGACACATGTCAAATTTTTATATTGAATTCTTATTCAAATTGATAGCTAAATGATCCTTATGCCACATCAAATGCCCATATATATCTTTTCTCATGATCGGTGTCGATCCCCTAAATCAACATTGATCCCTTGCAGATCGATGCCAATTATCTTGGCTTATTGAAATTTTTTCACTTATAGACCATTTCATATGCTCTTAGTTTAGATCCCAGTCCCCATCTTATTTCCTTTGCTTTAGCTATCCCAATTTTATGTCATATTACCTTTTATATTTGAGGATTTTTACCCCTTGTTAGTTTCGCAATATCCTTAAAATCATACCCCTTTTTTCAAAATCTTCCCATTATAATATTCTGAGGGTATATTTTGTCTTGAGAACATTCATCTATAGGTAACACATACACCATATACAAACTAGATGTTATGGTCCACCATTCCTATCCTTTATTCTCTTGCTAACCTTTACATTCACCCACTTATTTTATCTGTGGCATTTTATTACTTAATTCAATCTTTGGGGAATTACTACCTACATTACTTTTTATACCGTTAAGTGAAATTTTTGGAGCTTCTTTGTGTCATCCACACTTTTAATTATCTTTTTCTATCACCCATTTGTCTATTTCCACTCATCCCATTATTTTTTTACCTTTCATCTTTTTCAAACCTGTCATCCATTTTCTCCCACTTCTCAACACCTAATTTGAGGGGGAATACCTTCTCACAATAAACTTGGGGCATTAGACACCATATAGTTTTTGTCTCAGGACCTATTATTCCATACCACTCCACAAAAAGGGGAAAATATAGATGCTAATTTTATACACCCTTGTGTATTAACAAGGTGCACCATCACATTATTATGTTATTTCTAACATAACAACCCCCCATTCATAATTATTTAAAATAATTACATTCATGCCACCCATTTACCTTTACCACATAGGTTAATTAGACTTAATTACTATATTTAAATAGTAATTAACCCATTTTTTACCATTTTTAACAATAAAATCCTAAAATTAAACAAAAACAAAACCTATTCAACCTCCTAACAACACTTCCAATAACTTACCCTCATCAAAAACCTATGCAAACAACTTAGTGTTACATTCATTAGGTTTGGCACATGGTTTGAAATAGCCCAAGCCAACTTTTGACCAAATGGGCTAATTGATGTTGATATTCCATGATCAACACCAATTCTCCTAGATCAACATCGATCCATATATACATAGAAATCTTCCATGGCTCAAAAGATGGTGACTTTGATTTTGGACTTTGAAACTCTATTTAAATCTAATTACAACCTATATATAGATGTTATCAACATATTTCTATCTCATGGAAACTTTTCTTGAGAGATTATCAAAGGATTTTTAAAGTTCTTTAACTCATCTTATCAATCTTATTATTATCCATAAAGTTTAGTATTACACTTCAATTCATTTACATTTTAAAATTATAATCTTTTTCATCTATCTGTCACTATTTTACATTTAGTTTTAATTATTTTATTAATAATATAAGTTGATATTATAGTCTATTTTTAAAGTTTAGAATTTTATACAAAATTAGTGTTGATTTTTTTGAATCAACATCGATCCTGAAGGATCATGATTGATCCCTGATAAACTTTCAAAACATTCTTGTAATTTGTTTTCATAACATTTTCAATCTTAAAAACCTGTCAAAACTTGCATTCTATTTTATAAAAACCTATCTTTTACATGTAGATGACTTTGCCTAGATTAACACATGATATTGTTAGCATATTTGATATTTCCGTTATTCAACAACCATTTTTCATTAATCAAAGTGACATTGTATTCAAATTAGGTCTTTGTACTATGGCTTTCACACCTAATCAGGAAAGATTAATGAACAATTGGCTATAATTCAATAAGATGTTGATATTACTACTAAATTCTAGGATAATTACTTTGATCATATTAATCTTTTTATAGATTAGATATATTTAGTATTTCTATTTATATCTTATCAATATATATCTTTATAATTTCATGTTTATTTATAAACTTGAATGTTAAACATGGGTTGACATCCATTTAAGGAAGTGTATCACTTCTTGGGACTGGTTTCTTACTAGGCAACCCACTCATTTTTCTATTAATATATTTTTTATGAGTTAGTGTGTTTTTAGGTCTTTCCTCCCCAGCCAAAGAGGAGTTCTCACAAAGCTTGATCAATGGTGCATAACTAACCTTCATCTCTAGGAAATCTTATAAACCCTACATTTACATTATTTCTAGTAGCCAATTAAATCATATTGAAAAAGCAAAAAAAATACTAAAACACATATATGCATCATATATCTCAAATGTAACAATCTACTAATCTTGGGCATGGTAGACTCATAGGCTCACCACTAATATGATACCTCATCCTTAGCCTGAAGGCACTCCCTAACCATCTATAAGAACCCATCATGTGTAATAGTTCCTTGAACTACATCACTCTTTCCTGAGCCTATCAATGATATCCAATGCTTGATCTCACTCACTAAAGGCCTAGTCTTTCTCTATCATGAATTAGAATTTCACCTAAACCAACTTTTCTATCTCATCATTTAGCTGAGAGATATTTGACTAAATTAGTGGCTATCATCATCCCATATATCTAAGGTGCTCTAAAAATTAGTCACCTACCATTTTAAACATGCAACCTCTCACACTGAGGAAATGATCTCCTACTCTAACATTTAGTATCTATGTCTATCATAGTCATTCTAGAAGTCCCTACCTAGCCTATATCTACTTGTGTGTCTAAAGGCCCTATCTAGCCTAAACCAACCTATGTCACTATTAAAATTACCATGCTAGGATCTAAAACCATCAAATATGGGACATCATTTCCATATCCATCCCCATCTCCACCTCAATACCCATATCTCCTACCATATCCATCTACACCATCATTATTATCATCCCCAACCTCACCATCACTATCCTACCAAGTTTTTTAATTTTGATTGATGTCTTAACCTCCATCTCCTTGATATCTATGGGCACCTATCCCCCTTCCAATATTGGAACTTTTAGCCTCAAATGGAATACTTGTACCCACTAATTCATGTAATATATAGTGACCCATACATCTATATATCTTCTAATATAGGCCCAGACAAATTGTGGTACAATGACATAAATTATTATGGCCTCACTCCTTGAGATCATAGGAGTATCCTAACTTATCTCATATATAATGTATCAAAACCATCATATCCCCTCAAGTACATCCTATATGTAGCCAAAATTCTATAATAATTGATTAGGGTAGTATTCCTTAATGATTTAGGATTGTCTCCAAGTCAAAAAACATCTGATAGTCATAAAAACCATGTACCATCCATCCCTAAACCACTACAACTGATTTATGAGATATGATCTCCAAATGAAAAACTATGGTCTTAGATCATTGAACATCCAACGATAGAATGGGGTGTCCCCCCTATGACCAAACCTACTTATTCATGTCTGATCCCAACCATATGCTAATATATCTTTTAGATCCCATACTCTATGCATCCCTATTAGTCACTTAATCAATATTTGCTCCTAGCTCTAGACCAATACTCTATCCACCTTGATATGATATCATATGGAGGTCTTTAAAGAGTTGTGATAGAATAATTGACCCCCAAGAAAAATGCACAGAATCCTCAAGCATTATCCTCACTACACCTCCAAAGCCCATATATAAATATAGACCACTCTTTTCAGGCAACAATATGACACTAACAATGGTCATGAGGACAACAACCTCCCTATCAATGAGATCTAGTGGTGATGGATCCTTAATAGGTATTCATCTATCTAAATGTTTGTATAAGTGTCTATGAGTTATATATAAAACTTCCCCTAAAACATGAGGATACCCTAATAATTGCACAAGTCATCAAGAACCACCTACTACTATATTGGTCGTATTTAAATAGTCATCATCTATGCATAGGTAGCTTAGGGATATGCTAGGTATATTTAATTATAATAATAGCCTCCCTAGTAGGCAAGTGAAATGTGAAAATCTCACTATGTTAGTGTGCAAATATCACGCTCAAATATGCTTTATCAACTTAGATGATTGGCATTTATGACACATCATGAAGATTTATCATCTAAAAGAAACCAACCATGTCCTTAGTCTAGATCTATAGGGTACACAGATAGTGTGAGCATTGCTCTCAACATGTGAAGATAGCCAATCAATCCTATAATCAAATAAAATTTTGCATCATCCTAACTATGTGTATCTTTTTAAGCCTCAATCTAGCCTACTCAACCTAATTGACACTCTTCTAGAGGTTGGACCCCTTTCGGGTCCTCAAAAATATCTATTATTAGCTTCTAGGGTGAAGCCACTATTTCCTCAAGGGAAAAAGCTATTGTTTAATCAATATTTCACATTTTTGGTGATATCATCATGTTCATTTTCATGAAAAATGGTGACTTCACCTAAAAATGAGTGAAATTTCTATTTCATTGATTTCCACCCACTTTTGGCATTATTGTCATTTCTAAAAATGATGAATTCGTATGAAGCCACCATTTTCCTTAAAGTCATTGTTTGCCTTAAAACAAAATGGTGGCTTCACCATTTCTGACCTAAATTAAGTAATAAATGCTAAAAATTGAAATAATGACAAAATTGAGATTACTTACTAGTGGCCCTTATTTGGTGTCTACATGTGTTTTCTCACTTGCTCTCAAGTGTGATGTTGAGTTCCTCTATTTTCCATTTTTATTGACTTAATACTCAGGAGACTAGAGCTTAGAATCTCAATAAGTTAGGGTGAAAATAATGTTTTTCACCCTAGGGGTGAATATATAGCCAAATATTTGAATTTTAACCCCTAAAGCCTATATTTTATTCCATACACTCTAAGAAGTGTATTTTTCACATCTATGGTATATTTTGGATGCCTCTTGATCTTATGTGCCTTATTTTTTGGTCGTATTATAACTAGACCTTATTTTTAGGACTCTCTTGAGAGCTATTTAACAACATATTTTTTCAACCTATATCTCATGTTTGTTTGAACATGAATCTTCAAACTCACATTAGGCTAGAAATGTGTTTTTATCCCTTACCAGCTCATTATGAATCCATTTTATATATTTTTTGCATAAGCTACCCTTTCCAATTTTCCCCATTGTGGAAAATTATTTTTTAATCAATCAACATTTATTCTACCTTTTTGGGTCGAACTCATTTTAAATCACATGTTTAAATATGTTAATGATTATAATTGTCTTTGGGAAAATCATTATTTTTTGACCAATTTAATGATTATAACCATATATGGGTAACTAATTATTTTTACATCCCATGTTAATCATTAGAACTATCTTTGGTCAAATCATTATTTTTCCCATTCCATCTCCCCTACTAGGGCAAATTCCTAGATGACTGATTATAACTGCTTTAGGCAAATTAGTGTTTTATACTTTTTTACTAATTATAACTACCTTTGGGAAAATATTTATTTATCCCACCACCCTAATAGGGAAAATATCCATGCCACTACTTATAACCACCTTTAATAAAGATAGTGTCACACCCTTTGTTATTAATTATAACCACCTTTGGGCTAATTAGTGAGTCCATAACCGTTACTATTTATAACCAAATTTGGGTAATTCATTAATCCCACCCATGATACCATATCTATCATGTCATTTTCTTCATTTTGATGGAATGTTCGATGACTCAAATTTTTTGCCTACTCCCTCAAAGGGGAATCAAGGGCTTATCGACCACTCTTTGGGGCATGAAACATTTATCTTAAGGACTTTTGAATTATTTGAAAAAAAATTATTATGTATATGTCCTAAAATACATTATCAAATAGGAATAAATTGAAGACACTTATTTTTGGCCACTTTCATTCCTAGACTGGGATTCGGTTCAACTTCTAGAATAAAATGCAATTTAATTTTAAAAATCACATAAATTCAATTGCATAAGGGATTTAATTACTCAAAAATGTGACAAGGCTAGTTTATTTGGTGTATTAATCTGTATGCACTATTAACCTAGTTTAGTTTCAACCCTAGTAAAATTATGACCTATTTATTTGACACTTTTGGTCTATTGAGTTATTAATTGAAACATTTAAAATAATTACCAAAGTACAAAAAACACTAATTAAGATTAATTACATTGTAAATATTAATTAAATTGCTTAAACAAAAATTCTAAATCAAATTAGTGAATTTAATTTATAATAAAAGGAATATTTAGCCAAATATGAATTCAAAGGTTAAAGGATCTAATAATGTGATTTATTAATTCCTAAATATTCCAAAAAGTTGAGTCACAACCTCACAAATATCTAAAGTGAGTTGGCATGCCTCATAAATATCTGAAATAGAGGTGTCATGATTTCATGAGTGCTTTAAACCAACCTAAGGTTAAAATGACTCAACCTAGGTTGATCTAGACTCAACTAAAGTTAGAATTTAACCTAAGTTCCTTAGGGTTGGAGTTATTTCTTAGAACTATAAATACAAGTGCCCACACCATATGCCAAGAAGATTTTTTGTTTAAAATTATTTTGCTGGAATACCTTCAAGAAGCCACTAAGAGTATTCGTCCATATTATGCTAAGTTTCACACCAACCCACAAGTGACCTTTGGAGAAGTGATACAATCATGTAGGATAATTTATACAAGACTCTAATTAATATAGTTTGAGCACAAACATTATTATGCCAAAAATCAAGCATCAAGTTTGATAAAGGAGGTAAATTACTTGTGTTATTTTTATCTCTATTTTGTGGTCTTATTTACTATGTTATGATACCCCTAGTTCTTATGCAAGATAGTCCTAGTGTATTTTTATGCTTGATTTTTGTCATTTGGACTAATAAGGGACTAATCTACATTTTATGTACCATTATAAATCCTAAGTTAAAATGACAGTCATGAGAGAATAGAAGAGGGGAATTTGTATGTTGGTCTTGAAAACCTCTTCTCCTTAAAAATCAACCCTGTACACATTATGGAAGATCATCTCTTTCAAGTTCTGCTATGATATCTTCATGTAATCCCTCATAAAGATCAAAACCATGCCAATTAGATTGATATGCCTTCTTATTTATGACATATTTAAGGCCTAATTGTGATTTTGATAATGTCAACCTATCAATCTTTTCTTTCTCTTCATGTTTGAAAATTGTTTTACTTTCTTATTCACCAAGGGGAATGCTAATAATGGTATTTTCATCATACATACTTGAATCACTCTCCTCATCATCTTTTTGGGGCTCACTTTTAGCTATAACTTGATCTTCTTCATTTACCTCTAATAGGATAGGTTATTCCTCAAAATGGGAGATGGTGGGAGGGTAAGAAGGTTCACTTGGTATAATCAAATGAATTTCTTGATGATTTGGATTGGGAATTGAGGGATCACTCTTAAAATTTAGGATCTTGGGGATGATGGACTCTTATAAGCATTCTTGGATGGAGAGAAAATTAAGATGTGTTATATATTTCCTATTTTTATCCTCCCACTCATAATTCATTATATCAAGTTTTGATGTACTTTGATCCCTAACCTCCTCAACAAACACTTCTTTTTTATTTTGGATGCCTTCTTGGATTGATTTACATGATGGAAAGATTTGAGGTTCCTAGGGAAGGATGGATGGGGATTATACAGGAAAATATTCTCTTTAAATTCAATTACCATATCTAGTAATTATCCATATTGCTTTTCCCATGACTCTACCACTTGATTCCAACTTGGAATTTTGAAACTAAGAATTTCCTCTTTATGGTGTGTTACAATTTTGGGGGTGGGTGAAGGGCTTGGAAGCTTGGGAAATTTCTTGGCTTGGGTTCTACTACCTTATCCTAATCTTTAAATGGTGTATAATTTTTGTATTCCATTCCTTTTTCTATTATAATTGACTAAAACATACATTCATTTCTCAAAGTCAATCTCTCTATCTAGGTGTGCTTCAAATTCAATTCTTATCTCTCCAAAATTATTTTTAGTGTGATTAGAATGAGAATGGATTTTCCAATTCTAATTGAGATCATGATAAGGGTTTATAGGGATTATAAAAATATTGATAAGGTTATTGGTAAGGTTTTTAGGAGGAGAGGAAGGATAGTACTCTTGATAGTAGGATTGTTTAATTGATAACTAGAACCATATGGGGGGGTAAGTAGAGTTATTATATGAATAATATGGATAATTATAAGGCTGATAATAATCATCAAGTTGATTATAAGTATAGATTTAATATTGACAAAGAGGTGTAAAATAGGGAATCCTTCCATATCTATCTATCACACTTCATGAGGCAAACAAAAACAAGAGAAAATATCAAGTATTCTTTGAAATAAGTACCTGGGTTGTTTTAAAATAGTTGATAAGAGCTTGAAATAACCATTTGTGTTTTATAGGGATGCCTAAAAAGGTTTATTAATTGAATATAAACATTAACAACACTTCAATAGATATACATTTTGTATCACCAGGTGTCTTAGAATGATTATCTATCTAATTTGCACCCATAAGAAGGTTGTTCAATCCTTCCTAACTAGATGATAGCATGGAGACACCTCTATGATGTGGGTTGCCTAATCCATAAGGTGAATATATAAATATGGATATATTCCTTGATGATTTACCTTGAAACTAAAACTAATCCTATTAATTGCTGACAAAGGGGTAGAAATGAGTAAAACTAATAAGTAGGAGGTGATGCACCAAATTTAACACCCTCCACTTGTCTATACTACATTAAAAACATGAAAAAAGACTAAAACCTATTGCATTAATTCAACATGAGTCTCTAAACATCAATATTTAAATATGAAGGTGAAAATAAAGTTAATAACTAAGAGGGGATGATCAAGAGGTCTCATAAGAGACACTAATGAATCAATATCCACACTTAAATAATGCAAGCTAATGTACCACACTCCATATGAAATGATAATATGACTAACAACATATAAATAGGTAAGGAGATATAATAAATAAAAGAGTGATATGACACTACTACTATTTTTAATCAACTAACCATGAATCATACACTAATTATAACATTAAGAAATTTAGAAATCAGTTTGTATTCATCTCAAAGGCAAAGTACAAACATTATTTAAGGAGGGATCCTCTATACTTAGGTTGAGGATGCTAACAATGTTAGATAAGGTAGTACATGTAATAAAAATGAGAGAAAAGAGAGAAGGGACATGGAAAGAGCCCATGATAAGTGTCATTGGATATAATACATAAACTTGAGCAAGAAAATAGTCATATAACTCCTTATTCTCATGTGTTGGCATGGTGTGGTCATGATCTTCTAAAAAGTTGGCATGGTGTGGTTACTCAAATCCTTGGATGAATCATCACCTTTATATTAAAATTTCTTCATAACTTAGTTTTTGAGGAGTTAAAAACTCATTTTTAATAAATTATAAGCTTATTAGCACTTGTTCATGCTTTGGCATCTTTCATACTGATATTTCAAGTGTTAGGTCTTCTAAGATTTGTTGACATATGATCAACTATTACAATACATTTTAGGTGTCTTAAAACTCTTCATTATTTATTCAACACTCCTTTGTTTTTTTTTCGGAAGTTACATGTTCACATAAACCAATTGACTTATATTCTTAAAGATATATATTCAAACTTGGATGATCTCTCAATGTTTTATAGGGATGAATCAAGTCTTTTTAGGTCTCTCCATCTTCAAAACATACAAATAAGCTAGTAACCATACATTTTAATTCATTTTCCTATGTTTTTTTCCCTCACACATCATATAATGTCTTGGATATAATTATAGTATGTATATCTAAGGTAATAGGTGATCTCAAGATGATCAATTAACTCCCATTCAATCAAACTACATGAAAAGAAACTAAACCTATAGTTTTAGGCTTATTTAGTACCCTTTTTGGTTCACATGTACTAATTTAATGCATTATTAAAATTATATAAATACCTATAGAGGTAATTTACATCATTAAAATACCAAACAAGTGAATTATAACATTTTAGAAATAAAAACTCAGACATCGGGTCCTTATGAGGGTTTAGGGGTGTTTGTCTTGGTAATGATTATTCATAAAGTTGAGTCCCTAAAATTATGAAACAATGACACAAATTTGGAGTATATGAACCATATTAAAATATAAAATAACCATTTGAAACCATGAAAAATCTCCTTCAAGTTATGAGCAAAATATCATGCCTTCTCGAGTATTACAAGATTGTGTAAGCACCTTGAGATGATTTTTTTGCTCCAAGACCTTTTAAAATGAATTATATTGAGTTAAAGATGATAATTAAAGGTTTTATACACATAAAATTAAGCCTATATATTTTATTCCAATTTTTTTGACTCTAAGAACCTCGTAGACCCCACCTTAGCCCATTACAAAGGTTTGTTGATAGTTTATGCACTTTGACCCTAACAACCCTATTTGGAGGTTTTATTATTAATTTTAGATACTCCATTAACTTTCGAAACCTATTTCATGACCCATCACATATATAATAACCATATAAACCTCAATTCTCAATATAAAACACATATTCCCCTTGTATCTTGAAGTCAAACATGTATAACTCTTAACGGGCTTACAAGTGTACAACTAGGCCTAATGTACCTTATTCAAGAGTTTTTTGACTTTATAAGGTGATTTATTCATATTAAAATAATTTTAAATATACTTTATAACCATATCAAGGTCATATTCATATTTATTTATCTTTTAAATGCTATGAATAACATCAAGACACTTTTACTCTTTAATGTTCTTTAGGGATGACTTGTAACTCCCTTTTAGACATATCATACTACTTAAAGTTTGATATTGATATTTATTGAAAAGATTTTATATGATTTAATTATGCCCCAATGTCTCTTATGAATCATATGCTCCTTATATCCTATGTTTAATTTAAAACATGCACATTTTCACATCCTTGTAGGTGTTTATCTTAGGTTTAGAACCACTATATATCTATTACTTGAATCCTTGAGGATTATAACTTGACCATGGAAGTTATTTAGAGATTTATGGGGACTATTTTCATCTCTTATTAGGTCTATAAACTCTTTAACTAATCATGAAACTTTTAAAACCTATTAAAAGGAGTAAACCTGTAGTTCTTCTACTCAAACCTGTAGGTGCATACATACACTATTTTTAAATTCTCTTTCCATGGATGATCTTATATAAAATTGGAAGATTTTTATTGAGACATGAAAGTTAACCTACACTTATCCATATGAATTATAACCTATTTTTCATTCATAGGTTGTATGTTTCTTTGTTCACTCATGAATCATGCTCAAGAAACTCTCTCTCAATGGCCTTCAGGGCCTACCACCTCATAACTTCCTATCAAGAATGATCAAGGATTATCTACTCACTGATATATATTATTACTTTAGGATTTAAATAATTATTACACCAATGAGAAACCAATATTCCTTATTGGTTTCTCCAATACTAGGTATAAAATGCATTATTGTGTTGAGGAAGTTTTAACAATCCTAAAAGACCTTCAACTAATTTTATGTTAAAACTGATGGTTATCACTTTTAAAGGAGTTTATTCAATATTTTCATCTCCCATATGAATATATATATTATAGATGAACCTATAACCCCTTTGTAAGTACAACAAACTATAGCCTTTCATCACTTTTTATGCCTATAACATTGATCTAGGCAAGGTATTTGTAGAAGTGTGTAGTTAACGTATGAAAAATTCAAGGCCTTGTAGGATTTGAGAGACATCTTGATGACCCTAAAAATCATTGCGTATAAGTGGAGATAGTGTGGGAGTCTAGTAACATCTTATCATCTATTAAAATCCATAAAATTATCAAGAACTCCTGTGTCTTCAATTTGTAACCTACTTTAATATGAAGCTTTATTACCTTTTGATTGCTCACAAATGCTAAGTGATTGTGGAATATGATGTGAAAAGAAATTTAAGACCCTTATTAACTCACACAACTTTCCATTTTCATTATTTAACATTACAACACATTTAAAAATCAAAAATTATCCCCATGGGGTTTTAGAAGGGTTTAAAGATAGCTAAACTTGTTAGTGATGGTTCATAGAGATAGATTATTTAAAACCTAAAATTATACCATGTTTCTAAATGGAATACAAATATCCTTATATTACCAATATAATTTAATCCAAATCTCTCTCTCTCTCTCTCTCTCTCTCTCTCTCTCTCTCTCTCTCTCTCTCTCTCTCTCTCTCTCTCTCTCTCTCTCTCTCTCTCTCTCTCTCTCTCTCTCTCTCTCTCTCTCTCTCTCTCTCTCTCTCTCTCTCTCTCGTACCGTTATAAAACTTGTTAGTTTTCTTCAGCTACCAAGAACTTGATGGAGAAATTGAGAATGTTCTTGCCTTTAAGGGGCATATAACTTCTTCCTATGCATTATTTTAATTTATGGAGGATATATAATGTTTTTTAGGAGATTCACCAACCTGAACCCTACTCTACCTATCTTTAGATGCTCTAATTATGCATAAAAACCTAAAAAACTCATCAAAACAACCTTTTCAAATAATGAAAGTTGATCAATTGAACTAAGTACCCTATGAGGCATGTTCATGAAGTTCTCCCTGACATGCATAGATCTAATTTAATTTAAAAAACTCCTTAAATCTCTTTTTTCTTTCCAACACTTCACACTGATCCATACTTGGAGTTAAACCAAAGAACAAAAGGGATTTACAACTTTGATATTTGTTAGAATTTTTTTTATACACCTTTACCAGAGTGTACAAACATAGTAACATACCATATAGTATTTCTCACATGCCAAGTACCCAAAGAAGACTTATTTTGACCCTAATCATGGGATTAGCTCATCGCATTTGATATTCTTCTATGAAATCATTTCTAGATTGCAATACTCAAAATATCAACAACAAGAAAAACCTTAAATTTCACAAAGTTACCTTAACTTGTCAAAAATACTTGAAAACCATGTTTTTACCTCAAAAAATCCTAATTTGAAGTTATTTATCTAGTATGAAATAGCATATATTTTAGGAATTTCACATCACTCATGTCTTCATAGTGAATCTATCATGACTTGGTTTCTTGAGATTTACCCTAAATTTTCCAATATTAACTTAAATTATAATAAAAACCTCATAAGGTATCAAGCCATGAATATTGGTTAATCACTTGAGAACCATGAATTCACATTTTGATCAAATCACCCTATAAGACCTTAATAACTACTACAACAAATATCAAATCCTTATCATGACAAGAATAGTCATGGCCAAGACCAAAACCTTCAAGGGATATCAACAAAGTTAAATAAGGCCTAGATAACAAGTTTCAAATGCTACTCACATATGGTATACAATTTTGGCTAATAATTACCAAGACACATATATTTACCTCTGATACCACATTATTCCCATTAACCTATCACATAACCAAAATAAGTCCTTAATTCATAACTCATACCATTACACTTTACTTGGTGGCATGCTCTACCATAGAGGCTATGTTGGGATGCTAATTAAATTTTTAAAATTTTGTGAATCTAAATTAGCTCTTAAATACAAAGAGATTTATGGGGCCCATACAAGTATAAGGGTCCTCAATAAACTCCTTTAGATAGGATACTATTTTCCCATAATGGAATCAGATGTTTATGTTTATCTCAATAAATGCCTTGTCAAAATCATGGTGATTTAATTCATGATCCTTCATGAGAATTTCAACCTATAAATTTTCCTTATATTTTTTCTACATGGGGTATCTATCTCATAGGTAAGATAAACCCCAATTCTTTTTATGGCCATAAGCATATCTTAACTATCACTGAGTATTCCACTAATTGGGTTGAAGCAATACATATCACTTATATAACTAGTAAGCATATCTACAAATTTATTTTGAACCACCTCATCTACCACTATGTAATTACCTCTTCCATTATATCCGATAATGGAAAGTCATTTAAGAAAAAGGATGTGAAATTCCTTTATACACAGTTCCATACAAAACATAGATGGGTAACTCCCTATTAATCTCAAGGTAATGGGAAATCTAAGGCATTAGATAAGAGTATTATAAAAATTATTAAAATGACTATTAATTGTTATGTCCATGATTGGAACTTGAAATTATTCTTTGCCTTATGTCATGAGCATACCATTCACCTCACACCTACATGTGCAACACCTTATTCCCTAGACTTTGGATCAAATCTATTATTTCTATTAAGACTAATTTTAAATCACTATGTGTTTCATTTCATGATATCATTGATGATGAAGAATATTGAATAGATATGATACAAGAGTTGGAACTCTTGGATGAGAAATGGATATCCACATTGAGTCATCTCAAAGCATATCATAATTAGCTATGCCATTGATATAAAAACTATATACTTCCCAAAGAGTTTGAAGTTGGTGATATTGTATTGAAAGATAATTATAAAAAAAACTAATGTAAACCATGATAAGAAAGGCAAAATTGAGCTAAATTGGCTAAGTCCTTTCATTGTCACAACAAACTATTGTTCTAGAGTGTACAGGGTTTCTACACCAAAGGGGTGTAAAATAAATAACACATGAAATTTATGCATTTCAAGCACTTTTATGCTTGATTTGTTTGAACATCATCTATAAGGGCCCCTAATTATGGGAATTCCCTTCACATAATTTTTTGTTCCCATACCTTTCATTTTCCATTCTTAAATTAATACTTGTATTTTTTTCATCTATTACTATCTAGATAATGATTATGACTTATAGGTACTATAGTTGGATTCAAAGGATACTTCATCTTGTAGTTAAAATTTGGTCCTCATCAACACATATTTTAAAGTAGAATATTAAAGCATGAAAATGTTTTAGCATGGTTTCCCTACTTGGTAGTCCTTCAAAGAACTTATTTTATCACTTTGATTAATTATTTTCCCCATTCAACCTCTCTCCCATTTAATCCTAATTTAATATTAAAATATGGTCCTTCCATGTATCAATTTTATTTTTACCAATATTATTATTGCATATCACATAATTTTTATAGATATTTTAACTATTATTTGAACCCATACCCAAGGTTATTTTTCCTTTAATAGACATTTACTTGTACACTTATTTATATTACCATATACAATATACTTTAAGAATAATCATGTGTATATCTTATTCAAAAAATCCTAAATATTTAGAAATTCTAAAAAACCAAAACATTTAAAATTTTCAAAAATCCTAAAAATTAAGAAAATAGAAATTCTCAACTAGAGATGTAAAGCCACAAAATCTTTACATAGTTTGTCATATTATTTGATGATTTATATTTTTTAGTAATATGGAATGTAACCCTAGGTTGATAAATAACTAATTAATAAATTAAGGAATAAAATAATACAAAACTAATATCCATTGATTTTCATAATAATTTATTTATTTGAATATTCTATAAATAACAATGAATTAGAAAATGGTTATTTAGTTGGAAAATATGATTGAGATGGATAAGTGGTGGGATGAGAAGTGATGCAAGAGCAGGGTAGAGTGTCATCAAAGGATAATAAGTGTTATAAAACTCTTTAAATAATATCATAGTCATATTTTATATTAGCACACTACTTTATAAACCTTATTTGCAGTGTTAATGATCCTATGTAGGTGAAGTAGTGAAATTCTAGGTAGACATTTGCTCTATTTTAGGAAGCCTATTCTTATGTGATTAGGACATAGATTGTTGTTTATTATATTTATTAACCTATTTAATTATTAAACCCTAATATTTCATGCTTTTTATGGTCTTTATAAACATAATTAGGAGAGTGGCATTATTAGGGTAGGTTGGGCATGACCTAAAAACCCCATGTGTTGAGTGATACCTACATACCAATACATCAAAATGGGATCAAACCCAATGTAGTTATCCCAATATAAGTTTTTTTTCAAGTGAGAGTGATGCTACTATGTCTAAGTATAAATGTTAATTTGAATGCTTTGAGTGTGAATTGAGATTGGAAACTTTAGTAAAATTGAGAATTGGGTTGCTATAGATGGATATATACAAAAATAAAGGTAAATAGGGATTAATAATCTTAATTTACATAACTATTTATGATATTATTCATTATAATCACCATATAGAGGATAAATGAATGAGAGTGGTTTTTATATAGTGTTATGATGCTTGTCAAGACATGAAATGAGTCGAGGCTGACCTTAAGACACTTCAGGAAGTGGAAAGATATATATGAGGGGAAAGAGAAGATAAGGATCAATAACACTACCCCATTTACCAATATTTAAATTTGATATAGAATAATGGGTTTTCTCTATTGTCCAAGTGGCTTGACACATATGAAAAAGGATTAGGGATGCCTAGGTGATGGCTCAATGTAGATCTTGGTATATTTGGGAATGAGATAGACATGATAAAAAATATAAAAGGATCAAAATAGGCCCTAAGATAGGTTTAGGGATAAGCTAAGGATAAGGTGGTTTCAAGTGATACTCACTGAGTTAAAATTACATTTTATATGAATACATTCCCCATCCACTTTATTCTATAAATGCAATTAGAAAGAAATGACCAAGATAAAGGAAAGAGAAATGTATCTAGAATCACCTATAAGGTGAATATCATGAATGTTTGTTTGAGTATATGAACTATACTCCATTTTGTGTCTCAATACATTAACCAATGCTAAAACTTGGTAAAATCCTATATGTGCATGTATATGGTGATCAAATAGTGAATAACTTGGACTTAGCTAATGGATTATCTAATACCCATGTGTGGGTGGATCAAGAACTCAAGTTAGCCTTAATATATCATCTCCCACCCCTATTTTATGGATCATAATCTATGAATATATTATATTCAATTGATGACTTGTAAAACCCTCTTATGTAGGTGGATCAAGAACTCAATTAGGTCTTGAATCAATCATTATTTACCCATTTATAGTAGAATAAGTTGAAATAAAATTGTGTGGTATCATGAAGCTTTAAAAGATGGATCTAGGCCACTCAAAAAAATTGAAATGTAAAACAACTTAGGGGTACCTTGGAAACTCAAGAACTCAAGAATGATAACTAATGTAGATAGAATGAGTCTTTAATTTGGTGTAATTATGGTACATATGGTGTCTAAAGTATATAACATGGAGAATATCTTGGAATTTTCATTCCATATAAGATAATTAGTACAAAACAAATCATATGGAAAAAAAGTACCACACACATGCCCCCAATTCTAATATATATGCATATGGATTTTGGATGAAGTTATAATAATCTATGTCTGTGTATATTTGAGACTAAAATAGGAGTGATCATACCATGCATGATACCCACAATCTTATCAAACCCATCTAATTCTATGTAAAAAATAAATATATATTGAGGATATTTGATAATCTATGACTAAGACTAAAAATATAAATTGTACTTGATTTACCTTTTTAAATATTCTAAAAACACATATTTTTGAATCTATTAGACAATAAAATAGTGGATGTATTATATCACAATGTGTGTTTGACAATATACTATGTTATTATAAAAAGTGTTGTTTTTAATAAAAATTAAAACTGATTTGTATATGACTATATTTCATTATATTTTCTTGAGTCTATGCTCTATAATCTATGTATGCATGTTAAAAACTATGTTTTAGGTGGTCACTAAGATGGCTTAATCTCTATGAAAAACACCTATGAATGCCCCCTTTTTATGGGAGTTTTTAAACTTATGTAATAAATGTCATTAAAATAAAATCTATGCATCATGTGTGTTAGACTAAAAATGTATGATATCTATGTGATAAACTAATATAATGTGTATACATGACATAATAATGTAAAAGAGATCAAGCATAGGTTGGAAATATATGATGTATGTTAGACATAACATTCACAAGGTTTCTAAGATAGATATAATAATGTAAGCATGTATATGAACAATAAATCTAAATACAATATGAGTAAAAAACTTGGGGGGATGGGACATGATGTAAATCAAGGCACCCAAGAAGGAAGGGGAGATGCATGAGGTACCTCATAGCATCAAAAAATGTATGTGAAAGTGATAAGTAAGAGATAAGGGTCATGGCAATGATGCATACATGAAATTATACTTACAAACACATGGGGCATGCAAATTAGGCCAAGGGGGCATAATACAAGGGACATGGGTACATGTCATTAAGTTTAAGAAGATGAAAAAATACAAGGAAATGTTCAAATGTATTCATACCCAAAAAATCATGTAATTTTGGCTTTGAGACACATAGAAGGAAATGTTCAAATCTCCACATACATAATCAATAAGCATACATAAAGGGCATGGGCACATGTCCAAATCATAAGATAAATGAAAGGGAAATGGTATATTCAAACTCCCTCAAGTATATGTAAAATAAAAGAGATACAATCAAATCTAGACTAGTAAAGCTATAAATAAAAGTATAAATAATCATGTGGTACAAATCCATATAAGAAAAAATATGTACATAATTTGAGTCTATAGTAATTATAATCAATAAAGAATTAGTGTATTATATGATGATCAAAATCAAGATATAATAAATGATAAATATAAGATATGGAGTATAGGAATATATAACCTATCAAATTATAATTTTTGTGTATGATGTCCATAATGGGCTAATATATCAATGTCTAATTGGTGTTTATGTGTATGTTCCCTAATGGGTCGATAGTAGTAAATATGGATGTGTGTAGAGTACTAGATTCCTATAGTAATCTAAAGAAAATAAGGGAAAAATTAAAGCATGCATGTATGATAAAATTTACTAAACTAACATGGATATCATATGTATCACCTGAAAAATATAAGGATTGTAAACATGGAGATGTATACAATCTAAAATTTGTATTTTATGAGCAATATTTAGATGTTTTTGTATTTTTAAACATATTATTTTTTTTATGTGTTTTCTGAGTATAATCTCTGTACAAGAAAAATGAAAAGGAAACTATGTACAAGGATCAATATAAATCAAACTATGTATAAGTAAATTTGGATAATGAAACTATGTACAAGTAAAAGGGGAACATACTAATTGACCTTGAAATGTCTTTTTGACAATAAAGGATAAAATGATCATTTTTTAGAAAATTAAACACCATATTAGTAATGTAAATATACAGGTATCATAAATGAGTCATAAAAGGTATAAAAACATACCTTGTTTCCACATTGGATCAATAATAGGATCAAATGGGTCAAAAACTTCTAATTTATAAAGAGACATTGAATCATCCCAACCAAATCAAACTACTTGATCTAAATTTCTATCTACCACCTAAATTTCATTCACTTGGTAATGATTCAAATCTAAGAAAATGATTTTGGAATCAGAAATTATGGATGCTCTATCAACAAAAAATTATAAATACTCTTTTAAGATACTAGAGGTATATATAGGTGTAAATATGATAAGATCAAGATGTCTTATAATAGACTCACTATCAAGGTGACTTGTATCAAGTATAGGAAGAGTGACCACATGTGACATGTGAGGAGGTATCTAAGATTTATACCTAAATTTGACTATGGAGTATGGCTATGAATCTATGGATCTCACTAAACTAGCATGTGAATTATGGATCTCTTAGGGACCCATCTAGTAGAAGAAGATGTAACTGCCTAGATGTTCTATGAAAAGTTTTTTGGGGACTAAATAACATTTATTTGTGTGTGAATGGGTTATAGAGAGGATATCTATAATCCATATCATGTCTCTAATGTATGAGTCTCTATAATAAATATCTACATGGGAGATTGTGTATATGTGGTAATGATATAGAAGTAGACCTCACCTGTAATGGTGGCTCAATTGATATATGAGGTGTGCTAATGAAATATATATATGGAGTTATTAATGGTGATTTATATGTAATTTGATATGGATTAGGTAAAGGATATTTATATGAAAACCCTTGCTCTGTAACAACCTAATTAACATGTATATACTTAAAACATATGTATAGGGTGGAGGGAATGGCTTGAATCTACTATATCCAAGGCCTACTAATTAACATATCAAATGTTATAGAATAAGTTAAAACTAGGAATATAGTAGCCACATGTGTGGGCCTAACCTATAATGGAAGTATGATCTCCCTAATTTATCACATGACATGGACACTAAAACCATGAATAATTATATTTGTTAAAGAAATATCCTAATCTAAATAGCCCAAATGATGTAGAAGTGTAATATTACACATATTGATGCATGATCTATTGAAAACCATGACATTCTAAATAAGATGATGATCAATGTATGATCATACAAAGAGTGTATACAAATATGAGTCATCGATAATGATCTCCTATTCTGATAAAGTGATAAGAGGCCTAGTTGGCATTGTAGTATGATACACATAAATGATATTATGTAGATGGTGTGTGTACATTATATGAGTATGATAAGATGATGGTGGTGGATGTGCTTGATATGTATAATGAATACTTAAAATGTTTGTTATCTCATTAGCTATATTTTTTGTAAATGGATCAAAAAATAATTTCATCACTTTTGATTCAGTTAGTTGTGATTTAAGTGTTTCTATAGTGGTGCTCAAATCAATGATATTAACATCTATCAAATATTGGATCTTATGTTATAATTTGATGCATCTATTTATAATATAGTTATGGGCCATATGATAATAAAAAAATGCATTGGAATCATAATTATTTGGAAGAGTCTAGGTCATATCAACTTATTCAATGGGAGGGAAAGATATGACATTTCATTATAAAAGTTACTAGAGAATGTGAGATGATGATTTAAGAAGATTCATAAAAGGTCTACTTAGAGGATCTGATAAAACCACATGAGGATTTGGATCTAAGGCTATATTAACTATTGTGTTTATCATTCTTGTTTTAATGGGGCCTCACCTTATAATGGAGCTTATTTGAACTCTTATTAGTGGAATATGATCTAGTTGTGTACTTTAACTTTCCCATGGAGAGAAATTTGACTTCCCATTATTTTATTATGTTGCATAGATCTTTATATGATGGGAATTTTTTAAATATTATATATTAATATAATGTTGTTAATAAAAATGAATTGAATATGTCATGGATTTCTCTATCTACCATGGGGATAGCCATCTTTACTAATATGGTGTTATATCACAAGATATATTTAGCTATTGGCTCATTAGATTTTTACTTTAGTTGAGTGACATGAGCATAGGAAACATTTTCACTAATGTTGATAAAAAATGTTCCAAAAAATATCTACAAGTGGATTAAATGTTTTAATGGATTGATTAGGGATATCATATAGCCATTATAATTCACAGTCCTTTAAACAACAAGGGAAGAACTTAGTTAGGATCTAATTATTAAACATGTATTCTAAACATGATGCATGAAAAACACATACATGATTCTTTGGGTCACCCTTAACATCATATGGAGTAAGCTTGGGTGCTAAAAATTTGGATGGAAAATGATTTTTTACTATATGATGTGCCAATGGTGCATGTAGGAAAACATGAGAGTACAATTCATGAGATGGTCTAGTGGTACCCTGCTTAAGATGTAACACCTTGGCTTATAGATAATGGATCTCATGAATAATTAATTTTAAAAATGGAGATGAGGAATGCATACTAGCCATATGAGGGGTTTCTACTAGTGAGAGTTACTTTGTTATAGTAGGTTGTTGTAGAATCTAAGTTGCCCTCATAGTATGTGTAACATTAAAAAAATCTATGGGATTATAAGATTGACCTACATTAGACTTTATAAGATCTTATTGAATAATATGAATAAGTTCATCATGCATATTTTGATTCTTATAAATAAAACTTTACAATTATCTCTTATTGATCTCATCAAATTGGTTATCAAATTTTTCCATTGTAAGTTGGAAAGTAGGAAAACAAAAAGTTATATATATTGAACCTTTGAAGAAATTAAATCTATGAAAGATTGCAAAAATGAAATAATGAATCAGATATAAGATTTTGAAAATTGTTACTAAGCACAAAAAATATAAGGATACAAACCCTAAGATCATATAAGGCTAGTGTTTGGGAACTATTTGAAGTAAGCGGGGTTCACCTAATGATTTATATTTTTTAGGATTGTGGAATGTAACCTTTGGTAGATACAGAATTGAGTAATAAATTGGGAAATAAAATAAGACAATATCAACAACCACTAATTTATATAATAATTGATTTATTTGAATATTCCATAAATATCAATGAAATATAAAAGGTGTACTTAGCTATAAAATATGATTGAGACATAAAAGTTATGCAAGAGTAGGGTAGAGTGTCATCAATAGAGAAAATGTGCCATAACAGTCTTTAGATAATACTGTGGCCCTCTTTTTTAGTAGTGCACTATGTTATAGACCTTTTATCAAGTATTATGACCTTATGTAGGTGAAGTAATGAAATTATGGGTAGACCTTTCCTCATTTTTTGGAAGCCTATGCCTATATTACCAAGACTTGGATCATTTTCTATTCTACGCTTTCATGAATTTCACTATGAAACCCTAAGCCTCCATGCTTGTTAGGGATTTGATGAACACAATTGGAAGGAGAGTGGTATTATTAGGGTTAGGTAGGTGTTATCTCAACACCCCATGTAATGAATAATTCCTTCATACCAATAGAGACATACAAGTTATGCAAAAGTAGGGTAGAGTGTCATCAATAGAGAAAATGTGTCATAACAGTCTTTAGATAATACTGTGGCCCTCTTTTTTAGTAGTGCACTATGTTATAGACATTTTATCAAGTATTAATGACCTTATTAGGTGAATTAATGAAATTATGGATAGACCTTTCCTCATTTTTTGGAAGCCTATGCCTATATTACCAAGACATGGATCATTTTCTATTCTACGCTTTCATGAATTTCACTATGAAACCCTAAGCCTCCATGCTTGTTAGGGATTTGATGAACACAATTGGAAGGAGAGTGGTATTATTAGGGTTAGGTAGGTGTTATCTCAACACCCCATGTAATGAATAATTCCTTCATACCAATACCTCAAAAGGGGATCAATCCTAATGTAGTTCTCCTAATCTAAGTGTTGGTGTAAGTCAGTGTGATGTTAGTATGCCTGAGTATGAATGCTAATTTGAATTTTTTGAGTGTGAATTAAGACTATAAACTTGAGTAAATTGAGATCTAGGATATTGTAGATGTATTTACATAGAAATATGGGTAAATAGGGATCAATAACTTTAATTTGTTTCTCTATATGATAACATAGTGGACAAAAAAGTAGTGGTAAAAATTTAGTATGACAAAGACATCATGAGGACAAAACATAGCAAGGAAAAATGTAGCAGTATTGGTAATGTCACAAAAATATTTTAAAGAGCATAATTGGGATATTTTATTGATTATCACATTGTTTATTTGTTGTCTAGTTCATTTTGGTGATAGTAGTTAACATTTCATGGTGGAAAAGTAATGAACCAAATTTAAAAGCAAAATAACAGAGGAAAATATGATTTTGTGAGTTTGGACCTTTAGTTGAAAGTTGTGTCATCTTCTGTGTGAGCAAATATTTTACTATGTTTTGTTTCTATGATGTTTTGTCCTTGCTACATATTATCCTCACTAAATTTTTCACACTACATTTTTAACCACTACATTTTTGTTTGCTACTTTTTTAATGGATGCCTAGTTTTCACAGCTATTTTTAAGTTTTTTCATGAGAATTTCCATCTAGGGAATAAATTAATGAAAGTGGTTTTGATATAGTGTTTTGATGATTTTTGAGACATGAAATGAGCCTAAGCAAACCCTAAGATTCTTTAGGAAGTGGAAAGATATATATTAGTGGCACAAGAAGCTAAGGGTCAATAACACTACCCCTTTCCTACTAACACACTCTGCTATAGGTTAATGGGGCCATGTTATTGTCTAGGAAGCTTGGCACATGTGAGAAGGGATCAAGGATGTCTAGGTGATGACTCAATGTGAATCTTGGTATATTCAGGCATGGGATAGATGTGCATAAAAGCTATAAAAGGATCAAATATGCCCTTAGGTCTAGGGATAATTTAAGGATAGGTTTGTCTCAAGTGATACTCATTTCATTAAAATGACATTTTATATGAATACATTTCTAATGGTTTTCTCTCTTGATCTTATTCTCAGTAGCATTATTTGAGTATTGTGTGTATGAAATCCATTTTTGTTAAACCGTTCATGGGTGGGAAACACAACTTATACAAATCTTGACTCCATCAAATTTGGTCATTGAAGCAAATTATGATTATCCCTTTCCCTTAGGTGATTGCCTATGTCTTGGGTGGGTATCTTTCTTTCCAAAATGATCAATTTAATTAGAATTATCACTTTTATTGATTCCTATTTCTAGGATAACTACATAGCCTGAGGTCCATGTGGACTATGTAGGTATCATTTAAATACATGAGGTAGCTTGAATTAGCTCAACCATTATCATTGCCCCCTCTTTCTCTTACACTCGCTCCATTTTGTGATCCAATTACATTATGATCTCACCATTTTGTGAGCCACTTATTTTACACTCCCATCATTTTGTGAGCTTATTTAATAATCTTGTCATTTTATGAAATTATCTTACACTCTCATTATTTCATGATTCATTTAAATATCTTGAATTCTAACTATTTCATCCTAATCATCGTTCTCACTTTTATTCACTCCTATTTATTTAAGAACTACACCTTCCTGAGGTCCATGATGGAGCATTTAGGAAGCATCCATTTTCATGGGGCATTTGGGGTTAGTTCAACCACTTCTACCTTATTCTTCCATTCCCCTTAAGTATAGTTTGTCAATTTATCTTATATATCATTCCATATACTTTGGGACAACACACAAGAGTAATGTCTTATTACCACATGTGCAGAATGCTGATTCATTATTTGTTTATTACTTTTAATTATGTTTTTTTCATGTGATTGGATTATTTGATTTCTTGTATGTTTGATTTATTACATTTTTTAATTTTTTTAGTACATTAAATTGTGTTGATTAATTATTTATGTCAAAAAATCATCCCTTTCACCTATCATGAAGGTTAAAATAGAATCATACCAGTTTAATAGTTTGGTCTAAAAGATCATAAGAGATATAAAAGATGCATAAAGAAGTTTTTAAATGATATGGGATAATAATAAATTTGATAAATACTTAACAATACTTTATTATTAATTTATAAATAAAATGTTCTCTTTGAAAGAATGTAAATAAATATGATTATGTAATCAATCCTATCTGATAGAGAAAACATATGAATTAGATAAACTCTTAAAGTAAATATTTTTGTTTTTTAATGAATATTTATGAATCAATAACTAATATAATAAGTTTATGTTTGACTCAAAAAAGGTCCAGTGAAAATAATTTAAAAGAGAGGAAATATACAAACAAAATATTGAAATGATAACCAAAGAAAGAGATAGATATAAAAACTAACATTCTAAAGAGATATAAAACCTAAATCTAAAAAAGACAAGAAAATAAATAGAAAGAAAGACAACATTAATCTAATGCAATAAAATAATTCTAATAAGAGCAAGACATAATGAAATTAAGAAAGAATCTAATAAATATAATTAAACTAAACAATAAAGAAAGGAAAATAAATCTACTCCAAAGACTATACGTAGTTAAGAAATCAAATAAAATAACTTTAGTTAATTAAAGCTATAAAATCAACACTAACAAATGAAGGTAAAATTATCTAAGTCTAAATATTATCAAACAAATTACACACTCTTAAACTAAAACCTAAATTAAAAAATAATCTAAAGATTACACAAATAATTTCTAGCCTTTTAAAAAAGTTGTCTTAACAAGTAATTCAAATTTTATTGATAAACATCATTTTTGATACAAAAGTCTTTAACATAATAACCAACAAAATATGAATTGATCAAAAACATGTTGCACAAAGTGAAGTGTTCATTAATATTTAGGCCAAGTAGTTGGATTATACTAAAATGAATATAAATATGAAACCATTTTAAGATATTAAACCTAGCATTCTTTACATAATCAATTTATAAATTGAACAAATAAACTTGGATATACCTATGATTATTAAGCAAGTTACTTAACTATCAGAGAAAGTGTCCTTGATCTATATGCAAGAATTATTTATCTCAGATATATTGAATGGAAATAAGTATGAATATGGACTTGAAATGAATCAAAAGTCTTTTCAAAAATACCTATTTAATGCTCCTTATCTTCTATATCTTTTTGATCTTCTTTTATAATAAATTCCTCTAAAGATGGTTGAGGAATAGTTATAACTAAATTTTAGTTAGTTATTAGTTACGACTTAATTGACTTTAATTAAGTCAATTAAATTTTAATTATTACATAACTCATTTTTAGACTTTAAAAATAAGTCTTAAGATCAAAATTAAAAATAATATATTAAGGGGAGTGACTCTAATTAGGTGGGGTCCCATAGACATCATAAACATCTAAATAAAACAATTTATGCAAAATTATCTAAAATAATGTAAGTAATTAAATTAAAAATATCACATCTAAAATTCATCCATATGCATTATAAATATAAATTAAAATATCCATATCAAAGTATACTTGTCTAAAAATGTTTTAAACTATAAAACCACTATCAATTAAAAATTAAAATAAGTATTTGATAATTATCAAACTATAAAAAAACATTTTTAAAAACTTCTACCCATCCTCTAAATTTGATAACATTTCAATTAATAGATAGAACTTATCAATCATGTACTTATTATAACTCATACTGGTTGCTAGAAACTTGATCAAATTTATTGTATACTTGTCTTCTTCATCATCCACCTCTAACATAACTTTCTTCACCATCCTGGTGACTATTGGTGACACTAAAAGACTGACTTCTTTCCTTTTCTTATTTAATGGAAATATTCTTTCCTCCAACTGATGATGAGTAAAATTGCCAAGGTTAAGCTTAGAAAAAGAGGCATATGGATTATCAGTTTTAAGAGATAGAAGATTTAAGTATAAAGGTACTAAAGCATGAGAGTGGTGTAAGTTATCAAATTTTTGTAAGTCATGTTTAGGAAACTATTCATTTTAATAAGGAGAATGACGGGAAACTAAATTATCTTATGATTGTAAAGTGGTTTGCATTCTATGAGAACCACTAGAATTTCCATGTCCATATGGATGACTTATCTAATCAATCCTTCTCCAACTTTGATTTATTTTAGTATTCATAGGGGTAAATGGTAAGGATTCCATATAATTTTAGAAATTAAGATCAATAACATCAAAGTGAATTGACATATGAGTTCCCTTATTAAAAAGTCTAGAGAAACTCTTACCAAACCTCCTATTAGCAAAAAAATGACCTCTAGACATAAAACTATGGGAAAATAAGTTTTCCTTATTATCAGGTTGATCTATTCTCCATGGATTTCCTTGGTTATTATTTGAATTAGGGGGCCCACCTAGACATTCTAAAAGATAAAATAAATCAACAAAATATCTTTTTGAAACCACATATCAAAATCAACAACCTCATTTAAATGTCTAAAATATAGACAAATTTCAATAAAGATTAAAATTTGAAAACAATATATTATCAAGATAGACATAATCCATTAAAAACTAAAATCATTACTCACAAAATCCATTCACTATTACCAAAAAAATTGATAAACTTAATTTTTTAATAGAACTGACTGCTTCAAAATCTTCTAAACCCAACTTCTCAAATTTCAAATCATCATAAAAATTTCAATAGCCTTGAAATCTTAATTCTCTTAACATAAATTTGTGTGTCAATAATAGAAAACATCAATAAATTACTCAATATTTTCTAGATATCTTCTTTAATACTGAAAACCCCCTTCAAATATCTTAAAATTCTAGCACAAATGCCAAAGATCAAAGATCTATATTATTTCAAAACATTAAAAAAAAAAAATGAATCCACTGTATACATTCATATTCACTATCAATAGGATCAATTATAACCATTTATGACAAAATCACATATTTCAAAATATATTCTATTCATATTAAAAAAAATTGAAAACTCAAAGGCAAATATACCAAGAACTCCATATTAATCAAAACCTTGCGTTCAAAATAAAACTATATTATGATGAACTACATGTAAATTTCCCAAATATTCTTTACAAAATATAAATGTTCAAATAAATTCTCAAATATTCTGCTCAGACTTGTATTAAACAACTTGTTTCTTCCATAAACATCTCATAACCAATTATTTTAAAATTTTTGTCAAAACTAATTGACTTGTATACACAAATTCATCACTTTCCATTTCATAAATTAACACCCTATATTTACATATTCAAAATCATTATATAATGAATATCTTTAATAAAATGCATAGTAAGATCTGTATTTTACTTTATGTAAATAAAAATAAACACTTTCAATGAAAAATTGACTAAATAAACTATTTAACTAGCTTCTATCAAATTAACTGATTGAAACCAGCTTTTATCAAATTCATCATAACCAATTTTAGTTGAACTTTACAACTATCTCATACTTGTTCTACTCATAAAAATGAAACATAAACATAACTCACCTACAAATTTATTCAACAAACTTCCAATTTTTTCCTTCATATCCAAGGCTTTGCTTCTGTAGCAAGCTTGTTAAGAATGATAACTAAATGAAATAAATCCACCTTTGTATTTTATTTATCTTGAAGTACTAAATGACTATGCCTTAAAACAATATTGGCTAGCAAAGTTTGTCAGTAATTATTTCTATCTCTACCTAAAATTAAAGAATTTTTGATAAAAATAGTGTTCATCTTTGTTACCACTAAACCTTCCTCTTAAAATCTTGAATCAATGCACAATACACCAACCTTAAATGCCAAAATTTATGTGGATTAAAACAAATCCTAACATATGCATCAAATCCTAGGCACATTAATAACACATCACTTGTCGCTTAAAACCATTTAACCCTAATTTGAACTTAGAACCTACTCATGTAAACTTCCACCACCTTTGTGTTTATCAAAGCCATGTAAGTCAATTTCCTTAACATAACCATTATTGATATAATGAACATCATCTGACCTTATAAAAACACCACCTTTTCTTCAAAGATTTATAACCTTCAACCCATGCCATAATGCAAATACTCATATCAAAGTATCTAAAATAAGACCCTTATAAATATTTAAGTCACTAAAATAACCCTTATAGATATTATTAAAAATAAACCATTAATTTCAACAAAAAACTATAATAAATTCAAGATCCATAAATATAATGCATTCAACAATGATAAAAATCATCCTGAGCATTTTACATTTAACTCTTAATCAAAAAATGCTACTTGCTTGATGATCTTATATAGCACAAAGATTCTAAATTTTTTCATTAATCGATATTCATAAAACATGACTTCCACTAATATAGATATATCTATTTTTTTCATTAAATCTATAAATGATTTCAAAAATATTTGTAATGCAAATCCCTAATTTCACCACATATAGAATCATGATAAACATTTTAATATAAAATGCATATTCAAATGACATAATGAACTAAGACCTTTAATTGGCATTTTTAGTTGTTATGATAATGTCATTGATATGGTATAATCATCGCAAAATACTTGTTTAAAAAATAAAATAAGGGCTGTTGATAAATAGGATCAATACTGGTGACCTTGCTAGCTTGTTTTAGTAATGGAATAAGGTAAATATATATATATATAAGTTGGCTATTAAAGACAAAAATACCTGAGAGTGCAATGTAGATTAATAGATTTTCAAGCACCTAGATGCAAGCCATTTTATTTATTAAATTTCAAGGGATGAGGTGTTTGGTAAGTGTGGCATAAATAATAGGAAAAATTAGAAAGGGAAATTTGATCTGAATAAAAAATCAATTGTAAAATATTTAAACACAATTTTAAAAAAATAGTAATACTTTAGAAACATATTGATAACCATTTTCAAGCTCATTTATACATAAAAATAAATCATGTCATGTAAAATCATCTTACCATTATTGAATACTTATAGACATATTGTATTTTACATCTACTTTCCTTCTTGATGAACTTCATTAAGGTAATCAAACATGATCCATTCAAAGAACAAGAAACAAATAGAAAAAGAAATGCAAAAAAAAAAAAAAAAAACCAAAACAAATAGAAAAAACAAAACAAAAAAAGTAGAAAGCAAAAAGATATTGAACAAATAGTTTTAAATGATGACCATTGACTGAATAACATAGCTAATTCCCTTCCAAATCTTGAAAATGAAAATCATTTTTACCAAGTACAATAACAATTCTATATGGTCCAAACCAAAGTTATTCAAACTTATGATGTTTACCTAGATATTCATGAGCTTTATCCCAATAAAGAACTAGATCTCCAACCTTAAATGTTTTATTTGAAACCTTTTTGTCAAAAAATTTATTTAACTTCTTTTTGGATTATTCTAAATTATTCAAATGATTAGGTTTACTTCAATGTTATTAAATCATTTAATTAGTTTTGTATCCTCTGATAAGTACTATAAAGTTGTATTAGTATATGAAATTTGGAATTGCATTGACAAAGTAGCTTCAAAACAATAAGTCAACATAAAAGGTGAGTATTTTGTAGCTGCTTTGACAATAGTTCTATCTACCCATAATGCCTAAATTTTTTTAAGATGTCAATTTCATTTATTCTCACAAATTATTTTATTCATGATAGAAATCAAAAAAAAAAAATTAATGGATTTATTTTGCCCATTCCTTAGAGGGTAATACTTAAAGGAATGCTTATAAATAATAGAATAACTTCCTACAAATTCTAAGTATTCATTAGAAGAAAATTGAGGACCATTATCTAAGACAATCTCATAAGGTACATTTAATTTGGAAAATATTTGATCCTCAAGGAACAAAATTATTTCAGATGTCACTAAAATTTTTAAAACCTTTCGTTTTGGCCACTTTATGAAATAATCAGTTGCTGTTAGAATATATCTATGACTAGCAGAATATAATAAGGATGAATATTAGAAATAAAATCAATTCATCATTTTGAAAATGGTTTTTTTTAGAATAATGGGATTTTGAGGCATTTTTGGTAGTCTATCCATACCAATAAATAATTGACAAGGCATACAAGAATGTACTAACTTATCAGCATCTTGAAATAATGTAGGTTAATAATAACCTACACATAAAATATTATAAGCTATTATTTTTGAGTCATAATGACCACCACAACTACCTTTGTGACATCCTCTAATAACCTTCTGAGTTTGATCATGAATTAGACATCTTAATAATACACCATCTTGATTTTGATAAAACAAAATATTTTCAAGTAAAAAAAAATTTAAAGCCTGTACTCTTAATGACCTTATTTATATTTTATCTAAATTTTTAGGACAAGCCTGGTTTTAAAAATAATACATAAGATCATGATACCCATCATCTTCTACTATTAAACAATCCCAATCTTTCATTTCAAGTCTAAACTTAAAAGTGTTTAAAAATCAGTAACTTTCATAGATTGAAAATGTGGTTTAGCATTTAAAGAGTCATCAATAGATAAAATCAATACATTAATAATGGAAGAATCATTTTCACTAAATTCTTTGCTAATTCATTTTATTTGATACTTTTTGATGTTTCAAATTCATGGTCAAATTCTTGGATTCTTAAAATCTACTTTTCTAACATTCCTTGAATAGTAGGTTGTTTTAAAAGATAGGATACAATGAGCACATTTGATCTTACTACCACTTTATTTTACATTGACAAATGATGTAATTTATTTGAATAAGGAACCGTAGATAAAATGATTTTCTCAATAAGAGGATACCTAGTTTCTATGTCTTTTAGGACTTGACTCATGTATCCAATAGGTCTTTCACTATTACTTTTTATCCTCTTGTGTAATCACATCACCTATTGATTTATCTATAGAAATAACAAAAAGAATGAAAGGCCTAGACAAATTAGGTTTAGCAAGAATAGCTTCACTTTTAATATCATTGTTTAAATTGTTAAAAATAGAATCAGCCTCTGCATCCCAAAAATATGACTAATTTTTATAGGCAAAATCTATAAAGGATTAGATTTATCAGTAAAATATTATATGAATTTTAGTACAAAATTTATTTTTATAAATAATGACACAAGACTTGATTGATATTTATTTAATTTCATCTCTTTTATTACTTTAACACATTTAGGATCAATCCAAATTCCATCTTTAAAAATAACATGTCCTAATAACTTACCTTTCATTACACCAAAAATAGACTTTTTAGGATCAATGGAAATATTCTACCTTCTACATCTTTTAAACACTTCATGTAATTGATCCAAATGTTTTTATTTTTATTTTTATAGAATGAATTTTAAGATCATATAAGTAGAATTACAAAATAATACCAATTAAATAATCAAAAGATACATGCATGGCTCATTGAAATATTATACCTACATTCATAAGACCAAAGGGCATCCTATTAAAGGCAAAAGTTCCTCTTCAAGTTGTAAATGTTGTCTTGTGCCTATCATCTAGGTTCAAAAATATATGATTATAACTTGAAAATCCATCAAACAAAGACATCATTTCATATCCTAAAACTTGTTGAAGAATTTGATCAATACTCAGAAGAGGAAAATTATCCTTTATGATAGTTTTGTTAAGATTTATAAAATCTACACAAAGTCTAATACCTCTATTATTTTTATGTACAAATACTAGATTAGCTACCCATTTAGAATATGCTATGGGGAAAATGACACCACCATCAATCTTTTTATCAACCTCTTTATTGATGGTGTCTTCCAGCAAAGGGCTTATCTTACATATTTTCTACTTGATAGGTTTAATACCAGTTTTAATAAGAATATCATGTCTTACATAAGTATTTTTTGGAACACAACTATCTACTGATACGGGGTGAATCGATAAATTGATTAAAATTTGTCCATTAATCATTTTTAACATAATTTATAAAGGATATGTAGATATCACACACACATATGCATAACATTAGATGTACATGGAAAACCCAATATGGGAAAAACCATCATGAGAATACCTATTAGAATCTATTGTTCTAATCCAACCTCACAATCAAGAACCTCACTGATTATAGTGTTTAAGGGTGCTAACCTTAAGGAGACACTAATCCCCTAATTTAAGAGTACCTACTCTAAGGAAGCACCAACTCCCTAACTAAGCACTAACTTAGGTCTTCTGATGGTACCTACCAATCAAATCTATTATGGAGTTACAACCCCAAATTATAAATTTGATTCATAAATGAATCTAGTTCTTTGGTATAGACATTTTTGTAATTGTTTATAATCTACTTTGCATCTCTCTTACTCTCTTTCTATCTCCCTCTTAATTCCACCTTTTTCAACACTTAGTGAATTTTCTAGATTATATATATATATATATGCATTGGATATAGGTATCACATCATTCTATGTTCACACTTGGTCATTAACACATCACTCTCATGTAAGTTTCCCACTTAAATTAATGCTCCACTACCATAATTCTATTTTTTACTATATTTGTCTTGAGTTGTGATTATACAATTTAGATAGATCATAGTGATCTATATCATTATCTATATCATATAGTGTATCTTTCCTATAGGTTCTATCACTTGACCATTGAGCTGACTATTTATCTTAAGTTTCATGCCATGATCTAATGATCCCTGCTCAAATGTCTCAAATTTAAAATGCAATCATTAGATCAATCTATGATAGGCTCATGCACTCTATTAGATCTTTGTGAGATTTTGAACTTTAACACTTCAACTTTAAAGTCCATTCATTGATCAAACTCTGACAAGACCATGTACTTTACTAGATCTTTGCAAGATTTTAAACTTTAACATTTCAATCTTTAAAGTACATCTATTGATCTTTTGATCTGAGATCTTATGTGTTGTTAGATATTTAAAAGTAGTAAGGAATTTACCTCTATCTATCATTAAACATGAGACACTTTGACTTCTTTAACTCCTCATGCACTATTGATCTTTATTGCATGATCACATGATCACCATTATATCCTATCATAGAGTAATATGCTCATTATATCTCTATTTGATAAGCTCATATAAATGTGACACTTATCACCCTCACATGACTTCTCCACATTATTTTTAGTGCCCATACTTGTGACACTTGTCACTCTCGCATGCTTTTTGCACATTGTCAATCCCTATGCTTATGACACTTGGCACTAGTGTGTGCCTTCTAATCACTTTACTATCAGTCCTTGCACTTGTGACACTTAGAATTCATGCATTTCTTCAACACATTTTTAATCCTTATGCTTGTGATAATAGCATATTCACTCTCGAGTACCTTTGACATATTGACTTTATTGTGCATCATTGGATCTTCAATTTAGAATTTAGCACTATCCATTGATCAAGATCAAACAAATATAAGTTGAGGACTTAGGAAATATTAAAGTCTTTGATTAATGCTCCAAGTTGGTAATTACTAGGTCAAAGGGGCCAGTTGCACAATGATGAGAAAGGCTTAAGCTATAACTTAGGTGACAAGTTCCTACCTATATCAAGTCAACATAAAAATAGAAGGTCTTGTGAACACTGTGACTAAAAACCATAGGGTTTTATTAAGAAACCTTGGTAATGGTTGAGAGCTAAAATAAATCATTATTGAGTGCATTTCTCTTCATTTGAACCTGTGAACCATATATATGAGATGCACTTGAAAAACCCATAACAAATCTTCTATCAATTTATCTAAAAATATTCTCTATAAAATCATGCATATCATGTAAGTAGATATTGATATAATTTCTATCAAATCAAGATATCATGTAGCTAGGTATAACATGCTACCTATCATTGAACTATAAAAGTCTAATTTACATCAAGGGACTAATCCTTTTTTCTCAAATTAAAACCAGTTATCATGGGAGTACCTATTGGTTTGCCATCTTCCATTCTAAACTTCTTGATCATTTATTTAGCATACTTGGTTTTAGATATAAATATCCCTTCATCAATTTGTGCTATTTATATACCAAGGAAGAAAGAAAGTTCTCCAAGCATAGACATCTAAAACTCATTTTGCATTTGAGTCAAAAATTCTTTGCATATTTATTTTTTGCTACCACCAAAAATTATATCATCTATATATACAACAAAAATTAACATATGTTCACCTTTTGATTTTAAGTATAGATTTCTATCTGTACGCCCTTTAATAAATACTTATTGTTTCAAGTATTGGTCTAATCTTGAATACCATGTTATAGGCGCCCATTTTAGACCCTCTATAGCTTTCTTTAGTTTGAAAACATAATCTTCTTCTTTTAATTGTTAAAAGCCTTCAATTTGTTCTATGTATACTTCCTCTTCTAGTTTCTCATTCAAGAAAGTAGACTTAACATCTATGTGATAGAATTTAACTTTCTTATAAATAGATAATTCTAGAAACATTATTATGGATTCTAATCTAGAAACTAGATCAAATGTTTCCTCAAAATCTATGCCTTTAACTTGTGCATATCCTTTACACACCAATCTAGTCTTATTCCTTATAATAGTTCCATCATCATTGAGTTTATTTCTAAAGACCCACTTTGTACCTATTAAATTATTGTTTGAATATTTTGGAACTAATTCCCAAGTTTTATTCTTCTTAATTTGGATTAGTTCTTCTTCCACGGATTTTAGCCAATTTTCATCCTTGCTAGCTTCAACATAGTTCTTGGGCTCAATTTTTGATATTAGAGAAAAATTTACTTGCTCTTTATTCATTTTAACTCTTATCATTGTTTTAAGTCCTTCAATTTTATTACCAATCATCTTATCTATAGGATGACCCTTTTGAACCAATATTGTAGGTGGATTTTCACTTAATTCCTTAGGCTCTTCATTAGCTACTTCCTCTTTAGACTCTGATTCTTATTCATAGATGTCTTTTTCAAGTTTAAAATGTTTCAAGCCTTCATTACCCTTGATATTGATACTCTCTAAAATCTTCTGTATCCTTTTATTGTAACATATGTAGGCTTTTCTTTGGGTGGAATAACTAAGAAATATTCTTTCATCACATCCTGATTCAAAGATTCCCAATTTATCTTCTTTTCTCTTGATGTATCATTTTCTTCCAAACACTCTGAAATACTTAATAGAGGTAGGTTTTCCATGCCATATTTCATAAGAGATTTTATCATAGCTTACCCTCAATTGAACTCTATTCAAGACATATACCATTATTTGTACTACTTCTCTCTAATATTTATCAAGTAACTTGGCCTCTCTTAGCATTGTTCTATCCATCTCCTTGACTATTATATTCTTTCTTTCAGTGAATCCATTCTGTTATGGAGTCCTTTTTGTAGAGTAATGAATATTGATTTCATGCTTCTGACAATATTCTATGAACTTATTGGAGGTGAATTTTCCAGCTCTATCAGATCTTAAGTATTTGATTTTTTATCCTATTTCATTCTCTACCATGGCCCTAAATATTTTGAATCTTTCAAATGCTTGAGGCTTATCCTTTAAAAAGGTTACCCATGTCATTCTCGACTAATCATCAACTAGAAACATGAAGTATCTTTCTCCTTTAGATATTTTTTTCTTAGTAAGACCACACAAATTAGTATGAACTAATTCTAAAGGATTTATAATTGCATACTCCTTTGTTTGAAATATGAACCTTATTTTCTTACCTTACTAACATTCCTTAAATGTAGTGTCTATAGGTTTGGTTATCTTAGGCATATGTCTTACACAATTATTTGAGCTTACCTTAACTAGGTTGTCAAAATTGACATGACCACTCTTCTATGCCATAAATAACTCTCATCAATTTTTCCTATTAGACAACTATTACCATTCACTTCACTAAGATTATAGATATTGATTTCATATCTTTTCCCTTTTGTAGCTAGTCTTCTAAAGCTCCTTATCTTGTAGCCTTCTACATTAAATGTGACCTTATATCCATTGTCACACATTTGGCTAACACTTAGGATATTGTGTTTCAATCCTTAAACATAAAGGACATCATGTGTAGGTAGTTTTCCATTGATGTTCAAGGTTCCTTTACCATTAATGTTTATTATAGTATTGTCTCCCAAGCTGACATATCCTTCCTTACATTTACTTAGTTTGATTAACTTTATCTTGTGACCAATCATGTGTTCTAAGTAACCACTGTATATCACTCACAAATTATATTCTTTGATATGGATTGTAGTTTGAGAAATCATAGATTATGAAAAATTTTGACCTTTCACTTTCCATACATCTTTAGGTTTTGTTTTTGGCTTATTTTCCCCCTTTTTAGAGACTTGTGAACCTTTGTTCACATTGGTAGGCATGTCTTTCTTTTTTAATTTGTATTTTTGGTCTTACAAAGCTTGTTCTACAATATTTAGCTATGTGACCAAAATTATTAAAATTATAGCATATTACATTTGTATCTAACAAAGGTATAAATGATTTTCTACTGACAAAGTTTGTTCTCCTTTTAATTATAACCCTACATTCACTAAACCTATAACCAAAATGATTACAAGTATAAAAATAACCATAGAAAATTGAAGAATACTTGGTCACAACATTTCTTTGTGAAAGATGAGGAAATATTCTTAACTTTGGCTTATTTAAGTCTTTCACCCTTATGTAACCATATGCATTAACTACCTTTATCTCTACATCTTCCTTGAGTTTTCAAAGATTAACTCATTACTCTTCTTCTTTTCTTTAGTCTTCCTTTCTCCTTTATCTTTCTTCACATCAATAGTGCTTGTATCTATCTTTGTATCTTTGGAGGAATTAATGCAAGCTTTTTAATTCTTTATTCTTGATTATCCTTATGTTTTGAAGTTTTTATATAAGATTACAGATGTACTAGTTATGGGACTTTTACCTTTTTCAAAACCAAGACCAGATTTCTCTTTTGATGGCTTTTGAGAGTTGATCAATTCATCAAGAATTTTTGACCCTCCTTTCAGTTTCACACCTTTGTTTATGTATTCTTTAGATTTTTAAAGTTCTTTTCTCAAAACCACTATTTCTACTTCTAACTTCATGCATTCATTAGATTTAGATTGTAGTTCAAATTTGACTACATATTTAATTATTTTTAGCCTCTTTAACTTGTGTCTTTAGGATAACTATCATATGATTTGATTTTTTAAGACTATTGGGTACTTTTTCAATCTCATTCTATGCCTCCTAATTTAATTTATCTTTTCTCAAATTTTAAATTACATTTAGAGCACAAATGAGTTCACCCTTTAGATCCACTTCTCCTTCCTCTTATTAATTTGAGTCTTTAACTTCTTCTATTTCTTGATCCACAGAGGATGATTCTAATGTCATGAATAAGGATTCATTTCCCTCAGCCACAAAGGCACAATCATGGTCATCATTTGAGCTATCACACTCATCCAATGAATCACTATCTTAGTTTATGTATAATCCCTTATTATTTTTAAAGAAGTTATTCTTCTTGGAGTAGTGAGATTTCATCTTTTTACTATCCTCTTCTTGTTCAAAATTATATTTTTTTATTATAAGGGAATTTATCAACAAAATGTCTTACCTTACCATAGTTAAAGCATTTAAAGGGTAACTTAACTTTGTAATCTCCAAATCCTCTTCACAATTTCTTGACAAAGTTGGCTTATTCTTCATCAGTCTCCTCAGATACAGATGTAAGTTCTTCTAATATTACTTATTTAGATTATTTAAATGTAACTTCTCTCTTGAAATCATCTACTTCTCCCATTCTCATCTCATAATCTATGATGGTTCCATGCAACTATCTAGATCTATTGCTTCCTCTATTACAGATATTTTAGAGTCATACCTTGATGGCATAGATCTTAGGACCTTTTTGACAATGACTAAATCTATCATCTCTTCTCTAATGTCTTTGATTGCATTGACTATTTCATCTACTCTAAGAAGGTAGTCTTAAATTTTCTTTTCTTCATTAATTTTAAGACTTTCAAACTTGCCTTTGTATGTTTATAGCTTGGCTTACTTTACCTTGTCATCACCTTCATAGATGCTCTTTAATTCGTTCCAAATATCATATGCATTTTGACAATGCATTACTTTGACAAACTTTGAGTTAGATAATCTAAAAAGGATAGCATTATTTGCCTTGGCATTTCTCTCATATGTCTTCTTTGTACTAATTAGTAGGATTTTTAGCTTGATCAGTAAGAGTTATAGCCTGATATGTACTTTGTTTGGGGATGAACCTTCTTCACTAGCCATTTGTGTTCATTATCAAGGATCTACCTAAGCTAATTAAGCTTCTTCTAAGGAACTAGGGCTTTGATACCAATTGTTATAGCACAACTATCTACGAATATGGGGGGGTGAATTGGTATATTAATTAAAATTAGTCCTTTAATCCTTTTTAATGTAATTTAGAAAGGATATGTAGATATCACACACACACACACACACACACACACACACACACAACACTATATGTATGTGGAAAAACTAATATGGAACAAAACACCATCACAATAGCTACTAGAATCTACTATTCTAATCTAGCCTCACAATCAAGAACCTCATTGGTTATAATGTTTAAAGGCACTAACCCTAATGAAACACCAATCCCTTGATTTAAGAGCACACACTCTAAGGAATCACTAACTCCCTAACTAAGCACCAAATCATATCTTCTAATGGAACCTACCAATAATATCTATTATGGAGCTATAACTCTAGCTTACAAATGTGATTCATAAATGAATCTAGTTCTCTGTTATAGACCTATTCTACAACTAATCATACTTTGTTCTACATCTCTCTTTTTATCTCCCTCATAATTCCACATTTTTAAACACTTAATATATATATATATATATATATATATATATGTATATATATATATATATTAGATCTAGGTATCATATCGCTCTGTGTTCACACTTGGTCATTAACACATCATGCTCCTACAATTTTCCTACTTCTTGAATTCATGTTCCACCACCATGATTTTTTTTCTATATTTATCATATATTTGGCTCAATATTTGATACACATACTATATTAGATAATTTATATTGATCATACTGATCTATATCATTCTTTGTCTCTTATAGTACATCTTTCTTGTAGGTTCCATCACTTGACCATTGAGATGAATGTATCTTTAAATATTGACCATTGATATTAAGTTTTACATCATGATCCAATGATCCTCATTAAAATGTCTCAAATTTAAAATGAAATAGGTAGATCAACCTCTGATAGTCTCATGCACTATATTAGATCTTTGTGAGCTTCAAAACTTTAATACTTCAACTTTAAAGAGCATCTATTGATCAAACTCTAATAGAATCATGCACTCTATTAGATCTTTATGAGCTTTCAAAATTTAACATTTCAATATTTAAAGTGAATCCATTGATCTGAGCCCATACATGTCATTAGATATTCAAAAGTAACACATAATTTACCTTTATCTATTGTTAAACATCAGACTCTTTAACCTCTTTGACTCTTCACGATCTATTGATATTCATTACATGATCACATGCTCACTATTGGATCCTATAATAGATTAATATGATTATTGGATCTCTATCTAAAAAGATCCTATGAATGTGAGACTTGGTACCCTCATGTTCCTTTAGCACATTGCTATCAGTTTTCACACTTGTAACACTTGACACTCTTGCATGCCTTCTGAACATTGTTAGTCCATGCACTTGTGACACTTGTCACTAGCATGTGAATTCTAATTACTTTACTATCAATACCCACACTTTTGAAACTTGGTAATTTTGCATTCCTTTTGCACATTGTCAATCCCTACACATGTGACACTTGGAACTAATGCATTCAATCTTAGGTTGCTTTGACATATTGACTCTACTATGCATCATTAGATCTTCATCACATGATTTAACACTAGATATTGATCAAGCTCAAACAAATATTAAGTTGAGGACTTAGGAAATATTAAAGTTTTTGATCACTACTCTAAGATAGTAATTTGTAGGTTGAAGGAGTTAGTTTCATAATGATGAGAAAGGCTTAAGTTATAACTTAAGTGACTAGTTCCTACCTATATCAAGTCAACACAAAAATATAAGAGCTTGTGAATGACATGACCAAAAACCATGGGGTTTTACTAAGAAACCCTAGTAATGGTTGAGAGATAAAATAAATCATTATTGAGCTCATTTCTCTTCATTTGAAACTACAGACCTTATATATGAGATGCAATTTGAAAAACACATAATGGATCTTCTATCAATTTCTCTGGAAATGTCTAGAAATAATCTATGTAAAAGCATGACAACTTTGCATGATATTATTACAACTTATGCAATTATAAAACATGTTGTTCTCTCCATCAATATTGTTTGTGACTGATTCTCTTGACATCAATGATAGCTATAGTGCTAACTATCTCTCTTTTATCATTAATGAAAATCATATTGCCAACAATATTATCATATCCTTTTAAATATTTATAAAAATAGGCAAAAATATTAATAAATTCCTTAAAAAGTTTAATAAACTTAACCTTCTCATCAGGAGTACATTGTATTCCCAAACAAACAAACTTTGGTTCTTTATCAAATTCAAGTTTTATTAGAATAGTCTCTCTAATAATCCTTCTAGAAGGTTCTTCACTCCATGAGAACTTATATTGATCATTAGGAGAAAACATAAATTCTAAGCTTACCAAAACAATAGGTAATCTATTAGTTTTAAATTTTAAATAATATTCATAATTAAGAGCATAATCATCATTATCAAAATAATTAACTTTGATAAAAACATCAATATGTTCATCAAAATAAAAAATAGGCCAACTTTCATTTAAACCAGAAATTTTAGGCCTGAATATTTCTAGAAAACAAAACTCTATAGTAGTTTCTATTTCACTTATTATATGATTTGAGGAAAAAACAACAAGTTTATCAGAACATAAATTTAATTCTCTAAGAATGTGTGTCATATTAAATTCTTCAAAATGTTCAAATAAATACCAAACCTTATGATTATAGGGATCAAGACAAGTTTGGTTTGTCTTATAAAATTTCCTTACTTGTATGATAACTAGTTCAAAATCACCAAAAACATCTAAGTGTTTAACATTTAATTCTATAGATTTTTCTAAACCAAGACATAGATATTCAAACTCTATTATATTGTTAGTACTATCACAATACAACTTATAAACATAATGATATATTCTACCTATGGGAGAAATAAGACAGATTCCTACACCACTACTGGCTTATGAATAAGCACTATCAAAATACAAAGTCCGTAAATCATTTTTGAAAAAATAATTTTTTTTATTCCTATTGAGGTTCATCAATATTCATCAATTCATATGTAACAATTCTTATTTGAACATAAGCCACAGTAGGAGGTAATGAATGAATTGGGCTCTTATACCAATGTTCTTTCAAATAAAGACAATTCTATTTCCAATTGAAACCCAAGTGGTATCTTTTACAATAAATGCACCAGTTTCTTTTAACCAATCTCTACCTAAAAACATCACATAAATAATAGAAATATCCAAAATCTAAACATTCATCACACACTTGATTATCTCATCTTATGCAACTTTAATTACAAGATCTCAAAATTTACCACAAATTTTTGTTTAACATGAGTCAAAACTAGTTAACTTTATATTATTTGTTTCATAAGAAGTACCTAACTAATCAACTATAAATCTAGGAATAATATTATTCGATGTACCTATATCTAAAATGCAATTATGTATAACTTTGTCAACAATTTTGATAAATACATGAAAATAAGGTATATAATCTATATAAGGGTCATAAATTTGATAAAAAATAATAGATTGAGTATGCTCATCATTTTTAATATCTTCTTCAAATCATAAAATGTTCTTTGAATTTATATCTTTAATAGCTTTATTAATTTTCTCTAGCTATCCTAACAAACTAACATCTTGTAATAATGAAAACCCTACCTTAAAGTATGATAAATCATCAATAATATTATAAGACCCTACATTTAAATGATGCATATTTCTATCATTTTTAAGATTAGAAGGATGATATTGAGAATTCTTAAAACATATTGGTAATATATCATTATATTTGGGATTCATTGCAACATTATTTGATGTTTCATTATTTTGTTAATTTTTACCTTTATCTTAGTTTTGAGTAGAATTTTGATTATTATTTGTTGTATTGGAATAATTTCTTTATCTAGTATTAACAACATAAACATTTATGGTTTTAGTATCATTTGAAGATTCACCAATCCCACACATATTTATATTTTTAATAAGATCAAATTAGATATTTTTCTTACCTTGGATATATATTTTACATTTTTTAACAACTACACACATATTTGGGTCATGATCTAATTCACCAATGTTACAATAAGGAACTTTTTCTTCAATTTTATTCTTTTGAGAAAATTACTTGATGAAGATGGTTTATCATTAATTGTCTCTTAATGGTGACCACTTCATTGCTAATATTATGAATGGATTTTAAAATTTATGCATTATCTGAATTTACTCTTATCATGGTTCTATCATTAAATCCAACTCTTTTCAATTTCTTTTCATAATATATGAAAAAAGTTATAGTTTCCTCATAATCCATAATATCTTTATCCTCTATAGCCATTTTATATTTTAGATGTAAAACATTACAAAAATATAACCTTGATAATTTCTTAGATGGCCTAACATCAAGTGAAATTTATAGCACAACCTAGTAAATTTTCTTATGAAACCATAAATGGTTTTACCTAGATCAATTAAAATATTAACCATTTCATTTATTAGATCCAAATCTTTTTTAGACTTACCATATCATAACTCTAACCAATCTTCAATATCTTTCCAAGTGTTGATAACATTTGCTAGAAGACTAATAAATTCTTGGTATGCTTTACCTTCTAAAATCTACAAGAAAATTCTAAGATAAACCTTTTCATTGGTAATACCAAGAGTAACGCAAACTAATTTTAAAGCATCCAAATTATCCTCCGATGACTCACTAGGGCTTATTAAAAACTTAGGAATGTTAAGTCCCTTTAATGAAGGTAATTTAACTATATGAGCACCAATATTGATTGGATTTCCATGAATCTAAGGATTTACTAAGGGCCAAGTAATGTCTTTATCTAAATCATTATCTTCATCAGTTACTTCAGTTTGATCTCTTTTATTTTGAAGACCTAGAATCAAATCTCAAACACTCTGTAGTTGTTATTATTCATCTTCCATTTGAATTTTTAACTATGTTAATTACTTGACTATATTGATCAACAGGAGGAATAAAATATTTAAGATAAAATGAATCAAAAATAAAATGAGTTTTAGTTTGAGGATTAATGTGCAAGATTGATTCTCTTTCAAATCTAATTATATAATTGTTTTCTTGAATATGAATTTGAGTTTCATGTGTAAGACTTGTGTGAACATAAATAATTTATACTTCTTCTAATTATTAATTAAGTATTTCAATAATATGAACCAAATCATAAGGTTTATTATACTAATAAAATGAATCAAACTAGAATCAATATCAACCTATTACTCATTAATATCAATTAAGGGTTGGATAAATGGGTGTTGACCTCTAATGGTCATTTACAAAAAAAATAAAAGAAAACAAGATTACTAAACTTCCCTAACAGAGTCACGAAATTTGTTGATGATTAAATTCATTACATCAATGAATCATCCATTTCACCTATTGTGAATGTTAAAATATAATTATACCAATTTAATAGTTTGGTCTAAAAGATCAAAAGGGATAAAAATGATGTATAAAGGGTTTTTAAATGATTTGATTTAATAATAAGTATGTCAAATACTTGAAAATACTTTATTATTAATGTATAAATCAAATGTTCTGTTTGAAAGAAGGAAATAAATATGATTATGTAATCAATCCTATCTGATAGATAAAACCTATGAATTAGATAAAATCTTAAAATAAAGATTTGTGTTCCTTATCAATATGTATGAATGATTAATTGATATAATAAATTTATGCTTAACTCAAAAAATTATAGTTAAAAGAATAAAAAGAGTGGAAAGATACAAATAAAATATTGAAATGATAAACAAATAAAGAGACATATATAACAACTAACATTTTAAATAGATCTAAAACCTAAATCTAAGAAAGATAAAAAATAAACATAAAGAAAGATAACATTATTCTAATATAATAAAATTATTCTAATAAGAGCAAGACATAATGAAATTAAGAAAGAATCTAATAAACCTAATTAAAATAAACAAATAAATAAAGAAAACTAAATCTATTCCAAAGAATAAAGGAAGATAAGATATCAAATAGAATAACTTAAGTTAATTAAAGTTAGAAAATCAACACTAACAACTGAAAGTAAAATTATCTAAGTCTAAATATTAACAAACAACTTACACACTGTTAAACTAAAACCTAAATTAAGAAATAATTTAAAGATTAAACAAAGATTTTTCAGTCTTTTAAAATAAGTCATCTTAACAAATAAATCAAATTTTATTGAGAAACATAATTTTTAATATAAAATTATTTAACAAAACAACTAGTAAAATATGAATTGATCAAAAACATTTCCCACACAACAAAGTGTTCATAAATATTCAAGCCAAGTAGTGTGATTCTTCTCATATGCCTAAAAATATGCAACCATCATAAGGTATTAAACCTAACATTATTCATATAATCAATCTATAAATTGAACAAAGAAACCTAGATATACATGTGCTTGTTAATCAAGTTACTTAAATATCAAAGTGTCCTTGATCTATTTACAAGAGTTGTTTATCTCAGAGATATTGCACAAAAATAAGTATGAATATGGACTTTAAATGAATCAAAATTATTCTCAAAAATATATGTGTAATGTTCCTTCTCTTCTATGTCATTTTGATCTTCTTTTATAATCAATTCCTATAAATATGGTTTAGAAATAGGTTATAAATGACTTTTAGTTAGTTATTGGTTATGACTTAAGTCAATTAAATTAAATTTTAATTATTACCTAACTCATTTTTAGACTTTAAAAATAAGTATTACGATCAAAATTAAAAAAAAATATATCAAGGGGACTAACTATAATCGAGTGGGGGCCCTTAGACATCATAAACATCTAAATAAAATAATTTATGCAAAAATATCTAAAACAACATAAGTAATTAAAATAAAAATATCACATCTAAAATTCATCCATATTCATTATAAATATAAATTAAAATATCCATATTAAAATATGCTTGTCTAAAAATGTTTTAAACTATAAAACCACAGTCAAGTATAAATCAAAACAAGTATCTGATAAGTATGAAACTATAAAAAAGAATTTCTAAAAACTTTTACTCATCTTCTAAATCTAATAGAATTTCAATTAATGGATAACCCTTATCAATCATATACTCATTATAACTCATATTGGTTGATAAAAACTTGATCAACTTTACTGCATTCTCATCCTCTTCATAATCCACCTCCAACTTAACTTTATTCACCATCCTGGTCACTATTGGTGATATTGAAGGGCTGATTTATTGCCTTTATCTTTTTCAATATCAATATTCTTTCCTCAATTTCATGATGAGTAAAATATGCAAGGTTAAGATTAGAACAAGTGGTAATGGACTAGTAGGTTAAAGAAATGGAAGCTTTTAGTTCAAAGGTACTAAAACATGAGAGTGGTGTAACTTAACAACTTGTTTTAAGTCATGTTTAGGAAACTATTCATTTTGATGAGGAGAATATGGGAAACTAAGTTATCTTATGATTGTAAAGTAGTTTGCATTATATAAGAATCACTAGAATATCCATGTCCATATGGATGACTTCTCTAATTAGTCCTTATCCAACCTTGATTTCCTTTAGTATTCATAGGATTAAATGGCAATACTTTCAAAACATTACAAAAATTAGGATAAAAAACATCAAAGAGAATTTACATATGATTTATCCTATTAAAAAGTTAGGAAAAACTCCTACCAAACCTCTTACTAGTAAAAAAATGACCTCTAAACATCAAACTATGAGAAAATGAGTTTTCCCTATTGTCATGTTGATATGTTCTCCATGGATTTCTTTATTATTAAAATTACCCTAACATTCTAAAATATAAAATAATTCAACCAAATTTAGTTTTTAAACCACATATCAAAATTAACGCTTCATTTAAATGTCTAAAAGATAAATAAATTTCAATAAAGATTGAAATTTGAAAATAGTATATTATAAAGATAGACATAATTGATTAAAAAATGAAATCACTACTCACAAAATCCATTCACTATTACCAAAAAAAATTGATAAACTTAATTTTCAAAAATAATTGATTGTTTCAAAATCTTTTAAACTCAACTTCTCAAATTTCAAAGTCATAAACATTTCAATAGCCTTATGGTCTCAATTCTCTTAACATATTTTGTATGTCAATAATTAAAAAAATCAATAAATTATTCAATATTTTCTAGATATATTCTTTAATACCAAAAACCCTCTTCAAATATATTAAAATTCTAGCACATATGTCAAAGATCAAAGATATATATTATTTCAAAACCAAAGAAAATAACACCGTGAAATCATTATACATATTCATATTCACTATAGAATGGATCAATTATAATGATTTATGACAAAATCACATATTTCAAAATGTATTATGTTCATAGAAAAGGAATTTGAAACTCAAAGGCAAATATACAAAGAATTTCATATTAATCCAAATCTTGTGTTCAAACCATAACTATATTATGATGAAGTGCATGTCAATTTCCCAAATATTCTTCACAAAAGCTAAATATTAAAAAAAATTCTCAAATATTATTCTTAGACCTGTATCAAATTTTTTTTTCTTACATAAAAATCTCATAACCAATTATTTTGAAAATTTTATCAAAACTAAATGACATGTAGACACAAATTCATCACTTTCTATTTCACAAAATAACACATTAAATACTTCATATTCAAAATCATTCTGTAATGAATATCTTTAATAAAATGCATAGTAAGATATATATTTTCCTTTTTTTTTATAAAAATAATCACTTTCATGAAAAAATGATTGAATAAAACATTTATCCAATTTCTATCAAATTAATTGCTTTAAACTAGCTTCTATCAAATTCATTGTAACTAATTCTAGCTGAGCTTAACAACTACCTTATACTTGTTTTGCTCATAAAAATGAAATGGAAACATACCTCACCTAAAAATTTCTTTAGTAAACTTCAATTTTTTTCATTTATCTCCAAGGCTTCACTTTCATAGTGATCTTGTCAAGATTGATAACTAACCGAAAGAAAACCACCTTTGTATTCTATTTAGATCAAAGTACTTAATAACTACATGTTAAAACAAGATTGGCTAGCAGAGTTTGTTAGTAATTGTCTCTATCTCCACCAAATATTTAAGAAACTTTGAAAAAAATAATGATGACCTTTGTTACAACTAAACCTTCCTTTAAAAATCCTTAATCAATGCATAGTACACCAACCTTAAATGCCAAAATTTATGGGGAATAAAAAAATACCAACATATGTGTGAAATATTTGGCACATTAATAATGCATCACTTTCCTCTTAAAAATATTTAAACCTAATTATAACTTGGAACTGACTTTGAACTTAGAACCAACTCAAGTAAACTTCCACCACATTTCCATTTATCAAATCCATGTAAGTCAATTTCCCTAACATAACCACTATTGATACAATGAACATCATCTGACCTTATAAAAATACCACATTTTATTCAAAGATCTATAACCTTTGACCCATGACAAAATGTAAATACTTATATCAAATTATTTAAAATAAGACCCTTTTAAATATTTGGATCACCAAAATAACTATTCTATATATTGTTATAAATAAACAATTAATTTCAATAAATAACTAAAATGACTTCATGATCCATAAATATAATTCATTCAACAATGATCAAAATCATCCTGAACATTTTACATTTAACTCTTAATAACAAATTTCTACCTTCTTGATGATCTTATATATCATAAAGATTTTGAATTTTTTCATTAACTGATATTCATAAAATATGACTTCTACTAATATGGATATATCTAATTTTTTCATTAAATCCATAAATTATTTTGAAACCACTTTTAATGTAGAGTAATAATTTCACCACATTACAATTATGATAAACATTTTAACATAAAATACATATTCAAATGACATAATGAACTAAAACCCCCAACTGGTAGTTTTAGACATTATGACAATGTCATCGATATGGTAGAATCATCACAAAGTACATTTTTTGAAATAAAATGAGGGGTGTTAAAAAATAGGCTATACATGTTGTACACATAGGTCTTCATTTTTCATATTATATTTATCTCAATTTGTAAACATTTTTATCTAAACTATTTCTTTATTGATTTATCTTTGTTTATTACACTATGATCTACACCTAAGTCTTGATCTTAAATTTTTAGAATTTATATAAGAACTAGTCCTTACATAAGTCGAAACAATGTTATCATCATTCATTTAATATTTATGTTGCATATTGTCATGTGAAAAATTAAAAATTAAGTGCTTGAGACTTATATACAATGTCACGTGAAGATAAATAATCCCCTTACAAGATGGATAAATGTTCTTGTATACAAAAACAAATTTAGAACATCATCACATTTTACATAATCAAAATAAATCAATTGAACACCATGGTTATATATATGTGTGTGTGTGTGTGTGTGTGTGTGTGAATGATGAATCACTTTTATCAATGAGCATGCAAAACTAGGCATAAACATTTTACATCATGATCAAATATCTAGGCATCAACATAAATCAGATCCCATTGAGCACATACATACAATATAAATTATCACATTTTATATCAATATAAAGTGTCATATCATGATGGAAATTAAAAATAATAATCATGGAAAAAAGTGAATGTCCACATCAGTATCAAATATCCAATACACATTATGATTCAACAATAATGAACCACAATTCACATCATACATATATACATACATATATATATATATATATATATAGATACATACATACATATATATATATATATGATATATATATGTGTGTGTGTGTGTGTGTGTGTGTGTGTGTATGTTTATAAAAATAATATCAAAGTCCATGTATATCTCATATGGTAAAAAATGAATATCTATTTAAATGTGAAAATAATGACTATACATTGAGATATATACATCACATAATCTAAAATGTAGAGCTATACTAAAAAAATCAGCTCTAACTTTGATCATCTATAGAAAGAGTTCTCTGAGACCTATTCTGATAAAAGCTTTATCTTATCCCATGTGGTGGTAGTTGTTGTTTTGGACCCATCATTATTAACTATGGGTAGGCTATATTACATATCTCTTTGATACAGAGATGAAATGTGACCTATAAATATGACTCAATCAATGGATCTGTAAAATCTCATGTAAGCTTGATTCCTTAATCCATACCCATACTGCCAACACATATAAAATATTATAATAACTAGCCTCATCCTTACCCAATATAACATCATCCTTGGCTTTCACCACATCAACTTATGTTATGGCCAAACCCTATTCTATAATAATATGTCCAACTATATATTGTTCCCCATGAATCCACTATGAATATACTTGAGCCCTATCTCACTCATTAATATTTTTCAATAGATTTACATCCCTTAGGGTGATCTATCTTTGAATAGTCATCATCTTAAAAGCCTTCCATCTCAATGTAGTAATATATGCATGATTATATTCACTTGGGCCCTATAGTTTGCTAGCCTCACTTTGGGCTCTTGACAAATATTTCTAGAGCCCTACCACCTACTCCTTTAGCCCTGAATATTTATAATCCTTGTAGATATATCCCTCTCCACTTTATATATAGTTGGATTGGTCAACCTCTAATCTTTATGGATGAGATGGCCTTACCTACCCTAAATTCTGTCATCTATCATGTAATGACCCTGCTATGATATTAAGGGTCATGTTAGTATCCTATAAATATGTATTTCCCTTATCTCCATCTAGAATCTAACCCTCTCTCATATCTATGACATGATCTAAGGTCTCCTCACTATTATTTCTGTTATTTCTTATTATACTCTTTGAACCTAAATTACTAATAATATCCATAACCTAATATAAAGGTACCTAATCTAATATTACATTTATATGTAGTGTCACATAAGCTAACCTTTATCTTTGTCCCTATTTAGGCACTTACCTAGTTTGTCTCTATTGACACTACCTCAGTTGTTCACCCCTAAAGGTCTTAGCCTAGTCAATTGAGAGGATCCTCCTACAATAATTAATAAAACTTCAAAAATAACAATAATTAAATTTGGAAGAACACTTGAAAAGATTAAACTAATCATAGACCAATTTGAGGGGGAAACCTCCTTTGAGAAAGCTAAATACAATAATTTTTTGGATGCTTTAAATGCACTCAACACTTATATATGAATTATAATCTAAAAAACTACTACTTCCCATGAATGTGGGATAAAAAAAATGCTCAAGGGATGACTTAAAAATCATATGCATCCATAGCAACTATTAAATGAACAAAGTAAAAAGAAGAGATATCATAGGTTCATAACATCCCCTCCCTCTTAGAAAAATCTTTATCCTCAAAGCTTTATATGTGGGAATTGGTGTTAAATATAAGATAATGGTTCCCATGTTACATCTTCTAGTTGAATTTTGTGCCATTAAATTAAAACATTGGTGATGGAGTGAGAGTAAAGTTGGCATGTGTGCCTATCCAAGATTGTCTCTAGCTCAAGAAGAATGGATCCTTCATTATCAATTTTAGGTAAAATAGTCTGCACTCTAATGTTTATGTTAAGAACTTTCTTTAGACAAGAGACATGAAATACTAGATGAACTCAAGAAGAAGGTGGGAGCTCTAAATTATAAGAAACTAACCCAATATTTTGAAGAACCTTATAGGGTCCATAAAAACCTAGGAGCTAGATTATGATGCATTTTGTGTTTTAGGGAGGATTTCTTGTAGGTCTGTAGGTGAAGGAAAACCATATCATCTAATTGAAAAGTGTGATTAGAATGGTGTTGATCTACTTGTTGTTTCATTCAATTTTATGCCATATTAAGATTTTCCCATAGGGTACTGAGGATATGATCTCAATGTTATAGAATCATGTTGACTACTTAGACTAATAAATTATTAGGGTTATAGGAAAAGAGCACTGGTGGTGCTTGACCATATACTACTTCATATGAAGTCATTTTTAATAAAGTATGGTAGGAGGTATTGTACCACAACTCAATGAGAGGGATCCACTTGACCCACTGATGTTGTTGTTCTAAAGTGAAACAATAGAAGAAAGTTTCCAAGCATTTATTGACAATTTTAGTTTGGCCATCTATTTGTTGATGATACCTAGAACTCATCTTCAGTTGAGTGTTAATACATTGAAATATTTCTATCCAAAAATGGCTAGTAAAGGTTGCATCATGATTTGAGATAATGGAGGAAGAAGTGCCATGAAGATGGAAAATCTGGTCCAAGAAAATTTGTGTAACTATAGAGGTATTATAAGGATGGTTGAGGGCAAAAAAATGACTATTTTTGGAGAGGTGATCAACCACAACCAAGATCACCATTTTCCCTCTAGATCTAGGGAGCTCCTTAATGAAATACATAAAAATATATGTCCAAATCTTGGTAGTGATGGGCAAGGGTTTAATAAACCCAAGGATGAATGTTGTTTCACCCTTGTGGCATTAGCAGGTATCACATTTAGTCACCATCTATTGAATTGCCTTTTTCATTCCTTTCCAAAAGAAGCTACATCATGTTTTCTCATAAGTTTTAAGAAACCCTAAGTGCCCTACAGATGGAGAAGCATGGAGTTCATAGAATACAACATACTATAGATTTGTGCTTTGGGGAAGCACCAGATGACCTTTGTATCATAGAGAAACATCATCCTAGGAATAATGTGGTAAATTGAAGGGTTAGTGGCCAAATATTGAATGATTTGAGATAATGAGGAGTCACTGACATACCCCTACTATACAATATCCAACCAATCTTGAATAAGTATGGAAATAGTTGAAATGGAAACTTGATCCACAAATGTGAAAGATAGAGCATCAATTACAATATTATCTTTACCTTTATTGTAATTTATCTCATAGTCATAACCCATGAGTTTCCTGACCCATTTCTATTGTGATGGGGTATAAACCCATTATTCTAAGAAATATTTTAGACTCTAGTGATCATTTTTTATGTAAAAATGATTACCCAATAGGTATGGCTACCACTTCTATATTTCATGTAAAATGGCCATCATTTCCTTATCATAAGTAGAGAGCACTAAATTCTTGACAGAAAGGGATTTGATGGTGAATGCAATGGTGAATCTTTCTTGGAGGATAATAACACCCAGTCTATTGCCACAAGCATCAATCTCAATAGTCAAGGTCTTGGTAAAATTTATCATAGCTAGAATAGATGTAGTACACAAAGCTTATTTTAATGCTTGAAATGTATACTCAACAACTTGTGTCCAAGTAAAACAATCCTTTTTCAACATAGCTATTAGTGGAGATACAACCTTCTTGTAATCCTTGACAAACTTGCAATAGTATCTAGTTAGCCCAAAAAAAACATGGAGGCTCTTGAGTATTTGAGGATGTGGTCAATTTTTCATAGTAGATATTTTTTCAAGGTCCATTCAAACCCCTTGGGTTGAAACAATATGCCCAAGATATTCCACTTCATCTTAGCCAAAAGTACATTTGGACTATTTTTCACAAAGATGATGGTCAGAGAGAAGTTGTAATGTGAGCTCTAAATGTTGGAGACGCTCAAACCATGTTTAACTATAGATGAAGATATCATCAAAGAAGACTAAAATGAATTTTTGTAGGTAGGGAAAAAATATTTTATTCATTAATGCCTAAAATGTTGAAGGATCATTCGTGAGGCCAAAGGGCATGACCAAGAACTCATAGTGGCCATCATGCATGCAAAAATCTATCTTAGGGATATCATTCTCATGATGTTGGATTTGGTGATATCTAGAGCAGAGATCCAACTTGGATAAAAATTGAGTGCCATGAAGCCCATTAAGAAGCTCATTAATAACAAGGATAAAAAACTTATCCTTAATTATGAGGTGATTAACTACACAAAAATCAATGCAGAGGCACCATGATCCATATTTTTTTGGATAAGGAGAACTGGGGAAGAATATAGGTTGGTAATAGGGAAAATAATGATTTACTACAATAATTCTCAAATGAGCATCTTGATCTTGATCTTTTACTAAAATGGGTAGTGATAAGGCCTGATGTTGAGAGGAATGCTTCGTAGAAGGAACTGAATATGGTGGTCCTTTAGTTGTGAAGGTGTAAATCCCAATGGTTTGGTGAAAACACATGCATAGCTATATAGAATAGTTTAGAGGTCAGAAGGAGTAGTGGAGACTATTGAGGGTTACATTTGAATGGAATAGATCTGGGTAATGACATTGTAGGAATTCTTCTTAAGAATATTTTCTATGTGATGTGAACTTATGATGCTAAGATAATTAGGTTGTAAGGATTTTAATGTATTTTTTTCCCATTATCTAAAAGCTACATCTAAAGTTTAGTAAAATCCCATAAGATGGGTCCAAGCATGCATAACCATTAGGCTCATAAAACAACATCACATCCACCTAAGGGAAAGTCAAACATGTTAAAATGTAAGGTATAATCTATAATAGAGATATGTGTACTGTGACACTTCCATTTACAAGGTAATGTGACCCCATTTTAAATCATGACTTCAAAGTTAGAACAAGGATGGATAAAATAATCATCCTATTTAGTGATCTAAGGATTAATGAAGTTATGAGTGCTACCTAAATCAAGAGTATTGTGAGAGGGATATTTTTGAAGTAACCCCTAACCTACACAATTTATGGGGTACTAAATCCTACTAAGGCATGGAGAGAGATCTTTGGTTTGTCTTCTTGAGAAGCAAGTTCCATAATTAGTTGAGCTTCTTCCAAATCATCTGTTATATCCTGAACATCTTCCCAATCTTTAGTTTCATGTAGAGAGTTCACATCCAATAGGTAGATATTTTTCTCAACACATCAATGTCCCCAAGTGAATTTATCATCATAGTTATAACATAGTCATTTTTCTCTACAGACTTACATCCCTACTTTAGTCAAATTCTTGATAAGAGTGGTTTTAGGGGATGGTGTTGTTTGAGATCATTGTGGAGATATATTTTTGAATGGAACAAAATTAGATTTGAATCACTATTGAGATGAAATCTTGTCCTCTACTAACTTAACCAACCCTAAAGATTCCATTAACATGTAAGGCCAAAACATTTTGACCTCAGATCAAATTGCATCCTTTAGTCCATTAACAAAGCAACTCTTGAAGAATTCATCAGACAATCCCTTTGTATGATTGGCTAGTTTTGCAAATTTTGTTTGATATTCTCTCACCATTCCTATTTGGCAAAGTTTAGTGAGTGTTCTAGTGAAGTCATCAAAATTAGTAGGGCCAAACCATTGTAAAATAAGGGTGCAAAAAGTGGTCCATATGGTCTCATCATGAGCCTTAGTATACCAATGCTACCATTGAAGGGATTCAAGTTCCAAGTGAAAATATGCAAGCAGAACCTTGTTGGCATCAAAAGTATTATTCAAAATAAAATATTGTTCTACCTAATAGATCCATCTAGTTGGATCTGCACAATTGAATCAAGGAAAATTAACCATCTACCAATGATAATTATTAGAAGAGTAAAATGTATTGTCTAAAGAATATTATGGATGTCATCTATTGTTCATGGTGGTATGTTGAAGACTGAGGCTGAGAATGTTTTCATCAAGATATTTGATGTGGGTCTTGAGGGTGATAATTTCATCTTCCTTAGTTTTTGTTCTTGTTTGAGTTACTACCCTAACCTAAATAATAGATTTTATTTTGTAATAGATAAGAAAACTAGAGTTAAGACACATTTAGTAAGGAATGTTTTAAATTTGGGAAAAAATAGAAGGGATAAAGGGGCTTTTAATAAAAAAATCATAGTGGGAGTATGATTGATGAAGGTGAGGGAAATTTTAGGAGTGAAAATGGAAAAAATATAAAATTGGTCAAAGAGAGATAGAGGAGTAGAATGAGATGATGAATATAGTGGAATTTTTTTAAGGCAAATGAACAAAAATAGAAGTTATGGAAAAACCCAAAAAAGGAAAATTTGTGATTTATGGGAATTAGGAGTGGAATTAGTATATGGGACCTCAAAGAATAAAATGTAGGGAATGGAATTCTAGGTGTCTAGGTAAATTTTGAAGATAAACAAGGATTCAAATGGAGAGATATTACAAAAAACCAAAAAAAAAATTACTCTTTCTATTCTATTTTTATTGTTGGTGATTGTGCTCTGTAAAACATGTCTACTAGGAATATGTTGAAACAAGTCTATAGATCTGCTATAGTAATTTTTTTAATACTATACTAGTATTTTTGATACTCTACTAGTAATATTATGAAATTTATAGAAATGGACCCCAATTTCTAATGGTTTCCTAAGGGTTTAAAGATATCACTCTAGCCACCAATGTCATATAAGCAAGTATCACTCTCCAAAAAAAATTTGGCCATGGATTTATCTCTCAGTGATAGCTCTTGGTTTTTTGCATAGATGGGAACTACTCAATCAGGAAGGGATCATTTCCCATTTCACTAGCAATTCCTCTCAATGGGATAGCTACTTTGGGGTGCCTATGGTACTCCTCACAATGAGTTTTAGGGATTTCACCCAAGCACTTCCCATAGTTATATGGTTAGGTTTTACCCTGATCTAAACAATATTTTTGTGATGCAGAATAAAGTCATGTAGTAGAATAGAGTTAGGAATTTCTAAGAAAAATACTATAAATATATTATGTAACAGAATAGGGTTGAAAATTTTTAAAAAAAATTGTGGCGCAAGAAAGTGCTTTGATACTAGATGAGAGGATCCTCTTGTAACAATTAATAAAAATGCATAAATAATAGGAATTAACTACACAAATTAAATCTAGAAGAAAAATTTAAAGGATTTAATTGATCAAAAACCACTTGGAGGGGGTAATCTCCTTTGAGAAAGCTCAATAAAATAATTTTGTAGATGCCTTCAATGGCCTCAACACTTACTTCTATATGCATTCTAATCTAATAAACTACTACTTTCCATGAATGTGGGATAAAAAAAATTCTCATGAGATGAATTACAAAGCATATGTGTCCATAACAACTACTAAATAAAAAACATAAAGAGAAGAGATATCATGTGTTCATAACATTAACCTCATTGGTCTAAATTGAGTCTACCAAGTTACATAAGTACTGGTGACACCTAAATCTACTGTACCTCCCTCATAAGCTAATGAAAATAGATGTAAGGTTAAGAAGCTATAAATTTTTATAATCTTTAGGATAGTAGGCCCCCACTCATTGATCTTCCATGTCAGATGTGCAAAATAATGAGTCCAATTAGGTACATCTTACCTCCACCCAAACCCAATATAAATGTGATCAATTTGATATTACTCTACTATGAAATTATAGTGACCTATGATGTAATATGGAGTGGTCATGTACCATTTCATATGGCCATCCTCTCACCATCTAAACTCAATATTAATGTGTAGATGCCAAATAATATCCATCTACCATTTCATCTATGGCTCATTTATAGAAAGTAAGGTCCTTTTTTTGCCTCCATTATCCCCATCCTATTAGATACTAGACATAATCTAGTGGATCATTTACCATCCACTATCATCTCTCCCCCAATAAATACTTAATCATGATGTGCTCCTAGGTCCAAATCAAAATCAATGTATAGGACCCAATGCTCTTACCCTCATAATAGGCCATCATGTGAAAATATTTTTACATATGGGACAGTACTCTAGGGACACATGAGAAGAATGTGGTCAAGTTAATAATGTATCTAATTAATCCTACTAGGAATATGTGAAAGAATCATTTTATCTTGTTAGATAACAATATGCCATTGAAAATATATATCAAAATCACAGCCTCCATATCAATCTGTGGTTGTGTCACTATTACATCTACATGGAAGTCTATATATTCTAGTTATTATATATCAAAAACTCTACCCTTATTAACATCATTAATGACACCAACTATGTTATCTAACACTACTAGACATCCTTGCTACATTTAGTGTATTTCATATCCCCAAATCAAAATAAAATAAAATAAAAAAATAGAGTATCTACCAAACATCCTTTAATGTAACTATTTTGTCTCCAGTAGGTAAAGTACTCATCTATGAGTTCCAACACTTATATAACACCAAAATTTATGCAACATATTACAATATGACTACCTCTATAAGTGCCAAGGTCTCAATGGTCTAGTACCACAACCATCATAAGACATGCAATCACTATTTATGAGTGATTAATATTGAGACCCACTCTTTCCAATTGAAAACATGTTAGAACATTATATCAACAATATGTATTTAACCTTGAGAACATTATCATAAAAAAAAACCTCAAAATCAAAATAATCAATTTGCCTATCTAAGACACCAAAATTCAAAATTCACATGAAATACTTATTTGAATTAGGTCCATCTGATACTTGGCCAATTATTCTAATTTTGGAATTATTATCATTTCATAGGGAATTATATTTTTTTACTTACTCTTTATCCAAATTCACATGTTATTAGTTTCATATCATGATCCTATTATTTAATGGGTCAATCTCTTCATTTAATATGGTGTTTTCACTATTCTTAGCTCTTTGGTTTTTTTTGTTATCAACATTTCTTAGGAAAATTCACTATTTTATATGAAATTATCACCATTTTTATCACTTTACCACCATTCAAGTGAATTCCACCCAAATATTTATTGTCATAATTTTAGTGTTTCTCACCCATTTTGGTCATATCATTGATTTTGTTATGATATCATTGATTTTATGGTGATATAATCATTTTCTAGGTGATATCATCATTTACATGTGTGATACCACCACTTTCATGTGTTTTATAAATAGAAAATTTTCTTAAACTCCTATTTTAAATAGAATTAAATTCAATTAATGTAAAAAATTCAAAAAATCAAGGTACTTACTAAGTGCCCACTCTTAAGAAGTTGTCTATACTCATGGTCTTGCTCTCTAAGATGCCTATATCATGGAATACACACCATTTCACTCAAATTTCTCACATACAAATCCAAATCACAAAAAAACAATATGAGAGGGTGAAAATGAACTATTTCCCTCACCCATGGGTCAATGTATATTTCAAAATTATAATTTTTACCCCACCCCTCCCATTACATCCTTTTTCTTCCATAGAGGTTTATTTATGGCTCCATTATCTATTTATCATTATATTTTATTATAATCTCTCCATTTGGAGGCCTCTTATGCTACAAAAAATGTCATTTTATTATTTTAGAGGGCCCATTCATCAAAATTATTTTTTTATCCAATCCATCAAAGGTTCATCCTAGCATCCCAAACATCATTTATGGCATCGTTACAAACTCATTTTTCATAAAATTGCATGAGAATAAAAAAATGTGAACACATTATTATATAATAATTTTAATGAATTTTTAAATCTTTGAAAAGTATTTAATTATTATATCACAACACCCTTTCATACAAGGTAAAAATGTGGACACTCCACTTTCATTACTTCTATGTAAAAATTACAAATTATAATGACTTTATGAAACAACTCATAAATTTAAAAAAACACTAAAACACTCAAATTTGGTTACATATTTGACATGCATATTATAAAACATGTTTGAGAATACTTGATTGTGAAAATATACCATTTCTAGTCATCACCTTCATCTAATTCATCCTAAGTCAAATTGTTGATCCTCAAGCAATGTTCTAGACCAATTAGGATGAATAATCACTCAAATTTCAATATTGCATAGACACACAAAAGGTAATTTGGATTGATAAGCTAATTAAAATAAATCAAATGGCTAAATAGAAAGTACATGGTAATTGGTTAAATTATTAATTATGAAAATTCAAAAATCAACAAATATCCTCATCATGACATCATAGGCCAAGTTGTCAAGTTTTGTAAATATCAACATAAATGAAAATTAATATTAAAAAATTACCCCATGATCAATTAATGTAAACTCTATCCCAAATATTAATTTAATTCATCATCTAAATTGGACTAAAACTCAATGACACATTAGATTATCATTCAATGGTTGAAATCATTTCAAAAAATATATAAATAGAGGGGTCACCTATTGCTCATGTAATTTTTTTTTCAACCCTACTCTATGAAAATTTAACAAAATATTCATCCATTCCTTCATTTCTTAAAATAAACACACATAGCACAAAGAGAAATATTTCAATAATGACACCATGACATTGATTGATGATTCCAATAAATGAACCTCATCTTAATATATATATTCAACATTCACCATTTTATAACCCACCATTTCATATACCCATAAACACATTCCATCCATAATTTCTCATACTAGTACAAGATATGTTTATGATGCATATATTCATTATTATGGTTTAAAGAATGATTATTTATAGATAAAATAGTATGATATATATATATATATATATATATATATATATATATATATATATATATTACTAATGGTGAAGGAATAGTGTATGTTAATTAATGGATATCATTTTTATCAAAATAATATGACAACCTATAGTAATTTAGGTAGTGGTAACCTATAACATCTACCTAGATTTCTTGTAGCAATCTAGGTTGTGGCAGC